>CM053026.1:670609761-670702775 GCA_028564925.1 Lithobates sylvaticus | reverse complement strand
GGCAGATTGTTCAATATCAATCCATAGTTTATCTCTTGAAGGGACAAACCATAGAGGTCAATCATACCCATGCCTCCAACGCTTTTATGCTTGAGGAGTTGGGAATGAGAGCTGCAGGGTTTCATGGCTTTCCATGCAAAGTTTTTGAGTATTGTGTTGAGAGCCATTAAGTGTGTTTTTTTTAATGGGGATAGGGAGGGTTCTAAAGAGATAAAATATTTGGGGCAGAATTATTATTTGAAAAGAGGCAAGTCGACCTATCCACGAAAGCTCACATCTAGACATGCGTTGGACATCTTTTGTCAGTTTGTCGATAAGAGGAAGATAGTTAACCTCTGCTATTCGCGAGACAACGGATATTAGACAGATGCCTAATTAGGGGATACCGACAGCACTCCAGGTGTAGGGGTAGGAGCTTTGAAGTTTGTTGCATAAGGTAGGGGTAATACCAAGATCCAGAAGCAGGGATTTGGTAAATTTTACTTTGTAATACGATATTTAACTAAATTATGTAAGTATTTCATGGGCTGCTGCAAGGGAGGTTCCCGGGTTTGTCAGAAAGGTGATTATGTCATCAGTGAACAGATTATTGGTATGGCAATTTTGTTGAAATCTGAAACCAGTAATATTTGTGGTGATGTTCTAATAGCTTCTGCGAGGGGTTTGATTAAGATGTTAAAAATGGATGGGGATTAAGGACAGCCCTGTCTAGTTCAATTTGTAATCTGGAAGGGATGTGATAGCATATTGGAAGTGTACACTTTGGCGGAAGGTGTGAAGTACAATGTTAGGATGGCAGATAATATAGGCCTAGTAAATCCAAATTTTTTGAGAGCTTCATGCATATATTGCCAGTGGATACGGTTGAATGCCTTCTCCGCATCTAAAGACAACAGCAGAGAAGGCACCGGTCCAGCCCCAGCATGCTGAATTATGCCCAAGACCCTTCTAGTTGCATCTGATGCTTGGCATCCAGAGATAAATCATGTGTGGTCTGGCTTAATTAAAGTTGGTAAGATAGGGGTCAATCTATGGGCTAAGACTTTTGCATATAGCTTGACATCTGTGTTTAGTAAAGAGGTTGGTCTGTAGTTGGCTGGGGAGGTAGGTTCTTTTTCAGGTTTCGGTATCATTACTATGTATGCATGCAACATCTATGAAGGAAAGTAGGCAGAGGTCACTGCAGCCGCGAACACCGAGGAGAAGTTAGGGGTGAGGATTTCAGGGAATTGTGTGTAATATTCATTTGAGGGATTTTACTAGTGGAAGGGATCTGATAGCTCTATTAATTTCCTGAGGAGTTATGGGCGCACTAAGTGCTTGTAATTGAGCTTCCGTAAGAGTAGGAAGTTGAAGGGAGGTTAAAAACGCTTAAATTCAGGATTTTTGTTGTTGAGTCAATAAATCACTGCTCATTTAAAAAAGACATTTTTTACAAAAAATGTCTTCATTGCTACATGTCTCCCAGGGCAGTATCCAGACCCCCATAACTGTTGTATGCCCAATTACTTGCAAATAAGCTTTCAAAATGGGCACTTTTTCATGTTTGGGTCCCATAGACTTCAATGGGGTTCGTTATTTGGTTCCGAACTTTCCCGATGTTCAAAAGTTCTGGTGCGTTCGCACAGGGGATCGTTCAGCCCATCCCTAGTGAAGACCACACTCATAGTTTTTGATTGTCCGATTATGAATATCTGGGTTGTAATATGTTGTTGGGAGAGTTCCAGGGTAATAATACCAGTACTATGGGGCAAGAACATCCCTGTGAGGATCTCCTTTTTAATGAAAATGAGTCAGAAAGTTGTTCTTTGACTGCAAAAAAATTAAATAAAAAGGTTGTAGTCAGTTTTATCTTCTGCCTTTTATACACTTCTCTTATAACACACACCTCTGTCCAGGTGCTTAGATATGTACATACAGATCTGCATTGCAATGTTAATATACTGTAGCCTCAAAAGTCAGCCTGTATTACCATTACTTAGCTGGTTATGGCAGTGATAATGAATGTTTTTTTTCTAAACAATCTTTTTTTCCTTTTCATCATCTCAGTAATACAATGTAGAACAATAGGCTTGTTATGAAATTTACATGAATACAGTAGCTGACAATGGAATTGTTGTGCAGCCAGTATACATGTACAGAGGTAACATGATTAAAATATCCTAGGGAATTTGATAAATCCTTAATGATTGTAAAGTAAATGAATCATAGACATTGGGTTAATGTTACAGTGCTTGTTACCCCAACATTTCATATTCCTTATATGTGTGCTATACCATGTACTTGTATGAAAACGTTTCCTATGCTCTTTGTATTGCTTATTTTGAGTGAAATCTCTGGTTTTCCTGCCAGTCCCTCTGCTTTCCTATTAAAAACTGACCACACTAAGCAGGAGAGCACACCGTGGACAGTTCTGTATCTAATGATGGGAACTCAGATTGTTATCCAATGATCAGACTTGTCCTGACACCCCCTCCCCCCAGCACAGCCTTTCACTGGGAAGATCACTGTGCTGCTGTTTCTCCTCCCCTAGCTCTTATGCAGCTGAGAACAGATGGAAAAAAAGAGTGATTGCTTATAAGAAAAAGGGAAAAAAAAGGTATTTATAATTTTTTTTGATCTATACAAATATATATTTTGCCTTTTGTTTCAATTTTAAACTGAATGGGTTGTTTTACAAGGTGACCATTTACAATCACTTTAAGCAGGAGAAAAGTGCTTGTTCACACTGGATGATACTGCAAAGGTGTAGACAAAAAGGTAGGGTGTAAGGTAATGCAAAATAGGTAACAGCCAACTTAGATCAAAACCTAAATCATGTATATTAGTATATGTGACTTTGGGCTTTTGTTAACACACTTTTTCCTAGTACCTTAACCTAAAGCTCTCATTTATAGTGCAAGGATCAGGAATATCCCTTGCAACAATGAGTATATGACATAGATCAACAAGCTTCTTCAAGGCAAATAGAGTCGTTAAACAATAACTTTCTCTTTCTTCTATCAGAGACACTCAAGCTATTTGTAGAAAGAAGAATGAATGAATTCTGTGCTGCCCTGGCACTGCCAGTAACTTCTCCAAATGAGACATCAATTATTAATTACTGAATTTCCCTGACCACAGCATTTTATTAAATTCTTTCTGGCATGCTGCCCCGCTTTCTTTAGCCACTGTTGTTGTTTTTTTCTCTTCTTTAAAGTAATCATTTATTCTACATGGCACCTTTCGGTTCCTTTGAAATTAATATTTAATCAAAAGGATATTACAAAAATAAAACACCACCACATTAATATTGCATGTAAGCTCCAGGCTGCGTTAGGCATTCATACATTTCCAAAAGGTCATTGAAACTTAAAATTTATAGAACTATAGCATCAAATTACTGTATGCTAAAATGTATTTTAATTTTTGAATGTTAATTGCTTTTATCTTCTAACAAGATGTGTGTGTATAATATTACATTATATGTTCTGTGTGTTGAATTATGTATTTATGTGTATAAATATGTATATTGGGAGGTATTGGCTAGCAGGAAGTGTGTATGTTACCTAGATTTCTCACCTATGTTTATAAGAAGGTGCTTCAGTGTTTAAGGCAGATGTGAAGAAAACAACATTTTATTTCGGAGCCTGAAAGCGGGAGTAAACCCACTGACGTTTTTTTTCAGACCTGCAAGGGAAAAGGCATAATGAGTTAGTATGCACGGCATACTAGCTCATTATGAAATACTTACCTTAGAACGAGGCACCGACATCTCACCCGATCCACGCTGAGGGAGCTGACATGTTCCCTCGGCGTGTCTTCCGGGTATCGAGGCTCCAGCATGCGCGCGGGAGATCTCCTCCTGGCAGGGTCTGGCGTCTGCCAGGCTTTTAGCCGAGAATCCCCTGTGCGCATGCGCCGCTGCAGTCAGCGGCTCATTGCGAGGGGAATATCTCCTAAACCATACAGGTTATTATAGGCTTACCTGTAGGTAAAAGTTAAAAAAAAAAGACTAAACAACTGCTTTAACACGTTCTGTTCTGTGTATTGGGGCCCACAGGCTTTGTACGGTTTGGGTGGGATAAAGCCTCCATTCCTCAATCCATATCTGATCTGACAAGACTTTGTTGTTAGTCTCAGCTGTCCATGGGCCTGACTGATGCTCAGGGCTCCATCACTCTCTGTCTTTCTAGCTCTCTCTATTGTGACAGCCTGCTGATGTGTGAAAAAGCTGACTGAACCCTAAAAAGGTAACAGGGATGCCTGTTTGCTGTGGGGAAACCAATAGGGGCACAGTGCTAAGCTGGATACACACTATACAATTTTCTGTAGATTTTTTTCCTTCAGATTTACCAAAACCATATAATATGAGGTCAAACCTTAGAAGTTTCAATTTCTATGCAATCAGGCAGGCCCTTGCACTACATGGTTTTGGTAAATCTAAAGACAATCAGACAACAAAAGGTGCTTGTTTGCTGCCTTGCTGAATAAAAGTACAGGGCAAACCTGCTTGGACTGTTCCTAGAAGTTCCTATCATGGTTTATGACTGCCAATACCAGGTTCCGGGTGGGTGCTATAAATAGATTATCAGACAACTTGACTTGTCATAGCACAGCTCTGAAAGTCTATGCCTATCTGAAGGGTGTGTGTGTGCCTTTCATCCAATCAGCTGTCTCCCAGTGTAATCCAACACTACACTGCGAATGCTGAATGAGGAAGTGAAAATTCTAACATAATGTGTACTTTCTAAACAGTATATAAAGCTGAAGACAGCAGATATACATGTATAACTTATATAGGGGAACATGTTTCATGTCTGTGTATCATCTGAGGCTGTTCACTTCACTGGGTATATGTGAGGGTTTACATCCACTTTAAGTACATTTCAGCAAGTGCCATCTTTTGCGGTGGTATCTTTAAAGAGGAAGTAAAGCCAATATCAATTTTATTTTAAAAAAATGCACCCTGCAAGGCAAAGGCATAATGAGCTAGTATGCATAGCATACTAGCTCATTATGTATAACTCACCTGAGAACGAAGCCCCCGAAGCGGTCCTCCTTCTTCACCACTGCCATGTATCCCGGAGTGACTTACGGGTCTTGCGGCTCCGGCGCTGTGATTGGCAGGAGCCGCAATGACATCACTATCGCACGGGAGCCGCTACTAGCGGCATATCGCCGCTAGCAGCGGCGTGCTAAGTGCGCCTGCATGCCGCTGTCTACGGCGCATGTGCCATAGACAGCGGTTCCTGTCTTTTTGCAAATATCTCCTAAACCGTGTAGGTTTAGGAGATATTTCTTGGACCTACAGGTAAGCCTTAATCTAGGCTTACCTGTAGGTCAAAGTGATCTTTAAGGGTTTACAACCACTTTAAGGCAGGGTTCACACATGTCCGGTGCAAATTGTATGCCCGTTTTCCCTGCAAATAAAAAAAGCATTTGTTCAGTGGTTCAGGTGCATTTTTTATGTGGTTCCGATGCGAATTTGCAAGGCTCAGGACCTTATTTTTGTCACAGCTGCATTATCAGTGCTGGCCAATATATAGTAGATAAAGGGTGCCAACTCCTGTAGAAGACGAGCAATCTGTGCTGAAATTCTTAAATGAAACCTGAACTGAATCCTGAACACAACTGAACATGTGCGATTCAAAAACATTCCCATAGAACTCAATCAGCCTGGAATTTGTACCTGAACCGCACCGCAGGCCTCTTTTTAAATTTGCATGGCAGATGCACCACATAAATGTAAACAGCTTCAATGGAATGTTATTTCACATGTCACGCAAATCAAATGCGGTTCAAAACGCATCCAATTCACATATACAGTATGTGAATCGAGCCTAAGGCATACTGTAGGAAAGAAGCTTGTTACTTTCTTTGGTTGTGGGATACCCAATGAAGAGTGTATGTTGATTGTCAGACAATGTAAGGTTAGATCTAAAAAACGCACTGGAGAATTAGTAGATTGGGATTAGTTCATAGGCGAGCCAGGTTATTATTGGGAATAGTGGTTGCTATGCTATATAATAAGCAATATACTACTTGTTGGCCCAGCACAGATTTCTCTTTCTCCACTCTCTAAACTCTGATGTCACTCCATTAGGCACTCCAAGCAATCCCTTAATCCTTCATTCCTTATCCCTCTGTTAGACTCATTTATCTCAAGGCACGGAGCCCTCTACATACCCTCCATGTCCTTCCTTATTCTCCCAACCACTGTCATATCATTGCAGTTTTCCGGGGAGCAGAGGGGACCCGAAATCACCCACTACTTCTTAAGGCAGCATGCTGTTTCTTTTCCCGCTGCCCTGTCCAAGATGGAGATGCCACGATTAAACCCGGCCAGCACCGCAGCCTCCAAAAGTAAAAAGGATACACAGTCAGGGGCTGCAGCGGTAGGGGACTTGTCATCACTTGTGGATAGGCCGCTCTCCCCCATACTGTCCCAAGCTATCCCTCACTCGGAATTACAGCCAGACTCTGAGCACACAGGGGGGTCAGGCGGCCATTCAGAGGGCTCACTCCGGGATATAGTAGCAGGTCGACCCACTAAGCAGGACCTTCATGCCATGGCAGCCTCCATAGTGAATGCTCTCACGTGGGAGCTCCATGGTTGAGGAGAGGGTGACTGTCCTAGAATCCTCCAACACCACCACAGATGCCTGCATCACCACCCTGGAGACAGAGCACAAGACCTTCCGCTGCCACCTTGTCGAGGTCCAGCTAGATGATGGGAAAAATAGGAGGAGGCAAAATAATCTACGCCTCTGCGGCATTCCTGAGGCTACCATGGGTAGCTATCTTGAACCAGGTTCTGGGCAAGCCCCCTACCTCTGAGCTAGTGCTGGACAGAATTCACTGTGTACTGGGCCCCAAGGCACCTTCCTCATCTCCGCAAGGCCCTGCTACCTATCTGCCACGAGATGTTCTCTGCAGGATGCACTTCTTCACCATTTAAGGAGGAGATCTTTCGCCTGGCATGGGCGAAAGGCCTGACTGATTTTGATGGAGCCCTCATACAAATCTACCCTGATATATCCAGATATCCAAACATGGGCCATGTGAGGGCTTATGCGACCTCTCCTCGAGGTGATACGGGAAGCAGAAGCTACCTACCACTGAGGCCATCCTTTTCACCTAATTGTGAGGAAGCAGGGATCTGAGTTCCATCTCCGCTCACCAGACCAACTCCCAGACCTGTTCAGCTTTATAGCCAAGCCTGCTATAAGTGTTTTGATTACCTACTTTCCAAGGAGGCGTTCGGCCCACCTCTGCCAAGACCGCAACGGGTCAGACAACCCCGCTCTCGCGCCTCTAGTCGTGAGGCCTCTAGATTCCATCCGAAGTCCTCCGACGCCTGACTCCCTCCTCTATTTCAGTAACTGGTAAGACATTGCAGCAGCTGTTCCTATGGACCTTCTCTGGGAAGACCCAACAGTTCCCTGGGTTCCTGCTGCCCCTGGTTTGCATTGACTCTCTGGGCCACTCTAGTTGGTATTTCTCCCTTGTTCGTCATGATTTGAGGATGGGGAGACAGGTGTAAGTGATGGGGGTCTGCGGACAGGCTCCAGGCTCCATTACCTCTGGCCCATCTCAGTCATGAATGGCCGTTAGTATGCTGGCCCCATACAGTTCTGCCCTATGAGGACTCTGCATCCCATGCAATCCCCATTCTCCCTAGCCTCCCCCACCACCCTGCATACACTGGTTGATGCTCTTTAACTTACAAAGGGGTATTGGGGCCTGTCCAGCAGATGTGTTTCTCTAGTCAATGTGGTAATATTAAAATTTGCTAGGCCTGCCTTTGTATCTTTATCTTTTAATGCGATTTATATACATGTATGCATTTTGACCCTCCGTCCTGATGCTCTGGGGCATAGTGAAGAGGCCCTACACATCGTCCACCCTTTCCTACCTCTTGCCCATTTGGAGTCCTATTAATCTGTAGGCCTCCCCCAGTGCACCATCACTGTATGGTCCCAGATGTTGGTCCTTTGTTTTTTGGCTCATGTCTTTGTTTGCTGTTTTTATTTTTTATTTTTTAACTTGGTTGGTTCTTACGTTACTTATAATATGTCTGTCGTTGCTCTCACCCCTTGCCTCTCCAAATGTATTGTTTTATTTTCTTTGTTGACTTATAACTGCTCACTTGAGCAGCCCCTAATGTTCTGACTACACCCAATTAGGGCAGACCCCTGTGAGGGCACTACATGTGCTTAACGAGGGTCTTCAGCATAATCACATTTAAAGACCGATTATCCCCCTCCCCCCCCTCTTTTTCTTACTTACCCCCTCCCCCTTTCTTTCTGTGTCTATCTGTCACCTCGCTCTCTGCCTCTCAACCGGGGGGGGGGGGGGGGGGGGGGTCCCTGGGTTGGCACTATGGGTCTCCTTAAGATCACTTCCCTTAACGTGCGTGGCCTTACCATCCCAGAAAAGCGCTCTCAGCTCTTGGCTGACTTGCACAAATGTAAAACTCAAGTTGTTTTTTTGCAGGAAACACACTTTTGTGGTAAACGTATTCCTAAACTGAGGAATGGGGCCTTCCCGATGGCATACCACAGTGTTTCTCCCATCTCCAAATCTAAGGGGGTCAGCATCCTTTTGGCTAAATCAGTCCCTTTGAACATTTGAGGTGCAGCGAACAGACGCACAGGGCCGTTTTCTTCTTCTGAAGGGGAAGGTGTTTGACGTGCGGGTCACTTTTGCCAACATATATTTCCCTAACGTGAACCATGCGTAATTCTTGCGGAAGCTCCTTCCTGAGTTACTGGAGTTCTCGGAGGGGCTGCTAGTCTTTGAGGGAGACCTCTCAACTTCGCTATGGATCCATCTCTAGATGCCTCAGCGGTGCCTCCCATCTCTTCTATTCGCGCCTTAAGTGCATGAAGGCGGATCTGCATACTCTACATCTGGTAGACCCCTGGCGGTTGCCACATCCTCAAGACCGAGACTACTTCTTTTTCTCCCAGGTCCATCACACCTACTTGCGACTTGACTATCTTCTCCTGGCGCATAAAGATTTATCCAGAGTAGTGTCCGCTTCTATTGTTGTTATATCCTTTTCAGACCATGCACTGGTCCATCTGACACTTCAATTGGGTCCAGTGACCCAGACTCCTCCATTCTGGAGACTGAATGAGGCCCTGCTCCAGTCAGAGGAGACCGGTACCGAGCTACTGACCACATTGCGGGATTACTTCTCCATTAATGAAGCAATGAGGATTTTGGCATTTCCGGTTTCAGTGCTGCGTTTCCCTGGCCAGTGCAGCCAGTGATCCCCATGACTAAGCTTCAGAGTGCAGAGTATAATGTGTCAGGGGCGTGGTGTGGTCAGAGTACAGGCTGGGGTTGCCACTCCATTCATTGCAGCAGGACACTATAGATGTATGACTTCCAAGGGTCACCCTTCCTTTTTTCCTGCAGCCAGGGCAGTAGCTTAGCAAACAGATCTCTGTTTGATTGGCTGCTCTGAAGGGCAGAAGAAGGAACAGGGGTTTAATAGACCCCTGGTCTCTCCATAAAGAGTAGCTGTCACTGCTCAAAGCTATCACAGGAGGTGGTTGTCACCCCTTGTGATACCAATAAACTTGAATGAAAAAAAGTGTAAACATTTTTAAATAAAATAAATAAATACTAAAAAGCTAGGAAATATTGGACTTTACTGGTACAAATAGAAGGATGACCACATGTAGGTAAGATAAAATAACAGTATTTATTAAAAAAAAATAAAAAAAAATAAATAAAACCATGTATTAATATTTTCAAGGACAATTATCCACCAATATTTTAAAAAACGTGTCTTTGCTATATATTCCAATAGGTCGATTCCGTTTCGCATATTCGCTTCCTCAGGACCTCAATATCTTGGCAGAAAAGAAATCTGTTGTATCATCCCAAAAGCACTGCACAAAGATGGTGGAATATCGAATGTGTGACCAAATATATTCTGAAGAGCTGCAAAATAAATGTCCGTTCATAGAAGCAAACAGATTAACCATATGTTGCCACAGTATTACTGGTTATTGCTAGGAAGGGACCTGCCAATCCTCTCACTGCATTTTACAAACAAGGATGTTGCTTCCAAAATGCTCAATCAAAATTTCAAAACCACCTTACAATCCGCAGCCACAGTGTGTCCACCACCACCATCAACACACAAAATTGTCCTTGAAAATATTAATATATGGTTTTAATAATCCTTTTTACATTTTTTGTAATAAATATTGTTGTTTTAATTTAACCTCATGTGGCCGTTCTTCTCTTGGTACCAGAAAAGTACAATATTTCCTAGCTTTTTAGTATACATTCCATATGGATGAGGTACCCCCCTATATAGCCCTATTCTTTTTTTGTATAAAATAAATAAATAAAAAACATTGAAAGCACCCCATCACCTCATGCTGATGTGCTGGGTTTCACCTGCATATGTAAACAGTGATTGCACCACAAATGTAATCTGTAAAGGCTTTTAACCACTTTCAGACTGGACCAATTTGCAGCCAAAGGACCAGGCCCCTTTTTGTGATTCGGCACTGCGTCCCTTTAACTGACAATTGCGTGGTCGTGCGACGTGGCTCCCAAACAAAATTGACGTCCTTTTTTTCCCACAAATAGAGCTTTCTTTTGGTGGTATTTGATCGCCCCTGCGGTTTTTATTTTTTGCGCTATAAACAAAAAAGAGCGACAATTTTGAAAAAAAAAAAACGCATTCTTTTTTATTTTTTGCTATAATAAATATCCCCCAAAAATATATAAAAAATTTTTTTTTCCTCAGTTTAGGCCGATACATATTTTTCTACAAATTTTTGGTAAAAAAAATCGCAATAATTGATTATTGATTGGTTTGCACAGAAGTTATAGTGTTTACAAGATAGGGGATAGTTTTATAGCATTTTTATTAATATTTTTTTTTATTAGTAATGGCGGCGATCAGCGATTTTTATTGTGACTGCGACATTATGGAGGACACATCGGACATTTTTGACACATTTTTGGGACCATTGTAATTTATACAGCAATCAATGCTATTTAAATGCATTGATTCTTGTATAAATGACACTGGCAGTAAAGGGGTTAACTACTAGGGAGCAGTGTAGGGGTTAAGTATGCCTAGGGGTGTGTTTCTTACTGTGGGGGGGCGTGGCTGTCAACTAGTGAATGCTGATCTCTGCTCCAATCACAGGGAGCAGAGATCGGCGTCACTAGTTGCTAGGCAGAACGGGGAGATGCTGTTTATTTCCGTATCTCCCTGTTCAGCCTTCCCGTGAGACGATCGCGGGTGTCCCCGTGGCGATCAAGTCCGCGGGACCCACGACCGGCCTCACGGGGGTCTTGACCGGCTCCCGATGGCACGGTGGCATTTAAAAAGGGACTTATATATACGCCCTTATGCCTGTCCGTGCCATTCTGCCGACATACACATCGTCGCTCGCCGGTCGGGAACCGGTTAAAGTGTTGCCTATGGATAATGTAGGCTAAACTAAAAAACAGTACCACTTTAAAGATCCAGAAGGTAAGTTGTTTGGCTGTTGACACTGTTTGCTCATGCTGGTTGGGATAAAAGGCTTGAGAGGCCCAGTTAGGACTACAAGAAAATGGCGCCCGGCCGCACACAGGATCAGCAGACTCTACAGCAAAAATAGAGAAAGATGATAAGAATTGGCTTCAGCACAGTTCTCCATCCATAAAATAACCTCCCCCCAATGCATTTCATCCATGTGGATCTTAAATATAGAGGCCACTATGATTAAGCCCCCAGATTAGTGAAATACATTAGGGGGTAGTCACCTATGGATAATTTTAGGTATTGTAGTTTGTCATAATTTTACAGGTGTGCCCAATTTTTAATCTTGACACGTTTGGTACCTTTTTACTTGACACTACATCATCATTTATATTTTGACAAACAAATGGGTATTGTATTGTGCTTGTGTGCAGTAAAATTCATGTAAGTGTATTTTTTCCCGAAAATTTGATTTTGATAAATGGCTGTGCAAATATGATGTCACATAAAAAATTGCAACAGCACCATTTTATTCCACAGGGCCTTTACTTTCAGAAAATATATTTTGTGTGGGGGGCTTCTAAGTAATTTTCTAGCAAAGAAAATAGATTTTAACATATATGTACAAAAGGTCAAAATTACCATGGGTTTTTCTTAAGTTCTGGATACAGTGAAGGGTTAGAACCCCTGCCAGGTAGTTCTATTCTATCTGTCTCCACTGGGGAGAATAGCTCTCGTTATGTGCCCTGGCTACCATTGTCACTAGGACTAGAAAATGGGGAGAAATTTAACATTTTTACTGGAACAGAATAGAGGGGAAAAATGTCCAAAGGGGACAAATGTTCCATTGACAACTCTCTACACTGAGAATTTTTGGAGCGATTTCCTTTCACTTTCTGTTGTGACTGCAAGACAGATAGTTTTGTGAAATATACCCAATGGGTTTCAAATGAAGAAAAGAAAATGTGACAGGGTATTTATCCATTCCCTACTCCATCCAAAAAAAAAAAAAAAAAAGAAGAAACATGGGTTTTAGATAAAGCGCACGAAATTGTGAAAATTGTTTATGTATGTTTGAACTAAGCTATTCTGCACAATATACCCTATATCTATACATTTTTAATCATTTCTTTGACTCAGTATTGCTTCGGATATTGTAATGATGTATAGAGTTTATTGAAATAGTATTGGTATATGTGTGGCAGAGAATAAGATGTATATGTTAAAGCGGTGTTAGGCTGAAATTATTCTTTTTAAATAAAAATCCCCCTATACACAAGCTTAATGTATTCTAGTAAAGTTAATCTGTAAACTAAGGTCCATTTTGTTAGTTTATAGCATTAGTTTGTTACTTTATAAACTTCCAGCAGGCCGTGGCCATCTCAAGTGTGGGCATCTGAAGCCAGACTGTATTTCTTCCTGGATCTCATCCTTGCAGATCTCGCACATGCTCAGTGCAGCACAAGCAGTGTAATAGGTTGCAGGTCAGGTTTCCATAGCAACGGCCGTGTCAGAGGAAGTTACCGCCCCTTAGCTATGCACATCACGCTGCCACTGTTCTCATAACATTGCCCTGACACTGCGCCCATCACACTGCTCTTTTCTTCAATAATTGCACATGCTGTGGTGTCCCCCTGGATCAGCAAATGTGCTGACCGCCGCCTTGCATTGCGTCATTTCCGATTTTGAAATAACGCAATGCTATGGCCCAGCGATGCCTATTGCCTCCTGGGATTGATGACAAACAGGATCCCAGGATGCATTGCAGACTGGAAATGATGTGCTCGGCCATGGCCGAAAGGAGGAAATTAATATTTCATTAACAAATATAACAGTGAGTTTAAAAAAAAAATATATATATATATATATATATATATATATATATATATATATATATATATATACCAAATTGTTTTAAGCGCACAGAGCAGCTTGGGATGCCGAGGACTTAAAAATGTGGGTGGAACTCCGCTTTGAAGGGGTGAAAGCACAGTGTATGTAAAGGGCAGGCTTGCAACACAACAAGGGGACTTAGCTAGAGGAAGATGCAATAAATTGGCCTAACACTCAGATTACTGTCCAGTGAAAGTTAATATGCTACTGCTAAGGACTGCACTGTTGTATCATTGCTTAAAGCACCCAAGCAGCCAGGAGATAGGAGACTGGAAGGGGTGACAGTTCCTCTGGTAGTGGAAGGGTTAAGTGCTTGACACCTCCACTGGCTGCCCACTTTCTCAGACCAGACTGCCTAGGGACCCAGCCAGGAGTCACAGAAGAGAGTGCATAGAGGAGTCCCTGGTGAAGAGAGCAAGCACAGAGGTCAGAGAGAGAACATTTCCTGTATCCCATAGCAACCATAGGATCTGTCAATGGAAGGGAGGTGACATGAACTTCTGGATTGATGGAGCCCAGTACAGGCTCAGTAGTAATGGCCTCAAAATGCCGCACACCTGGGAGTAGTGTCCTCTGAGCATGAGAGTGGCTGAAGTGGACAAGTTTCATCAGTATATCAGAGACAGCGCAGAGAGTAGGGAGTTAATAGTGTTATTTCAGCTCGCTTCTAAGCTCAGGAGACCTGCTTTGATGTTGACTGTCACATGACTGCAGCTCCTAGCCTGATGTTCAGGCATTAGCTAGTGCAGTTCCACTTGTCCCCACTAGGATGCATAAGCCCCGCCCACAAGCTTACCACAGAGACGTGGATTCTTCAGTAGAGGACATCCACTCAAGTTGATAAATTCAATTGTAATAGGTCAAAGAGTGCTCCAAATGAAAAATCCAAAGTCTTTATTGTTCAACTGGTTACAACAAGCCAGGCAAAATACATCCAATGCATTCCCGTCATAGAGGCTGGGTGAAATGCCAGAAACTTAAATGGACTCAAAAGTACTCCTAAGCAAACTGATCTGCAGGCAGAGGATGCAAGGTTTTTGTTGAAGTAAAATTGAAAGAATATCCAAAATCTTGAGTTATCACAAACAAAACAGATGAGAAATCTTTCAATGGAGACACCTGTACAAGTGACAACTTTGCTGTATAAGAGGGAATATCCCTCACTTTAGAATAATTTCTTTTTCAATCGTGTCAACAGGACAGGAAGTGAAATCTCCCAAATAGGATACATATGGACAAAAAATCTGACAGTGTTTTATCCATTCCCTACTTGATTGAAAAAAAAAAGTTTAGGCTTTATATTTACTTTAAGAACTGTAGTTTTACAGTAAATTACACAAGAAACATATAGCGCAAGAAGATAAGCACATTTATGTTGTTTACTTGCAAAAACAATTACTTTAATGTTTTTAGAAAAGATTTCATCTGTAGTAGTGTTCATATTTCCTAAATGTTTATCACGCTGGTACAAATAATAGGCAAGCGGAAAGCGTTATTTGAAAGTGATCATCATCTGTCTAAATAAAGATCTCTTAACTTTATTATTTTGCATACACACTTCTTGTTGTATTGTATTACCTGTTTTCCTCATATCTGCATTTGCAAAAAAATACATCATAGAATTTTTCCGCTAATATGGCAATATTGCACAATATTTCAGCATACCACATTAGTGACTCAACTGGCACACAGAGAATAATTTAATCACTTGCAACACTAGGTGCATTACATGTGAATTTAATGATTCGTTTTTCACCAAAATAAACATTTTCATAATGTTACACAATTCTGCTATTTTTAAGTCATTATGTTGAATGTACAATTATCTTCATTCGTTTAACAGTGTGTCTCCTGGAAAAATAAAGCAAATTCAATTTTCTATGTTTGCACACACACATCAATCCGTTGCATGTGTTATCTGTATGGCTCCCAGTTCACGATAATTTAAATGCTTTATGTCCGCATCTGTGATGCTTTGTGCTTTAGCGTTTGTACAGCATTATAAAAAATTAATTAGATGAAAATCTTTATTACACCTAGCTTCACAGGGTATGCATACAGGCTCTGATATATATATTTTTAATTTGAAACTGTCAAATAAATAAGCAACTAATTTTCAAACTCGCACGCTTAATTCACTGTAAAGTACCATAATTAGTACAGGAGGACATATTCTTTATTCTAGGAAACTCTTGTTTTATAATAGAATAGTATATTCTTAAGATAGGACATTACCTTTCAACAGGTAAAGTGAGAAAAAAAGGTATTTATGACAGTATTATTCCGTTTATTTTCTGTCCCTTTGTTGTAGAACTCTGCTCCCTCATTTTACTCCTGAAGAAGCAGGACAGCGCAAAACATGTCACGTCTGGCTGATTGCATGGCATTATTTTGTGGGTGTTACACAGCCATATAAGAGGGATTTTTAGCCTTATGTTTTGTTCTAATATTAAGCAAATTTTTTTTGTGAAGTTATTTGTAATAATAAAATGATGTGATTTTAATCTGGTGTAATGTCCTCAACGGTACCAAGAAAAAACTTGAATAGGTGAGAGTTTACATATACTTTGATATAGTATGGTTGAGGAGGGGCATGCACGCAGCCGTCTGAGCTGGACATACCGTAGCGATCCATACCGTCCGGGACATGGCAGCCTTTACACCCGAGTCCTCTCAGCCTGAAACCTGCTCCAAGCGACTGACACCTCCATGAGACTCCAGGGCACAACCCGGCACCATGTATAGCGGGAGAAAAGTGAAGCTTAAGAAGGCAAAACTCCAGGAAGGGCCTCTAAAATGGTGGCGCCGCCATCTTCTCACTCCTCACAGCTTCACACACAGAAACAGCTCAGATCTCCCTCCACTACTCAGCACGGTGAGCCTGATTTATATTTTGGGTTAACCCTCATTACATTACAAAACTCCCCACCTGGCTCTGATTTATTAAGCCAATTTGAAAGAGTTCTCCATAAGGCATTACAAAACAACTCAGGTGCTATTACTGAAAAATTGACGAGGGAAATCCGTTAGGTAGGCCACCGCACATCAATTCTGGAACAGAGGGTGGATGAATTTGATATTTTTACCTCTAGCCATGCTAAGGAATAAGAATACATCAGAGAGGAATATTCTTCCCTTCAAACATGCCTTGAAGATTTTGAAAATAGCAACAGAAGATCTAACCTCCGAATCCACAGAATACCAGAGGCTATTGAAGATCTTCTATTAATAACAACAGCACTCTTTCAGGAACTCGCTCCATCTATCCCCATTGAAAGGCTTGAAATCGTCAGGATCCATAGATCTCTAGCTCCTCACAGGGAATATGGACCCCTCCAGAGACATTATCATAAAATTGCACTACTTCCGCACTAAAGAGCAATTGTTGGAAGCCGCCCGCAATAAGGAGACCCTTCAATTCCAGGGACATAATTACCAAATCTATCAGGATCTCTCCCAACAAATGCTCATCAAACAAAAAGTGATGAAACCTCACCTGCAAGTGCTCCAGCTTCATCGCATTTCATATAGTTGGAGTTTTCCCTTTGCTGTCCGCTTTACTTTCAAATCAACCACCTACACCTGCAAAACAGCTGATGATCTTCTCACCACAATCCATGACCTCCGACCTGTCAACACCTGAACCTGCTACTGTGGAATCGAAACATTGGGCCGATACTGGTTCTCCCAAAAATCAGAGTAACACCCCTGAACACCAGACTTCTTCCAGCTTCCACAAAAGGAGTCACTTTGCTTCACCGCCCCTTGAGACGGATTCAATGGACTGATATTTCCTACTTGGGTGATATCATTTTTTTAAAGGGCTTGCCCTTTTAGTTTGCTCAAATTACACCTCAAGGGCCAAACCGCCAGATACAGAAATCTGTATTCTGAATTTTGGTCGGTTTTCCTACAATTCAGTATTCTAATTTGGACCCCCACTTGGTTTAATACACCTCTGGTCACTAGATAGCTCATTTACTTCACTGTTTCTTATTTAGTCAACTGCTTAAGGTACTTAGACTCTTACTTAGCACACTCATCAACACACAGTCTCGTCACAGTTGCCTGTTGATAATATACACAGCTTGACCTCTGTTCTTTTGCAGTAGACCCAATCGTTCACTTAGTTTGTTCACTGTACTAAGAACCTGGGTCATAAGCAATGGTTTAACTTTCTCTTACCATTATTCTTCATTCATTTACCAGCTAACCATTCTACAACTACCCAGAGTTAATTTGCTCCACTCACTAACTGCGTACCCTATTGTTATCATGAGCCTGTCACATTCTTATGACTTGTTTGTTACAAATTAGTTATTTATATAACTTGTTTGGTGGCTGTCGTAGTCCCGCAAACAGCCCACTGCACCTCAGTTTTTTCCTCGAGTGCCCCACATAGTTGTTTGGACACTCTTTGGACTAGTTGTATCCACCGGCTGGTGATTTTTATTTTCACCACCCCTTGAATACTTGCTTCAATTTGGAGCCACTTTTTTCCTATTTCTTTGTTACTTTATATATTTCTAATATTTATTACTCTCTCCAGAGTTAACTTATAATACAGATTTTTGTCTGATCCCCTCCCTAATCCTACCCTTCCTTATTCCCTATCCCTCCCTGCTCTCTTCCACTCCAGATAGGTTACACTATAATTTATTCATCGGTATTCATCCGTATTCATGACCCTCAACTTTATCCTCATCGAAAGATGGCCTTTCTGAAGATACTGACTTAACGTTCAAGGTCTTAACTCCCCTCCAAAACGTATGAAAGCTTTTCGCTTTTTCTCCAAACTCATGGCTCACATGGTTTGCTTACAGGAAACACACTTCACATCACAGTCCTCTCCCAAGTTCATTAGCTGTGCTTACCCTCAGGTATACACAGCTTCAGGTGACACTAAACAAAGGGATGTACTAATCGTCTTCCATCGTACAACTCCATTTACCCTCAGTAAGGAGCTCAAAGACCCTGCGGGTAGATGCCTAATAGTATCTGGTCTTCTGTTAGACAACAAAGTTACAATTGTCTCCTTCTACGCCCCTAATAGAGACCCAATATCAGTTTTATCTCATTTATTATCTGTAGTGGAATCCCATAAACTAGGCACCCTCATACTCGGGGGAGATTCCAACCTAACATTATTTGGACAAATCCCCAACTCCAACGATTGCCCCCCACCTTTCTTACCAACTACTCCTTAGCCAACATTCCCTCATTGACACATGGCGTGAACAACACCCGGCTAGATGGAAATATACTCATTATTCCCATCCCCACAAGAAATTTTCCAGAATAGACCATTTATTTGAGAATATCAGAACCTCTGCACTTATCCTAGATTTGCTTATTATACCTTGCTCTTGGTCTGACCATAATTTCCGAACCTGGTACATCAATGATAGTATGTTGGCTAATCCTACCTACCAAATTTGAAAAAGCTATTAAAAACTATCTGGTTAATAACAAAGCCACTGATATAGACCCCCTGACTCACTGGGAAGCCCTCAAACCGTATATTAGAGCTGTCTGTATCAGTCAAGCATCTTATCATCGTAAGTTAAGGTGACAGCTCCAAAAATGACTGGAGGATGCATTTTATAATGCTTCAGAGAATTTTCAAGCCAAGCCCTTTCCGTCTAATTATTATATGATACAACACGTTTGGAACTTAATCTTTTCTTGACGGAATTCTCTGTAAGTCTAAACATTTTTTCTATATTAAAGCGAATAAACCAGATATCTTTTTAGCCCTGGCTTTACGTAAGGCTGCCTACAATCTGAAACCTATTCGCTTAAAACTAACCAAAGATAATTACACCAGCAACCTACTAAAAGTCCTCCATGAATTCCACAGCAAACTCTCTGAACTATATAAGAACACTAATAGGTTTGACCAATCCTGCCTGGATACACTTCTGTCCACTATTCACCTCCCCGCCCTCTCCTCATACCACTGGGAATCCCTAGATGGTCCTATCACTGACATTGAAATTCAGACTGCTATAAGGTCATTGAAGCCTCGCAAATGCCCTGGCACAGATGGCTTATCTGCCACCTATTATAAACAGTTTGCAACACTGTTTTCCCCTCTCGTGGTTGCTGCCTTTAATTCCCTCCTCAATAGTCATTCATTCCATACAGAGTCGCTCACAGCCTCCATCTCTATGATCCCAAAACTGAATACAGATACTACATCCTGGTCCAATTACAGACCAATATCTATTCTCAACATAGATATTAAAATATTAGCTAAAATTCTCACTACCCATCTCAACCTCATTATTGGTACCTTAATATACAAAGATCAAACTGGGTTTATCCCCTCTGGGCAAGTGGGTGATATACGCTGAGCTATACTCTTAGCTCATGCAGCACAAACTCGCTGTGCTCCTGCCTGCTTCCTCTCTCTGGATATATGAAAGGCATTTGATTCATTATCCTGATCTAAACTCTAGCCTTCGACATTGGGGGTTTGGTACTCATTTCCTAGGATGGATTGCCATCCTTTATCACCATCCTAAAGCTTATTTATCCTATGCGGGTTACTGCTCTGACGCCTTTGAGAGAGGAACCCAAAAGGGTTGCCCCATTCCCTATCCTATTTGCGCTTGCAATTGAACCACTGGCCCAACTTATCCAGTTTAACCAAAATATTAAAGGTCTAGAGCTTGGAAGCTATCACCATAAAATATGTATGTTTGCTGATGATGTTTTGATATTTCTCACATCACCTTTATTATCATCACTGCCTCTGATGGATATCCTTTCCAAATTTGGACAAATATCAGGCCTAACCATTAATTCACAAAAATCAAAAGCCTTAACCTATCAATCCCATCTGGTCTTCAAACCCAACTATATGATTCTCTCTCGTTTGCCTGGTCTACGACACATATCTCATACCTAGGTATCAACTTTACAGCAAACCCAAAGGATCTCTATGCAATGAATTACCCTCCTTTATTGACACAAATTACTAAACTCCTTGCAACCTGGTCACCCTTGCCATTGCCATGGATGGGTAGAATAACAGTGATCAAAATGCCTATGCTTCCTAAAATTCTCTACCTATTTAGAGTGCTCTAAATAAGGATCCCTTCATATTTTTTACGCATTCTACAATGCAAAACCATACAATTCATTTGGGAAAAGCTCAGACCACAGTTACCAAACCAACCTTATATACCCCCCAAATCCACCGAGGACTTGGGGTACCAGACACCACAAAATATTACTACGCAGCTCAATTGGCACAACTGCCCAAGTACCATCTGGGCCCAGATCTGGCAGGCAACCAAATCGGCCACTCCAAAAATAGTGGCTCTTGTAACCAATTATAAAGTTCTTACCATATGGTATTTAGTCCCTGCCAGGATATCCACATTTTGCCCTTTAATATTCCTCTCACTGCTTCCGTGGTTGTACTACCCCAAGCACACATGTTTTCTGTCACCTTACCTCCTGACGCAGCTGTAGCACTTCTGAACAGCAAACCACATCACATCACTCACCATCAATTGTAATCTTTGTAATTACTGCAGCAAAACAACCCAATAGTGAAAGCATGGAAATCTACTTTATATTTTTTTATAATTTAAAAACGACTTAACTCTGCATACTATCTGTTAACCACTTTCAGACCGGACCATTTTGCTGGCCAAAGACCAGACTACTTTTTGTGATTCGGCACTGGGTTGCTTTAACTGACAATTGCGCAGTCGTGTGACGTGGCTCCCAAACAAAATTGACGTCCTTTTTTTCCCACAAATAGAGCTGGTATTTGATCACAAAAAATGGAGAAAATCTGGAACAGAACACCCTGGACCAGAAAAAGAAAAGAAAAAGAAAAGGAAAAGCAGCTACTTTGTGGAGACATTAACTGATCGATTCAAGATAATTAATTAAAGTGAAGTTTATTTATTTATACACTCACGGGTGTGTTTCCCATAAAAAACTTTAGACAGATCAACATTTGGTTGTTGAATCACAATTACCGACATACCGACAACACAAAACAAAACATAGACGGACACCATGTAACAACAAATGCACCATAAGAAACAACAGCTTTGGACTAGATCAAGTATAAGGTGCCTGATTAAATATGGGGGGTATATTAGTAATCCATTTGAATCAGATCAAATAAGTAACTCACAGGTACCTTATTTAAACTAAGCACATTAGAGCATAATTGGAAAACGGAATAATAATTGATTAGCGACACAACTAGGATAAAAACGCATGAGGAATATATTGATTCAAATTAGGTCATTGTTAATTCAAGTGAATATCCTGGGGAAGTCATCGCTGTAAGGAAAAAAGCATATTCAATTTCAAATATTGCAATTTATAGCTTTTTAGCTCGGTGAAATCTGAATTGAAACGTAAGTTGTTGACAAAATATTCCTAATTGTTTTCCAAATGGACGCCACAGGCACGGCTAAAAAGTAGAGTAGTGTAAGAGGCTTGATTACTTGAGGTAGGTCAATTGAGAATCAATCAGTTCTGATAACCATTTGTGATTTGCATTCTGGAAATTAACTGTCCCAAAAGACTCAACAGGCTGTATATATGATATAACAAATAGAAATTTTCAACGAGCCTGAAATTTTAAAGTCATGCAGCACAGATTCAGTTCAGGCTGAAAAAGCTGCTTGCTGGTGACAGTAAAACCTTACTGCAGACATTTGAAAAGACAATTGGTTAACGTTACCACATCGTCGGCGTCTCACATATGGAGAGATATCCGTTGCTTCAAGTCAAGAGTCCATACCCGACTGATCCGCAGTCCTTGCTGGGTTGAATTTTTTGACGCGCGCTAACCAGCGCTGGATGGCCGTTGGATATTTAGCATGCCTGATGGTCAAAGAGAAGGCCAGTGGGTGGCTGGATATTAAGCCGCTCGTGCCGAGTGAGGTACCTCAAGTTTGGGGGCCGACTAAGCTATGCTTAGTTCCGGGCTGGGCGTACGGGACTCCGCTTGCGGAGACACCGCTCTGTGTGTGCAAGTCCGCTGTTGATCACATGGTGCACCACGTGACGCGTTTCGCTGAGGGCGTAATTGCTGTAGCTTCTTCCGACGTGTTGTGGGAAGGTGCCTGTGATGCCTTCTTATGCTGATGATCAGCAAATTACAACAGGTGTTGGTAGAAGGATAAGTTTGTGTAGACAGGTATTATGACCATTCTAACCAGGTCCTTATTTGCTTAAGTAATTCACCTAAAATTGTGAAAGCAATTGGATTATTGTACCCTAAATATTGCATAGGTAGTTATGGTTAGAAAAATGGTGGACCATGGGCAGGGCATGGGAAAAACATTTAATTATAAAACAAACAATTAAATTCTTTTTTTAAAAAACAAATTTTTAAACAGATGCCGCGCCAACTGGTGACTAAAGAACAGTTAACCAGATGGAGCGCTCATTTAAGACTAGGTGAAATATTAGCCAGACAATAAGAAAAAATAGAAAAAAAAAAAAAAAAAAAAAAAAAAAAATATATATATATAAAATGAAAATTAAGGAAGATTTGACCTGCGACTTGTATTTAAACATTATAATGAGCAAACTCAAAGAGCACTTTTGAAGAATAAAGTGGCCATTTAATGTAAATGGTGACACAAAGATTTAACTTGTAAGTCACATGAATAGACTATAAAGGACCAGAATAATGGGACCAGTGTCGTTAAATGTGTCCCACATTTATGCATATTAGTTATGTATTTAAATGCATTTAAAGGTATTTACAAGCCAAATTAATTTAGCATAACCAATTTTTGCATAATGGAATGAGGTTTATAAACAAACTGAAATTACAGAAAGGCCTGTAGATTTAACTCGGTATTAAGGCCTAGTGGAACTAAAGATTTTAAACGGTATACCCACCATTTTTCTTTCTGAAGGAGTATCTTATCGAAGTCACCACGTCTCGGTGGTAGCTTTAAAAGATAAATTCCTTTGACTAACAGCCCTGTTGTGTCGCCTCCATGATGGGTAAAAAAATGCTTAGCAAGAGGTTTCTCAGGTATTTTACCCTTTTCACGTATTTCTCTTAGATGCTCACCTATTCGTATTTTTAGGGAACGCTTTGTTTTACCAATGTAGATCTTAGGGCAAGGACACGTGATCATGTAGATAACCCTAGTGCTTGAGCAGTTGATAAGGTCAACTATTTTAAAGTTGTCCCTACCAAGTGCATCAGAAAAAGAAGAGGTGCGGTGTACATAAGGACAGATCTGGCACCTAGTACAAGGGAACATGCCCTTAGCTCTAGGGTAGTCGGAGAGCCAGGTTGAGTCAGCTTCTTTAACAAACTCAGATTGTATCAGAGTGTCCCCAAGACTCCTCGCACGTCTGGCGACGAGCTTAGGTGCATCACCCACAATCTTGGCCAGGGTAGGGGAGCATGTCAGGATCCCCCAGTGTTTTTCTAAGGTCCGACGGACCTCGTTCCATTGGGACCCAAAGGTTGTGATAATTCTTACGGGTTCTGGGGGAATGGCCTGAGATGACAAGGGGGGTGGTCTATTTTTGTTCACGGTTTCCAACAAGCTTGTTCTATCCCTTAAGGCCACTTTCTTTTTGGCTCTCTTAATCTGATTATGGGAGTAGCCCCGTTCCCGAAATCGGTGATATAAATCAGCGCTCTCTTTTTTATATTGAGCTGGGTCCGAGCAGTTTCTTTTAATGCGGAGGAACTGCCCAACAGGGATCCCATTTTTCAACCATTGAGGGTGATGGCTTGAGGCGTATAGCAGTGTATTTGCTGCTGTCGATTTTCGGAACGTGCTAGTACCCAGAAGACCATTTTCCATGGAGACTTTCAAATCAAGGAATGGCAACGAAAAACGATCATAGTTGTAAGTTAGCCTAATGTTTCTGTGGTTAGAATTAAGCTGCTGCATAAATTTGTGTAAATCGTCCAGGGTGCCTCGCCAAATCATCAAAACATCATCGATGTACCGCAGCCAGGTCTGTACGTGGCTGCGGTACATCGACGAGGGATACACATCCTCCCTCTCCCACTGGCCCAAATGGAGGCAGGCGTAAGATGGAGCCCAGGCTGCTCCCATAGAGGTGCCCTGTATCTGATGATAGTAGGTCGTGAGAAATTGAAAAAAATTGTTGGTTAGAGCTAATTTTAATAAATCAATAAGAAACTCATTTTGGTGACAGGCATATGGATATGTTGTCTCCAAAAAGCTAGACACAGCCTCAATGCCGATTTGGTGAGGGATAGATGTATATAATGATTCGACGTCTATGCCGACTAGCCACACCTCTTCTGGGTTGGGATAAGGATCCTGACTGGAGATTATGGACAGTACATGTCCGACTTATGGACAGTACATGTCCGAAGTTTACCGACTTTCTATATTATACCTAAAATCCATAAAAATTTGGAAAACCCCCCCGGGCGCCCAATTGTGTCGGCTTGCCAGGGCCCTCTAGAAAGAACAGGACGGTACCTGGATTCATTACTACAGGACATGGTCAAGGGCCTTCCGTCCTATGTGCAAGACACTGGACATGTACTGTCCATAATCTCCAGTCAGGATCCTTATCCCAACCCAGAAGAGGTGTGGCTAGTCGGCATAGACGTCGAATCATTATATACATCTATCCCTCACCAAATCGGCATTGAGGCTGTGTCTAGCTTTTTGGAGACAACATATCCATATGCCTGTCACCAAAATGAGTTTCTTATTGATTTATTAAAATTAGCTCTAACCAACAATTTTTTTCAATTTCTCACGACCTACTATCATCAGATACAGGGCACCTCTATGGGAGCAGCCTGGGCTCCATCTTACGCCTGCCTCCATTTGGGCCAGTGGGAGAGGGAGGATGTGTATCCCTCGTCGATGTACCGCAGCCACGTACAGACCTGGCTGCGGTACATCGATGATGTTTTGATGATTTGGCGAGGCACCCTGGACGATTTACACAAATTTATGCAGCAGCTTAATTCTAACCACAGAAACATTAGGCTAACTTACAACTATGATCGTTTTTCGTTGCCATTCCTTGATTTGAAAGTCTCCATGGAAAATGGTCTTCTGGGTACTAGCACGTTCCGAAAATCGACAGCAGCAAATACACTGCTATACGCCTCAAGCCATCACCCTCAATGGTTGAAAAATGGGATCCCTGTTGGGCAGTTCCTCCGCATTAAAAGAAACTGCTCGGACCCAGCTCAATATAAAAAAGAGAGCGCTGATTTATATCACCGATTTCGGGAACGGGGCTACTCCCATAATCAGATTAAGAGAGCCAAAAAGAAAGCGGCCTTAAGGGATAGAACAAGCTTGTTGGAAACCGTGAACAAAAATAGACCACCCCCCTTGTCATCTCAGGCCATTCCCCCAGAACCCGTAAGAATTATCACAACCTTTGGGTCCCAATGGAACGAGGTCCGTCGGACCTTAGAAAAACACTGGGGGATCCTGACATGCTCCCCTACCCTGGCCAAGATTGTGGGTGATGCACCTAAGCTCGTCGCCAGACGTGCGAGGAGTCTTGGGGACACTCTGATACAATCTGAGTTTGTTAAAGAAGCTGACTCAACCTGGCTCTCCGACTACCCTAGAGCTAAGGGCATGTTCCCTTGTACTAGGTGCCAGATCTGTCCTTATGTACACCGCACCTCTTCTTTTTCTGATGCACTTGGTAGGGACAACTTTAAAATAGTTGACCTTATCAACTGCTCAAGCACTAGGGTTATCTACATGATCACGTGTCCTTGCCCTAAGATCTACATTGGTAAAACAAAGCGTTCCCTAAAAATACGAATAGGTGAGCATCTAAGAGAAATACGTGAAAAGGGTAAAATACCTGAGAAACCTCTTGCTAAGCATTTTTTTACCCATCATGGAGGCGACACAACAGGGCTGTTAGTCAAAGGAATTTATCTTTTAAAGCTACCACCGAGACGTGGTGACTTCGATAAGATACTCCTTCAGAAAGAAAAATGGTGGGTATACCGTTTAAAATCTTTAGTTCCACTAGGCCTTAATACCGAGTTAAATCTACAGGCCTTTCTGTAATTTCAGTTTGTTTATAAACCTCATTCCATTATGCAAAAATTGGTTATGCTAAATTAATTTGGCTTGTAAATACCTTTAAATGCATTTAAATACATAACTAATATGCATAAATGTGGGACACATTTAACGACACTGGTCCCATTATTCTGGTCCTTTATAGTCTATTCATGTGACTTACAAGTTAAATCTTTGTGTCACCATTTACATTAAATGGCCACTTTATTCTTCAAAAGTGCTCTTTGAGTTTGCTCATTATAATGTTTAAATACAAGTCGCAGGTCAAATCTTCCTTAATTTTCATTTTATATATATATATTTTTTTTTTTTTTTTTTTTTCTTATTGTCTGGCTAATATTTCACCTAGTCTTAAATGAGCGCTCCATCTGGTTAACTGTTCTTTAGTCACCAGTTGGCGCGGCATCTGTTTAAAAATTTGTTTTTTAAAAAAAGAATTTAATTGTTTGTTTTATAATTAAATGTTTTTCCCATGCCCTGCCCATGGTCCACCATTTTTCTAACCATAACTACCTATGCAATATTTAGGGTACAATAATCCAATTGCTTTCACAATTTTAGGTGAATTACTTAAGCAAATAAGGACCTGGTTAGAATGGTCATAATACCTGTCTACACAAACTTATCCTTCTACCAACACCTGTTGTAATTTGCTGATCATCAGCATAAGAAGGCATCACAGGCACCTTCCCACAACACGTCGGAAGAAGCTACAGCAATTACGCCCTCAGCGAAACGCGTCACGTGGTGCACCATGTGATCAACAGCGGACTTGCACACACAGAGCGGTGTCTCCGCAAGCGGAGTCCCGTACGCCCAGCCCGGAACTAAGCATAGCTTAGTCGGCCCCCAAACTTGAGGTACCTCACTCGGCACAAGCGGCTTAATATCCAGCCACCCACTGGCCTTCTCTTTGACCATCAGGCATGCTAAATATCCAACGGCCATCCAGCGCTGGTTAGCGCGCGTCAAAAAATTCAACCCAGCAAGGACTGCGGATCAGTCGGGTATGGACTCTTGACTTGAAGCAACGGATATCTCTCCATATGTGAGACGCCGACGATGTGGTAACGTTAACCAATTGTCTTTTCAAATGTCTGCAGTAAGGTTTTACTGTCACCAGCAAGCAGCTTTTTCAGCCTGAACTGAATCTGTGCTGCATGACTTTAAAATTTCAGGCTCGTTGAAAATTTCTATTTGTTATATCATATATACAGCCTGTTGAGTCTTTTGGGACAGTTAATTTCCAGAATGCAAATCACAAATGGTTATCAGAACTGATTGATTCTCAATTGACCTACCTCAAGTAATCAAGCCTCTTACACTACTCTACTTTTTAGCCGTGCCTGTGGCGTCCATTTGGAAAACAATTAGGAATATTTTGTCAACAACTTACGTTTCAATTCAGATTTCACCGAGCTAAAAAGCTATAAATTGCAATATTTGAAATTGAATATGCTTTTTTCCTTACAGCGATGACTTCCCCAGGATATTCACTTGAATTAACAATGACCTAATTTGAATCAATATATTCCTCATGCGTTTTTATCCTAGTTGTGTCGCTAATCAATTATTATTCCGTTTTCCAATTATGCTCTAATGTGCTTAGTTTAAATAAGGTACCTGTGAGTTACTTATTTGATCTGATTCAAATGGATTACTAATATACCCCCCATATTTAATCAGGCACCTTATACTTGATCTAGTCCAAAGCTGTTGTTTCTTATGGTGCATTTGTTGTTACATGGTGTCCGTCTATGTTTTGTTTTGTGTTGTCGGTATGTCGGTAATTGTGATTCAACAACCAAATGTTGATCTGTCTAAAGTTTTTTATGGGAAACACACCCGTGAGTGTATAAATAAATAAACTTCACTTTAATTAATTATCTTGAATCGATCAGTTAATGTCTCCACAAAGTAGCTGCTTTTCCTTTTCTTTTTCTTTTCTTTTTCTGGTCCAGGGTGTTCTGTTCCAGATTTTCTCCATTTTTTGCATACATATTTAGCTACGGCGACTTTTTTACCATATTCCTGGCCTGATCTAAAGTCGATTTAACTTTAATCGGCTAATATTGCTAATATCCTGCCAATTTCCCCTTTTCCACTTCTCCTTTTCCCTTACCCCATCCCTTTTGCATTTTGGTATTTGATCACCCCTGCAGTTTTTATTTTTTGCACTATAAACAAGAAAAGAGCGAAGATTTTGAAAAAAAACACATTATTTTTACTTTTTGCTATAATAAATATTCCCCAAAAATGTATAAAAAAACTTTATTTTTCCTCAGTTTAGGCTGATATGTATTCTTCTACATATTTTTGGTAAAAAAAAATTGCAATAAGCGATTATTGATTGGTTTGCGCAAAAGTTATAGCGTTTACAAAATAGGAGATAGTTTTATGGCATTTTTATTAATATTTTTTTTACTACTAATGTCGGCGATCAGCAATTTTTATTGTGACTGTGACATTATGGTGGACACATTGGACACATTTTTGGGACCATTGTCATTAATACAGCAATCAGTGCTATACAAATGCACTGATTCCTGTGTAAATGACACTGGCAGTGAAGGGGTTAACCACTAGGTGGCAGTGTAGGGGTTAACTGTGTCCTAGGGGTGTGTTTCTAACCTTGGGGGGCGTGGCTGTGTTTTACACGTCACTGATCTCTGCTCCAATCACAGGGATCAGAGATCAGTGACACTGTTGCCAGGCAGAATGGGGAGATGCTTGTTTACTTTAGCATCTCCCCGTTCTTCCTCACCGTGAGAAGATCGCAGGTATCCCCGCAGCGATCGAGTCCGTGGGACCCATGATCTGACTCATTGAGGTCCCGACCTGCGGCACGCACGTGAAGGCACGGTGGCAAATTTAAAGGGACGTACCTGTATGCCCATTTGCCTGTCCGTACCATTCTGCCGACGTACATCTGTATGCGCCGGTCGGGAAGTGGTTAAACAAAGAGTGACACAAGCCATGATTCATGCAAAAAATGGATGCTATTCTTCTTGATAACATACCCAAATTTGAATCAATATGGAAACCTTGGGTCAACCATAACCCACCCCTAGGCTTCGACAACTCGTTACTACTTCCTTGAATGCATATAACATTCTCCTTCCTGTTACACTTATCACATAAGTGGATATCTTGACTTCTTCACCTCACTGGAGACTCCTTCCTCCCTTCTCCCACCCTACACCTAACTCTCCCCTTCCTTTTTTGTCTACCATATTATTCGATCTCAGTAGGGGACAGTAGGGATAGATCAAGTTACTGATCTTCTTATCAGGATTTGCCAGGCCATTGTGCTGGAACTTGGCCCTGATGAGATCTAACAACCTTCCCATCTGTCCCTTACCAACTTCAACTATTCACCCATTGGCAACTCTGCCCCCTTCATACAGTATCTCACAAAAGTAAGTTCCCCCCCTTACCTTTTTGTAAATATTTTATTATATCTAGTTCATGTGAAGAAGAAATTACACTTTCTTACAATGTAAACAAGTGAGTGTACAGCTTGTATAACAGTGTAAATTTGCTGTTCCCTCAAAATAACTCAACACACAGCCATTACTGTCTAAACCACTGGCAACAAAAGCGAGTACACCCCTAAGTGATAATGTACAAATTGGGCCCATAGAGTCAATATTTTGTGTGGCCACTAGGGATGAGCCGAACAACGTCAAACCCCCCCCCCCCTCCCCGTTCGGTCCGCACCAGAACATGCGAACATGCAAAAAATATGTTCAAACACGCGAACACCATTAAAGTCTATGGGACACGAACATGAATAATCAAAAGTGCTAATTTTAAAGGCTTATATGCATGGTATTGTCATAAAAAGTGTTTGGGGACCTGGGTCCTGCCCCAGGGGACATAAATCAATGCAAAAAAAAGTTTTAAAAACTGCAGTTTTTTCGGGAGCAGTGATTTTAATAATGCTTAAAGTGAAACAATAAAAGTGTAATATTCCTTTCAATTTCGTACCTGGGGGGTGTCTATAGTATGCCTGTAAAGGGGCACATGTTTCCCCTGTTTAGAACAGTCTGACAGCAAAATGACATTTCTAAAAGGAAAAAAAATAATTTAAAACTACTAGCGGCTACAATGAATTGCCGGTCCGACAATACACATAACAGTTCATTGATAAAAACAGCATGGGGATTTCACCACAGGGGAACCCCGAACCAAAATGAAAAAAAAAAATGGCGTGGGGGTCCCCCTCAAAATCCATACCAGACCCTTATCCGAGCACGTACCCTTGCAGGCCGCAGGAAAAGAGGGGGAGACGAGAGAGCGCCTCCCCCTCCTGAACTGTACAAGGCCACATGCCCTCAACATTGGGAGGGTGCTTTGAGGTAGCCCCTCAAAGCACCTTGTCCCCATGTTGATGGGGAGAAGGGCCTCATCCCCACAACCCTTGCCCGGTGGTTGTGGGGGTCTGTGGGTCGGGGGCTTATCGGAATCTGGAAGCCCCTTTTAACAAGGGGAACCCCAAATCCCGCCCCCCCTGTGTGAAATGGTAATGGGGTACAAATGTACCCTTACCATTTCGCAAAAAAAAGTGACAAAAAATTTTAAAAACACAAGAGGCAGTTTTTGACAAGTCCTTTATTAATCTATTCTTCTTCCATCTTCTTTCTTCTGGTCTTCCTTTGGTGTTCTACTTGTTCCTCCAACTTCTTCTTCTCCATCTTCTTCTTCATCTTCTTCTTCCTCCGCTCATCTCGTCCCTCATCTTGCTCCGGCTTCTTCTCCGCTCTGCCCGCACGATCCGCCTCAGTGGGAGTCTTCAGCCATGTGACGCTTCGGTTCTTCTGACACTTCTTAAATAACGGAGGGCGGGGTCACCCTCCTCTGATGCACAGGGACTTCACTATGGCTTTCCCTGTGATGTCAGAAGGGGCGGGGTCACCCGTTTACGACAGCATTGTGGTTGGTTCGGGGGCGAACAAACGGTCAAACGATTCGGCTGTTCATCGAACGTTCGAAAACCCAAACTTATGCTCGGGACTGAACCGTTCACCCATCCCTATTGCCAACTGTAATTATATTGTATCACAATACTATATTTATTGATTTAGCTTGTTAACTCACTTTTTCTTGGTGATGCTTAATTATCTGTACTTATTCTTATTATATTGCTACATATGTTACCAATGAATGAATTTTCTCGTACCTTATAAAACTCAATAAAATATTTGAAAAGAGATACAGTATAGTCAGTAGGAGTTGTCACCCAAGACAGGAAGTATGTTATTAACAGGATCACCTGGTGTAAATAAAGAAAAAAGCTAAATCATGCTGATGTAGCCACCACATTTAACGACAGGTAATCTGCAATATATTGCATTTTTGTACCTGGGTTTAGATACATTATAATATGACCTAAAATTAGCGTTAATGGTGGATAGAAACAAGCTTTGGATCTGGGTCAACCTTAAAGTGGAAGTATAGTTGTAAACAAGTGGCTGACAGGCAGGGTCTTTTCTGCCATGAATGCATCCTTCTGCCTGTCAGCTTTTATTGAGTCGCGCATGCGCAGCTCAGCGAACATTTTTGGCCCCGATCTGTGCTGCCGCGAGGTGATTTTCATGCGCATGCGTGGGAGTGGCTTCATCGCGGCCTGGCCTATCAAATGGCCAAAGGCACGGGTCCCGTAAGGAAGACTGGGTGAAGATGGAAGCACCGGGGGCACGCCAGATTGGTCCCATTGCTACACTGAAGGACACCATGTGACAGGTAAGTCTGCCATATTGTACTTATATGCTGTGCATACTAGTACGTTATGGCATAACCCACTTGGGGGGCTGTAAATTTTTTTAGCAGCTTTAATATTGACCCTAACCCAAGCTATTGGCCATTTACGAATAGGCGAATCAGATGTCCATATTTGGCCATTGTATATATCTAAATCTCTGGCTTTTGCAGCCCAAACCTATTAATTTAGTGCCCATATCACCTTTGTTTATGTTCAGCTGCTGGCCAGAGAAATGTAATTTGTTGTGAGAGCATCAGGGGAGTCACCTTTTTTTGTGGTCCACCATGTTTTTGCCAGCATGTTGTCATTCCTCATAATTGGCAATGGATTTTCTGATTGCGTTAGATCAAACCATTGGAGCATACAGAAGTCATAACATCCAGGATTTAACAACACATGCTGGTTTCGACTCTCTTGCTCCCACATTTGGTGAGTGTGGTGTGAAATCTATGTAATTGGTCCTCCTAGAAAAAACACACCGTGGAGCATTGATTTGTGTTTACAGACAATGTCATCACAATTTTGGACATCTCTCCCTCTTATACTGAGTTCTAAACAAGCTGCTTATATGCTGTCCAACCACTGAACAATATTTGTGGCTATAATTTTTAATGAAGGATAAAACCTGCCTTTCTCTTTTTTTTTTTTGCAAGTGTTTGTGTACTGTCCAACTGAAGCCAATTTCTACAAAAAAAAAGAAAACCTAAAATCTATTTTTTTTTTTATATTTTGGGAATAATTGAGCATACAGGGATGGGAGGGGGTCAGGGAATGGGGTTGGGGTGTTTGAAGTGTTTTTGCGCAACCTGTTATGAACATTCACTTGAACAATGAGGTGTGGCCTTGCAACAAATAATCTTGCAAACTATACTATTAAACTGTTTTGTCACTGACCAATTTGCATAACACTGAGGACTTTAGCTTTAATATTTTTAACAGTAAACTTTCATATAGCTTTTAAAAGTAGTGTCTGCTATGTCTAAAGTTCAATTTAGACCTGTTACTGCTGGATGAAACACAGATATCTCTAAATTGTGACCAGGTCTTAACTTTTTTTTTAAGTAAAGCTTGAGAGGAATTAGGGTTATTACAAAAAGCTTCCTTATTATGCAATGCTAAATTACAACCCACAAAGAGGCAACATGTAAAAATAAATAAATACAAATTCAGAAAAGGAAAATATTAATAAAAATAACTCATTGGCCACAGTGACCAAAAATAATAATCCGATGGGTCACTAAAGCTAGTTTCTAGGTTCACACTTCTGCAATCTGCATTCTACGTGCAGGCGGCCTGTTCATCTCAATGGGCTGCCCTAACTACAGAAACACAGGGAAAGATGTCCCTCCCTGTTTTTTTTTTTTATTATTATTATTTAGTGCATGCTAAAACATGCTGCATTTTCCAGCACCCCTTAATAGCACCCCTGTGCATCTGCTATAGAGCAACATGTTTTGCCTGAAGTTCAGGAAGTCATGATTTTTGTAAACATGAACCTAGGCTTACTGGGAGTTCTGTAACGTTCTAGCATGAAAACTACTAACTCTTTTAGCTGCTACCTGGCCTCAGGGGAGGTTGAATTGGCTGTAAGAATGTGAAGAAGTTAGAGGAACCTCTGCATGCAACTTGTATTTAAAATTAAGGGCAAGAAAGACAAATAACACTTTGCTGCAGAAAGCTTCTCTCAGTCTTGGTGCATGCTCAATGAAGAGGACCTCTAGATTAGGCTACCCTGTACCTGGAGTAATTTGAAGTATCCTGCTTATATCTTACCCTCTCTTCTTGTAATTCTTTACAGCACATTGTGTAAAAGACAAGAGAGTGACTAATGCCCATCTGTTCAACCACTACATGCAGAGGATTTGTCTTGGGATTTGGCACTGCCTGGGAGCTAAAGTAAATGAACTAGGAGTGTGGGAATGTAATTTACCAGGACCCAAGGGGTAAAAGTGTTACATTTAATTATTGTGATTCTTATACACAGTTATAAAAAAAGTGTTTTTCATTAGAGCTGTTTGGACGTTTTATCAAATTCTCTTTTTTCCTGCTATCTAGAGTAATTGATTTAAATGCAATGTAGTTGAATACAGCCATGTATTCCTTTAAAAATGCTTTATTTAAAACACATAAAACAGCCTGTAAGAAAATGTTGACTACAGCCTACAGGTTTGAAAGTCATAATCTGATTCAGTAAACCTTTTACTTAAGGACAAATATACAATTTGTACTTCTTAGCATATAGCAATTACTAAAGCATTCTAGGTCAGTTCAGGCATAACAAGAATGCAAACATACTAGGAGGAAGTTTATAAAAAAAAAAAAGCTTTTAACCATTTTAAAATTAAAGTGGAGTTCCATCCACATTTTTAAGTCCTCGGCATCCCAAGCTGCTCTGTGCACTTAAAATGATTTGGCATATATATATATATATATATATATATATATATATATATTTATATTTTTATTTTTTATTTTTTAAACACGCTGCTATATTTTTGAATGAAATATTAATTTCCTCCTTTCGGCCGCAGCTGAGAGCATCATTTCCAGTCTGCAATGCCTCCTGGGAGATGTTTGTCATCAATTCCAGGAGGCAATAGGCATCGCTGGGCCATAGCATGGCAACGACGCGATGCAAGGCGGCGGCCAGCGCCATTTTAAATAAGGGCATCCAGGCTTTTGTTGCCATTGTTACCCTAGCTTCCAAAGCAGCGAGATCAGCGGAGGTGGATACGGTCGATTTGTGTGGAGGATAAGAAGGTAAGCAACTATTTGCTATTTGAGAGCGGTAAGCTTGTTTGCCGATCCTGGGGGACACCACAGCATGTGCAATTATTGAAGAAAAGAGCAGTGTGATGGGCGCAGTGTCGGGGCAATGTTATGAGAACAGTGGCAGCATGATGTGCATGGCTAAAGGGCGGCAACTTCCTCTGACACTGCCGTTGCTATGGAAACCTGACCTGCAACCTATTACACTGCTTGTGCTGCACTGAGCATGTGCGAGATCTGCAAAAATTAGATCCAGGAAGAAATACAGTCTGGCTTCAGATGCCCACACTTGAGATTGCCACGGCCTGCTGGAAGTTTATAAAGTAACAACATAATGCTATAAACTAACAAAATGGACCTTAGTTTACAGTCTAAATTTCTTAGAATGCATTAAGCTTGTGTATTTTTATTTAAAAAGAACACCGCTTTAAGAGACTTCAGACCAGGCAAAGCAATTAAACAAACAAGATCCTTTACTGAGGTAGTTGCTGAACACAGTATAGTGTTCTCATTCATCTGGGGGTTGGGTGGATATATGGTGCCCCATTTATCCTAAAGTGCGCTTCCAAATTACAACAGGTCCCTCTCACAAATACCTACATCCTCTTGGGGACCAAATGTGAAGAAGAGCCCCCCAACATTTGGACAAGGTGCATTTTCAATGTTTTTTTTTTTTTTTTTTAAGGAACAGTACACATTAAAACACGTTTCCCTTAAAATTCCAACCAGAACCTTATTAAGCATGTAGCCTGAGTGTCCAGGAAAGGGGGGCATGCACAGGGGCATTCCCTTCCTGTTCCATACAATGCCACGTGCATTTCAACATTTGGGGGTACCTTGCACGGGGGTGTGGCAAGGTACCTTGACCCAGTGTGGAGGGCAAAGACCTCTTACCCAGATTTGGTAACCAAGAAGACATAAATGTTTGTGAATGGATTTATAGAATCTGGAAGCTATCTTTATAGTAAGGGATCCCACAGATATCTGACCCCCTCAGGGGAATGAGTATGATGGTACATTAATACCCCTTATCCATGCCAACAAAGAATTTGAAATAAAAAAAGACACTCACCATAAAAATAATTTTAGTAAAACTAAATTTAAGAAAAGGAAACAATGCCCCCTGATGCAAATCCAACGTCAATCCCGTTGTTCAGTGATGTAGATGCATCATTATTATGAAGACCAGCTGACCAATGATTTTTCCAAACAACCTGGTGATGTTTCCCCACAGCCATGATGATCCACTGTCCAACAGTAATCCTCCACTGTACTCAGGGGCGGACTGACAACCCATGGGGCTCCCGGGCAACAGACAATCATGGGGCCCCCTGTGTCCCCTGTGTCCCCACCCACACTCAAGCCACACCCACAGAAAGCTCCACCTACATATTGCAGCTCAACTGACTAGAGGGGACATTTAAATATCTACTGCAGCATAGCCTGCATGGAAGTTCCTTGGATTCTTTCCATAGAAGGTTCCAGGTTTAGCCATATTTATGATGCGATTAGGGGTGTTTTATGAAAGCAGTTCGTCTGAACACAAGATCATAATTTGGGCCCCAATGCCAAAGAAATAAGTGTGGCGCCTGCAGCACGCAGTGGCAAACATTGGGTGTGGTTTGTTGGGGGGCTGGTTTTCATTGCGTTGTGCGGCCACTCAGCTACCACTCAGCTCCTACCTTAACTCCCCCACAACATTTTTTTTTACACTGAGGAAACATGGAAAATCTACTGACAAAACACGTTTTTTACTGAGAACCTGAAATTCGACAGAAACCCCTGTTAGAAACTATGAGGGGAAGAGTGGAAGGAGGGAGAGAGAGAAGTGAGGGAGATTGGAAAGTAGGAGAGAGATAGAGGATGGGGAGAGGAGGAGGGAGAGAGAGAGAGGGAGGTCAGAAAGGAGGGCGATGAGAGAGAGGGAGATGAGAGGGAAGGGGGTGAAAGAGAGAAAGGGTGTGAGAGAGAGAGAACTGAGAGAGGGGTAAAAGAAACAGATCCCCAATGTTGCAGCAAGATTAACACAGCAGTGGGAATCCTGGATAATGGTATTGACCATATTTTGTCTTGACCAAATATGGACAATGACGTAACCCGCTAACCCCATTTGTTTTTTTATATTTCAGTAGTCAGGGATCTACCGTTTAGTGGTGGTGGTGCGGCAACAAATTATTGTCAGGCAGCGGCCATCTTGCAGACAGGGAAACAGTTTCTTGTTTGAGGATGAATCTACAGTACATTGTTGGTTGACATGACTGAGATTATATTTACAGTTCAGTGACATCATTATGTGTTAAAATAAATGTTAATAAAGGTTTTTTTTCACATTGCCCAGGTATTTACATTACAATTTATTTTCAATTTCAATTTTTGGGGAGAATAAGTAATAAGGGATACTACTGTACCCCTTTGATCATCCTCCTCCACACACACCCACATCTTTTTGGGGGATGTAGGAAATAAGCTCTTGTCCCTCAATACTCAATATTTTTTTTACTCTCACTTTTAAAATATATCACACTTTTCCATAACTTCACTTGCTGCTTAAAGTGGTTCTAAAGGCAGAAGTTTTTTTTAATCTTAATACATTCTATGCAAAAGAATAAAAAAACGTTATGTGCAGCAGCCCCCCTTAGCCCCCCTAATACTTACCTGAGCCCCATCTCGATCCAGCAATGTTGCACGAGAGTCTCGGCTGACTGGGACTCTTCCTCCTCCTTGGCCTCAAAGTCAGTGAGCTAATGAGGAGAGAGAGGGGTCATGGCCAAGCCACGGTTCCATGTCTGAATGGACACACAGGGCAGCAGCTTGGCTTGGGTGCCCCTATCGCAAGCTGCTTGCTGTTGGGGCCAGGTACAGCGCTACCTATAGGCCAGGTACATTTTGCATGTTGTTTTCAATAAAAATATTTTTTGGAAGAGTGACTCTCTTACAATATTTTAACTACAAAATGAACTAAATACATAAGAATGTCTTGCCATCAGATGCCCGAGTAACATCCGATATAACAAAGTGTGCCATTTTTGCTTATTATAGAAAAATCTCGAATTGTATCGCTGAGATCATTTGTGAATTGCTGGAAGAGATCAACCTGTAGCTATATGACTGAAGGATGTTGATTCAATTTACATTCAAAATAATCATTGCGAAGCAACCAAATTTGTTCACATACTATGCAACCCTCTTTTTAGATGCAAAATTAATGTACTTTACATTGATAAATCCTAATTAAAATCCCCCTTTTGTGAAATTACCTAACAATAGTGTTATAGATGTACTGTACACCCAATCTTTAACTTATTTTCTAATTGTTAACATAATAATCTCATCTCAAAAGTCATTTTAATCTTCTTCTGCAGCTTTCATTATAAAATAGTACCTGGTGATCCTGCCATAAAGTGTCCTTGTTATCCAGTTAAGGCTATAATTGGTCATACCAATGCACAATGTGCAGGCATGGTGTGTCATTGTTACCATCAGGAAGCCTGCCTTGGACATGCAGCTAAAGATAGAAAGTGAATAAATAATAGTAATAAAAGAACCGTGATGAACTAACACAAATTATAATATATTCCAAAGCTGTATATATAGTTTTTGATTGCTGTAATGATAAATTCTGTGTTGAGTGTCACATTCCACGTGATCCGTGCTAGCAGCTGTCGATCATTATTATTTGTCTAGTATATTTTGTTTTCTATATTTTTTGTAATTTTTAAAACAGGTGGCTCGCAAGATCCTCATAGGTTTTTTTTAAGAAAGGAAGTGGCTGCCAATAGGCTGCAGGAGATCAGAAGCAGTGCAAAAAATTATGCAACAAAAATTAAAACTGTGTTTTCTAAAAAGCAAAATCATGGTAATTGTTTATGATATTTACTACTTTAGCAAACTAATTTTTATCTTAGAGTCCATTCACACAGGGGAACTTTGGATCCTACTTCAAGTTGCCCCAAGTCGCCCCTAGTCGCCTCAAGTCACGCTACATGAAAAAATCAATGTAAGTGAATGTATCCATCTTAATGCACACTACTGCAGTCGCTCCGACTTCAGAAAAAGGTTCCTGTACTACTTCAATCCGACTTCTAGGCGACTTGTACCCATAGAATTCAATGGAAGTCATCTCCAAGTCGGATCTCCATCTATATTGAAGCGACTTTAGCGACAATGTCGCCTCTCTAATAATAAAAATCGGCATGGGTTCCCCTCCAAGGCCAAACCAGGCCCTTAGGTCTGGTATGGATTTTAAGGGGAACCCCTACGCTGAAATCCATACAAGACCCCTATCCGAGCACGCAGCCCAGCAGGTCAGGAAAGAGGGTGTGGATGAGCGAGCGCCCCCCCTCCTGAACCATACCAGGCCACATGCCCTCAACATGGGGGGTGGGTGATTTGGGGAAGGGAGGGCATCCTGCGGCCCCCCCCACCGCAAAGCACCTTGTCCCCATGGACGTTGGTTGTCGGGGTCTGCGGGCGGGGGGGCTTATCGGAATACGGGAGCCCCCTTTAATAAGGGGGCCCCAGATTCCCAGCCCCCCACCCTATGTGAATGAGTATGAGGTACCCATACACCTGGGGAAAAAAGTGTCAATAAAAAATAAAACTAGACAGGTTTTTAAAGTAATTAATTCTTCTGACTTCAGGGGTCTCTTCCGACTCCTTCGGAAGACCTAATGGCCTGATATGCTCTTGGAGGGGAACCCATGCCATTTTTTATTTTAAATTTGACGTGGAGTTCCCCTCGAGAGCTGATTATTCTGTGACTGGCCACGGCCAAAGTCGCCTGGCCTGGGGGCGACTTAAAGTCGTGTTGACAGGAGACAAGTCACAGTCAGGGCATTTTTTACCTGAGTGTTTTTGCATGTGAATACAGCAGTTTAACTAAAGTAGTAAGAAGATGCAAAAAGAAAGAACTATGCTCTGCTCTGGACTGACTGCAAGCAAACTAACATTTTGTAAAGCATCTACTACAGGTCTGATTCCTACTTCCTCTGCCCTTTAATATGCTTTTTCTACTCTTCTGTCTCACACTTAAACCACATGCTGAACCAATTACCAGAATGGTGAGGTTTATACATCCCACTCCTGTTTTACTTTCCTCACTCTTCTTCTAATAATCTCTGGGTAAATCTCCCCCAATTCACACCCTTCAATATCTCACTGCCACTCCTACACCCAACACCCTGTTCCTCTGGCAACAGCCATTAATCTTTATCCTCCTGCTTCCAAAACCACCCTTTTCTCATGTGCCATCTGAAATGCTTGTTCTGTTTGTAATAAGCTCAGCTCTGTCCATTACCTCTTTGTCTCCCATTCCTTTAACCTTATTGCCATTACTGAAACTTGGCTCAAAGAGTCACTGACAACAACATTCTTGACTCCTTACAGTCTGCCTTTTGCTCGCCAGACTCCATAGTAACTGCCCTACTAAAGCTCACTAATGATTTACTAACTGCTAAAACCAATGGCTACTACTCCATACTCATGCTACTAGACCTCTCTGCAGCCTTCGATACTGTTGACTACCCTCTCCCCCTCAAAAAACTCCACTCTCTAAGCCTCCAAGACTCTTTTCCTGGTTCTCCTCCTACCTATCACAACATTCCTTCAGTGTTGCCTATAACTCGTTCTCCTCCTTTCCACTTCCTTTTTTTCTAGGGGTACCCCCAAGGTTCTGTCCTCAGACCCCTTCCTCTTCCCTATCTACACTAGGGATGAGCTTCCAGTTCGAGTCGAACTCATGTTCGACTCGAACATTGCCTGTTCGCCTGTTCAACGAACAGCGAACAATTCGGGGTGTTCCCGGCAAATTCAAAAAGCCGCAAGCACCCTGTAAAAGTCTATGGGAGAAATCTCAAGTGCTAATTTTTAAAGCCTATATGCAAGTTATTGTCATAAAAAGTGTTTGGGGACCTGGGTCCTGCCCCAGGGGACATGTATCAATGCAAATTTTTTTTTTTTTTAAACGGACGTTTTTTCAGGAGCAGTGATTTTAATAATGCTTAAAGTGAAACAATAAAAGTGTAATATTCCTTTAAATTTCGTACCTGGGGGTGTCTATAGTATGCCTGTGAAGGGGCACATGTTTCCCATGCTTAGAACTGTCCCTGCACAAAGTGTCATTTTTGCAGGAAAAAAGGCTATTTAAAATCACTCGCGGCTAATGAATTGCTGGCTCCCATAACACAGAGAACAGTCATTCATTGAAAGTCATTGATAAAAAAAAGCATGGGGGTTCCCCCAAATTCAATTACCAGGCCCTTCAGGTCTGCTATGGATATTAAGGGGAACCCTGCTTCAAATAAAAAAAAAAAATTTATGTGGGGGTCCCCCTAAATATCAATACCAGACCCTTCAGGTCTGGGATGGATTTTAAGGGGAACCCCGGCCCAAAAAAAATAAAAAAAGTGGCGTGGGGTCCCCCTCAAAATCCATACCAGACCCTTATCCAAGAACGCAACCTGGCGGAAAGAGGGGGGGATGAGAGCACCCCCCCTCCTGAATCCTACCAGGCCACATGCCCTCAACATTGGGAGGGTGCTTTGGGGGTCTGTGACCCCTCAAAGCACCATGTCCCCATGTTGATGGGGACAAGGGCCTCTTCCCCACAACCCTGTCCAATGGTTGAGGGGGTCTGCGGGTGGTTAAGTTCTAAGCACGGGAAACATGCGCCCATTCACAGGCATACTATAGACACCCCCCCCCCCGCAGGTACGAAATTTAAAGGAATATTACACTTTTATTGTTTCACTTTAAACATTATTAAAATCACTGCTCCTAAAAAAAAGTCTGTTTTTTTTTATCAAAAAAAAAAATTTGCATTGATACATGTCCCCTGGGGCGGGACCCAGGTCCCCAAACACTTTTTATGACAATAGCTTGCATATAAGCCTTTAAAATTATCACTTTTGATTTTGAACGTTCGAGTCCCATAGACTTTAATAGGGTTCTAAAGTTCACACGAGCTTTAGGTCTGTTTGCAGGTTCTGTTGCAAACCGAACAGGGGGGTGTTCGGCTCATCCGTAATGTACACCTCCTCCCTTGGTCACTTGATAAACTCCCATGGCTTCCAATACCATGCTTATGCTAATGACACCCAAATCTATCCCTCTCCCCACCTCACCTCTTCAGTCTCCTCTCGCATTACTAAATTATTAACTGACATATTGGTATGAATGTCACACTACTTCCTCAAACTCTATCTTTCCAAAACTGTGCTAATAATATTCCCTCTCACATCTGTCCCCTCCCCTGACTTCTACATCAAGATCAATAATACAACTATTAGCCCCCCCCCCCCCCCCCCCAAGCCAGGGTTATAGGTGTAGCCTTCGACTTTGACCTGTACTTTCAACTCCAAATCCAATCACTGTCCAAATCTTGTGGACTTCACCTCCATAACATCTCCCATATATGCCCTTTTTAACCTTTGAAACCACTCCTTCCATTCCCTTGTTATCTCTCACCTTGACTATTGAAACCCCTTCACTATAGGCCTACCTCTACACAGGCTATCCCACCTTCAGTCTGTCATGAATGCTGCTGCCATACTCATCCACCTTACCAACCACTTAGTGTCTGAACCATACCAAGCCCCACGCCCTCAACATTAGGATGGTGCCTTGTTAGGGGTAACACCCCTGTAAAATACATATTCTCCATGGTGATGTGGACACGAGCCTTTTCCCTAAAATCCTAGTCCAGTCATTTTGGGGGTCTGTGTGGGGCCATATCAGAATATAAAAATAAAAAAATTGAGGTTCGAGGGTCGTAATTTGGTGACCTAAGGTCACAGAGACCCCAAAGTCCTACCCCACCACTGGTAAAAAATGTTTTGGAGGCTCCTACAACCTATGGTTACCGACATACGGGGCTCCTTGGGCAACCTGTCAGAAGCTACATACAGAGCGGCCAGTTTAAATACAAGCTGGCACACTCTGTTTGCAGCAGACTAAGAGGTTGAGCTCACAGTGCCCCTCCTCACTTCTTGTCAGAGGCACTGAGCTCAATGGACAGCTTGGAGTCTTTGACCAATGGTAAAGTACCATTAGCCTCAGCTGTCCAATAAAAAATGCTGCAGTGGAGGCACACCTCTTACTACAGTGTTATAGAAGGGGCATGTGGCAAATGCTCCCTTCCAGCCCATCCCTCTTAACTACAAGGAAAAAACCTGGGTTTATGGGTATAAGATTTACCCACAATCCCATGTTTTTCTCACACAGTTAAGAAGGAGAAGGAGAATCTGCTGCTGTTGAAAAGGTACTGTTATAATCAAGCTAAATCATATATTATTATGCTATATATTATAAGATAATATTTTTATTATTTATCTATTTACTGTGAAATTACTGGTTGAAGTTATAACTTCAAACTTCAGTAATTTGCCCATTAAGCCACCTGCTTGAGTACAGTTTACAAAAGTGCTACAATGGAGTATGTCAACCATGACAATTAGTCCAGCTAGAAGTGACCCTTTGAAGTGGCCACTGTAATACTTTTGGTTATATACACCATTACAACAAGTTAACCACTTAAGGACCGCAAGGATTTGCCCCCTTAATGACCAGGTAATTTTTTGCGTTACGGCACTGCCTCACTTTTACTGACAATTGCGCGGTTATGCGACGCTGTACCCAAACAAAATTTATGTCCCTTTTCCCCCATAAATAGAGCTTTCTTTTGGTGGTATTTGATCACCTCTACGGTTTTATTTTTTTGCGCTATAAACAAACAAATGCGACAATTCTGAAAAAAAAAAACATTTTTTTTTAACTTTTTTCTATAATACATATCCAAAAAATATATATAAAAAAACACATTTATTCATTAGTTTATGCTTATATATTCTTCTACATATTTTTGGTAAAAAAAATCACAATAGGCGTATATTGATTGGTTTGCTCAAACGTTATTGCGTCAACAAACTATGGGATAGATTTAGGGATTTCTATTTTTTTATTTTTTTTACTGGTAATGACGGCGATCTGTGATTTTTAGCATGACTGCGAAATTGCGGCGGACAAATCTGACCCCAAATTACACTTTTTGGGGACCAGTGACATTTTTACATTGATCAGTGATATAAAAATGCACTGATCAATGTAAAAATGACACTGGCAGGGAAGGGGTTAACACTAGGGGGGCGATCAAGGGGTTAACTGTGTTCCCTGGGTGTGTTCTAACTGTAGGGGGATGGACTCACTGGGACATGACAGAGATCACTGTTCCAGATGACTGGGAACAGTAGATCTCTGCCATGTCATCTGTCAGAATGGGGATCCGCCTTGTTAACAAAGGCAGATCCCCATTCTCCCTCTGTACTAGGTGAACGACGGACATCGAGTCACGGAAAATAAATAAAAATGTTTAAAAAAATTATTTTAAAAAATATAGTTCCGTTTTCTTTAGTTTCCACAATATAAACATAGGCAGCAGTACAAAATTGGGCAAGAAACAAAGAGCACTTTCAACAAATTTAGTAGGCCATACATTCATGAAAACACATTTTTATGAATGTATGGCACGATGTTGTAAAGGTGCTTGGATTACTAATCATCTGGAAACATAAATTTGAAAAGGTAGTTCAAATTTCAATGCCTTCAAATACAGAGTACTGTAAAAAATGTTAGATTAAAAAAATGTCTTTTGCAAAAGAAAAATAACAAACATGTTAAAAAGTAAAATATTATAAGGAAATTACCTTAAACAACGCTTAACCACTGACACGTGCGATAAATTACCGCATGAGAAAATGCGGTAGTTACCGAACCATCAAAAAAATACTGCATTCCTTATTTAACGCTTAAAGAATTGACCCATGCATGTCATTCAGAAAGGGTTTACATATGCTGCTTTAAACTTCTCAGGCAATTGAGCAGGACTAAAAAGCTTTTGTAATAAATTCATATAACCCCTAACATTTTTCCATAGTCATTCATGGGACTTGAATTCAATTATTTGGCCCAAGGCTACCCTTACAGTGCATTTCCCACAATCACAAATATTTTTGCCTGCATCATTCCCAACAATAAATTAAAGTGTAAGTCCACCCTAACACTAAAATAGCTACATCTATAGACATCCAGGATCTAACACCAACCTATCTAGCCCTGTAAAGAAGAAATCAGTATACATATCTTTTTTGAAGCTGCTCCGGTCTGGTCCCCAGCGGCGTAAGCTCTGCAGAGGACACAATGACTGTGAAATGAATGGGAAGTGATGTCACTCATAGAGTTACTATGGAGCTTCCGTTGTCGGCTGCCTCCTCTGCACCGAGCTTCACAGTGAAGCTGCAGCTGACAGCTCAGCATGGGATCAGGTTGGATCTGCTTCAGAAAATGTATGTATACTGATTTCTTCTTTACAGGGCTAGATAGGTTAGTGTTAGATCATGGATGTTCTATAGATGTAGAGATTTTAATGTTAGGCTGGACTTTAAAAGAATATTGAACAACAAAAAACTTCCAGCGCTAAAAAGACAGTCATATAGAAATCATTATCTTGACAATATCTGGGATAGAGAAACAGAACCCAGGCAGCTGTTTAACTTACGGAGCAAAGTTCATACAAGATATATACAAAAAACAGCGCTCAATGGGATCATGATGAAAGTTCATTTAATAGAAAATACAATCCGATGAAAGGAATTAAAAGAGCACAGTTCAATCCAATACTGTTCACTTTGTCACAGGAATATGGTAAAACAATAAATAAAAAGTTGTGCACAATACCGCCTCTGGTCCTGGGAGCAAAGGGTTAACCAAGGTGTTTGGAGGATCTCAAACAGGTCTGTAAGTGGGGAACTCCGAGCTTCGCACAATGTGGAACAGATGGTATCAGGAGTAGGCCACTCTCGCCAGTACAGCGGCTGGAACTGCTGCTAAAAACTGATGCATTGTGTATAAGCCGCCCCGTCAGCTGGCGTCGATCAGGCTTTCTTGACGGTGATCTGTTGCGGCGGCAATGACTTTAAACCACAAGTGACTTTTAGGCATTCCTGTACAGTTAAAAACATTATTGCCCCTAGTAAAATGGCAAAACCTAAAATTAAACCAAATGTTACCAACAGCACATATTTTGATGACAGGCCTGGTATTTTTCCATGCCGTAAAAGACGTTGCCTCATGTGTCAATCTATTCCACACGGGTGCTCTGAGATAATTACAAAGTGAGCATTTTCAGATCAAGCAATTTATCGCTTGCTCGACTGAGTTTGTGGTATCTGTTTTACGGTGCCCATGTGGCATGCTCTATGTAGGACGCACAATACGCACTTTGCGTATCAGGGTGGGCGAACACCGTAGATTGACAAAGAAAGGTTGTGTCAAACACAGTGTTCTGCGTCATTGTTGTCAGGCACACAACAAAGATTTTAGTCTCATAGAGGCACGTGCAATAGAGGCCATACCCAGGGACACTCTTACTGATAACGAAAGGTTTTCCCTTCTCTGTCGAAGGGAAACCTTTTGGATATATATCGTCTAGGTTCCCTCTCACCTGAAGGAATGAATGAGGAAATCGATGTCCTTAGTATTATGTAACGTAGTGCAACCCAAAGTAACTGTTTGTGTATGAATCCCTTCTTTCTTTATACAATAAAATAATTTTTATACAATAAAATTATTTTTTAATTTAAAAAAAATCTTTTAAAAAAAAACTTCTTGACTAATAGACACCATCTATAGTTTTTATTTATTTTAATACTTATTTTTTCAGTAGCTATTATATAGTTATTGAGAAAATGAATTACACAAATGTGCATATATCAATAGGCACACAAGGGTGTGTATATATAGTTTCCAACATTGTTTAATAGAACCAACATTATGTAGTATATAGATATACATATATATATATTGATACTTAGAAGTATACATTGTTTAATAGATATCTTTTTTATCTTTGTTTTTTTTCTTATTTTCCTTTTGTGTTTTTCCTTGTATCCATGTATTTTTCTCAATATTGTTGTTCGTTAGCTACATCTCACAGGGTCCATGTATATACTGCAATGGAAGTGTAAACAAGGGGTTAACACGTTTTAGCAATTTTAGATCTTCCCTCTTCCCCCTTTTGGCGCTCGTTCCGCCTTTAAATTTCGTTCTTACAGTGGCCCCGTGACTTTGACAAAGCGCAGGCGCCCGAAACATGTCAGTCACGGTCGCCATACCAACCCATTAAGCGTGTGCTCCGCCTCACTGTGGTTTTGACCAGCGGATGCTCTTCCCTTCCGGGTCCTTGGGGGTTCCCTTCCGCCGCAACAGATCACCATCCAGGACACCTGATCGACGCCAGCTGACGGGGCATAGCTGGGCGGCTTGTACACAATACATCTTCTTGTTTTTAGCAGCAGTTCCAGCAGCTGTACCGGCGAGAGTGGCCTCCTCCTGATACCATCTGTTCCACATTGTGCGAAGCTCGGAGTTCCCCACATACAGACTGGGTTGAGATCCTCCAAACACCTTGGTTAACCCTTTGCTCCCAGGACCTGAGGCGGTATTGTGCACAACTTTTTATTTATTGCTTTACCATATTCCTGTGACAAAGTGAACAGTATTGGATTGAACTGTGCTCTTTTAATTCCTTTCATCGGATTGTATTTTCTATTAAATTAACTTTCATCATGATCCCATTGAGCGCTGTTTTTTGTATATGGACTTTAAAAGAGAATGTGTAGTGATTTTTTTTTTTTTTTATAATTTTTTTTCAAAAAATAATATTTATATTTTCTGGATTATGTTCAGCGTTACAAAATATATACTTAGCATATTCAGCATACCAACCTAGCTGTATCTTAGCAGCAGCAATTAGACCATTTTCAGACTGCCAAAAAGCTTACTTTTCTGAGGGGTCAGTGACATGGATGCACCTTGTAAAAAATATTTATTTGAGAAACAATCATTTTTACAAAATTATAAAAAAAAAAATTAAACATCAATTTATAAACTTCTACGTTTTAATACATTGTATGAATATAGAGCAGTGAAAAGAGTCAAAATAATAAAACAAGTAGGGATATTGAGGGCTCATTTACAGTATCAGGGGAATTCAAAATAGCCCTAATGCCGCGTACACACGATCGGAAATTCTGCCAGCAAAAGTCCGATGAGAGCTTTTGGTTGGAAAATGCGAGCGTGTGTTTGCTCCATCGGATTTTTGCTGGCGGAATTCCAGTGAGCAAACGATTGAGAGCAGGTTCTCAATTTTTCGGTCACAAAAAAATTCCGATCGGAAATTCCGATCGTCTGTACCAATGTAAAATGACCACAGTTCTCAAAGACCACCTCTGAGCTGGTGTAACTCTGTGGTGGGAAGCTGGCATGTATGTGTCAGCTTCCTGCACACAGCTGAATCCCCATCCCCATTTAGCATTCAGCTGGGAAATTTACAAATCTGGCCACTGCCATGCACAGTCAATATTTTGAGTGTATGTGACAGGTAGATGAATTGACATACGCACCTACACTTTCAGCATAGCACTCCAATGAAATTCTAAAGGGTGGCTTTGACACTATTTATGAATGTTGCCGTATGTACAGTGACTTTGATTTTTCCACACCAGATAAATGCAGATCATTGCTAGGGGACATAGAAAACAATTGTTTTCTATGTGCCCTGCTGCATAGAACCTAGAATTGTGGTGTGAATGGGGCACAACGGTTTTGTATGTGATGTGCTGTGGATTGCAGTGCAGAAATATGCATCATGTCTGCATTTTTAACCATCTCAATACAGTGCATTTTCACACCCTTCCTGACCAAGGCATTTTTCAGCTTTCAGCGCTGTCGCACTTTGAATAAAATTGCGCGGTCGTGCGACGTGGCTCCCAAACAAAATTGGCATACTTTTTTTCCCACAAATAGAGCTTTCTTTTGGTGGTATTTGATCACCTCTGCTTTTTATTTTTTTTACTTTTTGCGCTATAAACAAAAGAAGAGCAACTAGTTTGAAAAAAAAACAATATTTTTAACTTTTTGCTATATATAATAAATATCCTTTTTTTTTTTTTTTTTAAACAAATTTTTTCCTCAGTTTAGGCCGATACGTATTTTTCTACATATTTTTGGTAAAAAAAAATTGCAATAAGCATATATTGATTGGTTTGCGCAAAAGTTATAGTGCCTAAAAAATAGGGGATAGATTTATTGAATTTGTATTATTATTATTATTTTTTTTACTAGTAATGGCAGCGATCTGCGATTTTTATCGTGACTACGATATTGCGGCGGACATATGGGACACTTTTGACACATTTTTTGACACAGCGATCCGTGCAATGAAACAGCATTGATTACTGTATAAATGTGACTGGCAGGGAAGGGGTTAACATGTTCCCTGGGAGTGATTCTAACTGTAGGGGGAGGGGATTAACAAGGGGAGGAGACCAATCAGTGTTTCTCTGTATTGAGAACACACTATCGGTCTCCTCTCCTCTGACAGGACCATGGATCTTTGTGTTTACACACACAGATCCATGGTCCTGCTGTGTTACTGGGCAATCGCGTGTGCCCGGCGGATATCGCGGCCTCCGGGCACTCGCACCGAGTCCCTAGTAACACGGCGGGCACGCGCGTGCCCCCTGGTGGGCTGAAAAGGCGAGGGAGTCATATGCCGCCCTCCCACCACGAGAGCTGCGCCGCCTGGCAATCAATAGACAGCCGGCGGTCAGCAAGCAGTTAAGCAACTCACTGGATGGTACATGTCACTGTACAGCAGAGAAGTACATCATCAAGTGTCAGCTGCCTGCTGTCAATGGTTGTTAAGGATGCTGGCAGGTGCAGGCACTGGCCCAGAATCTCTTGCCCCAATGCGGTATATTTTGAAAACATTATAGTGAAAATGTGCTTACATTATCTATTTCTCAAAACTCAATTTGAACTTGACGATCTATATGTTGGCAGCCAGCATTGACAACCAACATTCTGAAATGAATTCAATGGATTCTATGCTGCCAACCCTGTGAATCAGTGATAATTGGACTCAATAATTCTTCAGACCAATGCAGGTAATGCAGGATATTCTTATACCGCTGAGTGAGAGCAGACGAAAGACTAATGCTGCATACACACGATCGGACTTTCTGGCGGACTTTGCAGCTGAGGTCCGCCGGACTTTCAAATGAACGGACTTGGCGACATACGATCACTCCGAAAGTCCGCCGGATTCGAACGTGATAACGTAGAATAAGGAAGTTCATAGCCAGTAGCCAATAGCTGCCCTAGCATTGGTTTTAGTCCAATTTTTAAAGTCTTATTTCTAGGTCCGCCCGACTTTTGGGTAGAAAAAGTCTGCTGGAGCCCACACACGATCGAATTGTCCGATGGACTCTAGTCCGCCGGACCAAGTCCACCGGAAAGTCTGATCGTGTGTACGTGGCATTAGTGGTCCATTTAGTCTGCCCCATTTTTTTCAAATGTATACATTTAAAAAAAAAAATTAGGAACAAATCAGGAGGAATAAACATTGAAGGGATTTGGTGCAAAAAAATCCATTTGGAAGACCTCCCAAAGAAGCTGAGTTTGGGGAGAAAGTAGTTAGTGCCCAAGCACTATGTGTATAGTTTTTCTTTTTTTAGAATATTTCTTCATAATTTCTTCAGAAAGACCATTCATAAATAGGGTTGAGCGAACCCGGACTTTTGGGTGTTCGGGACCCGGACCCGAACTATTTGCTGTAAGTTCGGGTTCGGGTCCGGTGTTCGGCACTGTATTGGCGCCTTTTTAACAGCTGCAGGGCAGCCAATCGACGATCGTTTCACTAGTGTGCCCTTAGAAGCCATCACAGCCATGCCTACTAATGGCATGGCTGTGATTGGCCAGTGCAGCATGTGACCCAGCCTCTATATATAGTACACACACACAGCACACAGCGTCATTCTGCTATAGACAGGTTCCTGTGCTGCAGAGAGGATTTTAGGAGTTTAAAGTCAGTCAGTCAGTCCACATTCCTTGAATTTTCTTCTTAATAGTTAGATCAGTGAGCGATCTAGATAGCTAGAGTAGAGAGTTTCTTTAATAAGCAAAAGAAAGAGGCAGAGAGAATTATTGAAGAAATTCCTAAATCAATTGTACTCTGGCTGGGGTGCAGTGCACAGTCTTTTAACAGTGCCATGAGGCCAGTGCCAGACAAAATATAAAAGTTTTACCTGCAAGCTCAGTGCACCATTAGGACCAACACTGCATATAGTAAGACATACACCATAGTCTGTGTGTATTCTGCTATTGGAAAAACATTGCATAAAAATTTAATTTTGCTTTTTTTTTCCCCAATAGCATTTTCTGCGTGTTCATACATACACGCTGTAGACAGTATCCGTGTATTCTGATATTGCAAAAACATTGCAAAAATTTTTAATTTTGCAGTGTTTTTTTTCTTCCCAATAGCATTTTCTGCGTTTTCATAAACGCTTTACATACTGTCCGTGTATTCTGATATTGGAAAAACATTGCAAAAAAATTTAATTTTGCAGTGTTTTTTTTCTTCCCAATAGCATTTTCTGCTTTTTCATAAACGCTTTACATACTGTCCGTGTATTCTGATATTGGAAAAACATTGCAAAAAAATTTAATTTTGTGGTGATTTTTTTCTTCCCAATAGCATTTTCTGCGTTTTCATAAACGCTTTACATACTGTCCATGTATTCTGATATTGGAAAAACATTGCAAAAAAAATTATTTTGCAGTGTTTTTTTCTTCCCAATAGCATTTTCTGCGTTTTCATAAATGCAGAAAGACACTATCCGTTTATTCTGATATTGGAAAAACATTGCAAAAAAATTTAATTTTGCAGTGTTTTTTTTTCTTCCCAATAGCATTTTCTGCGTGTTCATAAACGCTTTAGACACTGTACGTGTATTCTGCTATATTCAAAAACACCCATTTTGGGGCGAGATCATACATTTTGAAAATATGAGGAGATCATCAAAAAGGGGATGTGGCCCGGGTCGTGGTGCTGCTGGTGGCGCTCCTGTTGCAGGGAGAGGACATGGTCGATCTGTGCCAGCTACACGCACTAGTGAAACACCTTCCTCAGGTGCGAGTAGGCGACAGAGCCTGCAGCAGTATTTTGGCGTGCCTAATGAGGCTGTACGAATGTTGAGGCCAGGACAAGTACAGGCGATAGTAGATTGGGTTGCTGCTGACAGTGCCTCCGGTTCCTTCACATTGTCTCCCACCCAGTCTCCTGATGAAAGTTCAGAGTTGGCACCTGCAGCCGATGTCCATCAGTCTTTCACCTCACCCCCTTGCAAATCAGCCAATCAGTCTGAGCCCCAAATCATGCAGCAGTCTCTTCTGCTTTTTGATGACTCTGTTAGCAGGGTTTCCCAGGGCCATCCACCTAGCCCTGCCCCAGAAGTGGAAGCGATTGTGTGCACCGATGCCCAACCACTTATGTTTCATGATGAGTACATGGGAGGACCATCGCAGCACGTCTCGGATGATGACGAAACACAGGTGCCAACTGCTGCTGCTTTCGCCACTGTGCAGACCGACAAGGAGGGCAGGGGTGAATTTTGGCTGGAAGATGATGTGGAGGACGATGAGGTCCTTGACCCCACATGGAATCAACATCATGCAGGTGACCAGTGTAGTTCAGAGGAAGAGGTGGTGGTCGCACAGAGCCACCAGCACAGCAGAAGAGGGAGCACGGTGCAAAAGCGGAGCGTCCATCCCCTAGACAGTACGTCTGCTACTGCCCAATGCAGCAAGGGACCGAGCACACCAAAGCCAGGTGCAAGGAGTTCCCTAGCGTGGCAGTTCTTCAGACAATGTCCTGATGACAAGACACGAGTGGTTTGCACGCTGTGCAATCAGAGCTTGAAGCGAGGCATAAACGTTCTCAACCTTAGCACAACCTGCATGACCAGGCATCTAAGTGCAAAGCACGAGATGCAGTGGAGTAGACACCTCAAAAACCAAGAAAGGTCTCTGGCTCCTCCTGCTTCCTCTTCTGCTGCAGTCTCGGCCTCTTCATCCACCTCTGTAGTGACAGTGACACCTGCCAACCCGCAAACAGAGGATCTGCCAGCAACACTACCACCTGGGTCACCAACCATCTCCACAATGTCCCATGGAAGCATTCAGCTCTCTATTTCCGAAACACTGGAGCGGAAGAGGAAGTACCCCCCTAGCCACCTGCGATCCCTGGCCCTGAATGCCAGCATTTCAAAATTCCTCGCCTTTGAAATGCTGTCATTCCGTCTGGTGGAGACGCAGAGTTTTAAAAGGCTGATGTCATTGGCTGTCCCACAGTACGTCGTGCCCAGCCGCCACTACATTTCCAGACGAGCTATCCCTTCCCTGCACAACCAAGTGGGGGACAAAATCAGGTGTGCACTGCCCAAAGCCATCTGTGGCAAGGTCCACCAGGTGGACCAGTAAGCACGGTCAGGGACGTTATATCTCCCTAACAGCACACTGGGTAAATGTAGTGGCGGCTGGGCCTGAGGTGGATAGCAGTTTGGCGCATGTCCTTCCACCACCGAGGATTGCAGGGCACTTCAGTCTGCCTCCTGTTGCTAACTCCTCCTACTCTGCCTCCTCATCCTCTACCGCCTCCTCATCCGGTCAGCGTAACACCTTCACCACCAACTTCAGCACAGTCAGGGCTAAACGACAGCAGACAGTTTTAAAACTTTACTGTTTGGGGGAAAAAACCCACACCGCGCAGGAGTTGTGAAGGGACATGGAACAACAGACCGATGAGTGGTTGGTGGCAGTGAGCCTCAAGCCTGGCCTGGTGTTGTGCGATAATGGGCGAAATCTCGTAGCAGCTCTGGGCCTTGCCGGTTTGATGCACATCCCTTGCCTGGCGCATGTGCTGAACTTGGGGGTCCAGAGGTTCCTTAAGAATTACCCCGATATGCCAGAGCTGCTGCAGAAAGTGCGGGCCGTCTGTGCGCACTTTCGGCATTCTCACCCTGCTGCTGCTCGCCTGTCAGCGCTGCAGCGTAACTTCGGCCTTCCCGCTCACCGTCTCATTTGTGACGTGCCCACAAGGTGGAACTCCACCTTGCACATGCTTGCCAGACTGTGCGAGCAGCAGCAGGCGATAGTGGAGTTTCAGCTGCAGCATGCACGCGTGAGTCGCTCTGCGGAACAGCACCACTTCACCGCCAATAACTGGGCCTCCATGCGAGACCTGTGTGCCTTGTTGCGCTGTTTCAAGTACTCCACCAACATGGCCAGTGCCGATGACGTCGTTCTCAGTGTTACTATCCCAGTTCTATGCCTCCTTGAAAAAACTCTTCAGGCGATGATTGAAGAGGATGTGGCACAGGATGAGGAGGAGGAGGAGAAGGAAGAGGGTTCATTTCCAAGGCTTTCAGGGCAGTCATTTACAAGTGGCTACGAGGGTGGGTTCCTGCACCAACAAGCGCCAGGTACACAATTGTCTGGCAGCAAGGGCACAGTTCTGGAGGATGACGAGGTGGAGGATGAGATGGAGGAGGAGGAACCATGTTCACAGCAGGGTGGCACCCAGACCAGCTCATGTCCATCACTGGTGCGTGGCTGGGGGGGATACAGAGGACACAGACGATACACCTTCCACAGAGGACAGCTTTTCCTTGCCTCTGGGCAGCACGGCCCAAATGAGCGATTACAAGCTGCAGTGTCTCCGCAACGACCGCCGAGTTGCCCACATTTTAACTGGTGCTGATTATTGGGTGGCCACCCTGCTGGATCCCCGTTACAAGGACAACGTGCCGTCCTTAATTACCTCACTGGAGCGTGATCGTAAGATGCGCGAGTACAAGCGCGCACTGGTAGACACGCTGCTGGTGGCATTCCCACTTGGAAGCGGGGGTACGGTGGAAGCACAAGGCGAAGGCAGAGGAGGAGGAAGAAGTCGCCAACGCAGCCGGGGCACCGCCAGCACCTCACAAGGCAGGGTTAGCATGGCCGGAATGTGGAAAAGCTTTGTCAGCACGCCACAACAACCAGCACCACCAGCTGAGATGGAACGTCTTAGCAGGAGGCAGCATTTCACCAACATGGTGGAGCAGTATGTGTGCACACGCCTACACGTACTGCATGACGGGTCTGCCCCCTTCAACTTCTGGGTCTCCAAATTGGGCACATGGCCTGAGCTTGCCCTTTACGCCTTGAAGGTGCTGGCCTGCCCTGCCGCTAGTGTATTATCTGAACGTGTATTTAGCACGGCAGGGGGCGTTATCACAGACAAGCGCAGCCGCCTGTCCAGAGCCAATGTGGACAAGCTCACGTTCATTAAAATGAACCAGGCATGGATCCCACAGGAGTTGGCTGTACCTTGTGCAGAATAGACACATATACCGGTGTTCTGACGAAAACTGTCTTGCTATCGGATAGTGTCCGGCCACTTACTGCGCAGGTGCAGTGCCTGCGCAGTACGGAGGACAAGGAGATTCACAAAATCTCCAAAGATGAACGTTGCCTGCGCAGTGAGTGCAGGTTCAAGCCCGACCATCCAAGTGGACATATGGTAGCACATAGTAACAGGGCCCCTCACGGGCTCGCTTGGCTAAGCTTCAACCTCGGATGATGTGGCTTGAACCTGGAGTCACCGCGCATCGTCTTCGGAGAGTTTCAAAATCCCCTTGTCCTACGTACTGAGCAAGCTCATCCGGTCAGCGTAACACCTTCACCACCAACTTCAGCACAGTCAGGGCTAAACGACAGCAGACAGTTTTAAAACTTTACTGTTTGGGGGAAAAAACCCACACCGCGCAGGAGTTGTGAAGGGACATGGAACAACAGACCGATGAGTTGGGCACATGGCCTGAGCTTGCCCTTTACGCCTTGGAGGTGCTGGCCTGCCCTGTCGCCAGTGTATTATCTGAACGTGTATTTAGCACGGCAGGGGGCGTTATCACAGACAAGCGCAGCCGCCTGTCCAGAGCCAATGTGGACAAGCTCACGTTCATTAAAATGAACCAGGCATGGATCCCACAGGACTTGGCTGTACCTTGTGCAGAATAGACACATATACCGGTGTTCTGACGAAAACTGTCTTGCTATCGGATAGTGTCCGGCCACTTACTGCGCAGGTGCAGTGCTTGCGCAGTACGGAGGACAAGGAGATTCACAAAATCTCCAAAGATGAACGTTGCCTGCGCAGTGAGTGCAGGTTAAAGCCCGACCATCCAAGTGGACATATGGTAGCACATAGTAACAGGGCCCCTCACGGGCTCGCTTGGCTAAGCTTCAACCTCGGATGATGTGGCTTGAACCTGGAGTCACCGTGCATCGTCTTCGGAGAGTTTCAAAATCCCCTTGTCCTACGTACTGAGCAAGCGCAGTACAGGGCGGACACTATGCGACGGGGACAGAATTCGACACATCATTCACCACTAGCCTTACCCAGCCATTGTTGTGTTTTTGAACCAGTGTTGGCTACCTCGTCCTCCACCGCCGCTTCCACCTACACCGCCACATCCACCGCCACCTCAACCTCCTACTCTTTGAATTTCGTCCTCCTAGGTCAAGATTATAATTTTTTCATTTTTTTTAATTTCCAAGTATTTTATTTTCCCACTATCTTATCCATTAAATTGAATAATTTTTTCCAGAAAGTGCGTATTCTGGGGTATTCCCACCCTCTGTGCTGCATCGTGCCGTTGAGTTTCTGGGGTTCTTAATGACTTCCTGTACCTCTTCTGCTGAGAAGGGGGCCTCCAGCATTTTATTTTTATTTTTTATTTTTTTATGTTATTTTAAGTTATTTCCCTATCCACATTTGTTTGCAGATCACTTGCCATGCTCTTAACAACATTTTGTTGCCGTTTGCAGCCCTCTAGCCCTTTCCATGACCTTTTTACAGCCATTTTAGTGTTCAAAAGTCCGGTTCCCATTGACTTCAATGGGGTTCGGAGTTCGGGGTCAAGTTCGGGTCAAGTTCGGTCCTGAACCCAGACTTTTTTCTGAAGTTTGGCCGAACCCGCCGAACCCGAACATCCAGGTGTCCGCTCAACTCTATTCATAAATAATAGTTTTTTTATTCATCAAGACATTTCTGTGATACTTATAACCCAGTGTATTTGTATAGCCTTAAACTTACAAGTGTCTTGATAGATAAAAACACAATCTTTTATGAATGATCCATCTCACATACAGTAGGTCTTTCATATAAGAAAATGTAAACCAAACATTTCATATCCCTGAATCCTTCTATACCATGTATTTGTATAAAAAAGTATCCTGTTCTCCTTGATCCCTTTTTGATCCTTTTTGATCCCTTTGTGTGAAATCCCTGGTGTTCCTGCCAGTTTATGTGCTTTCCTATTAAAAACTGACAATACTAAACAGGATAACACACTGTGGTCAGTTCTCTATCTGTGCTGTGATTTCAGCCTGCTCCCCTCCAATCATCAGACATGTCCTGGCACCTCCTGCCCCCTGCACAGCCTATCTTTGGGAAGCTCAGTGTACTGTTGGTTCTCCTCCCCCAATTATTATTCAGCTGAGAGAATGTGATCGCTTATAAAAAAGGGAAAAAAGTACTTTACATTTTTTTTAATCTATACACAAATGTTTCCCCGTTCATAAACGGAATGGGTTGCTTTACAAGGTGAGGGTTTACAATCACTTTAACTTTATATTAAGGGAATATACTGGGGTCTAGTGTGGGAATATACCCATGGTCCCCTAAGAGTTAGGATTTTTTAGGGCGAGAGGAGAAGTCGCCAAGCGGGCGAAAAAGAGGAAGGAGGAAGGGGGATGGGAAGTCCCACTAAAAAGAAGGGACCCACCCCCCCCCCAAAAAAAAAATGACACGCCAAATGTGGCATGTAAGGGGGGCGAGGAGTGCTTAAAGCGGAAGTTCCACTTTTGGGTGGAACTCCGCTTTAATACCATAAATAATAACATCCAGGAGTATATAATAAGTTTGGCAGTTCTAGAGAAATGCTTAAATAGTGCATTGCAATTTAACTAAACCCATTCGATTTTAGTAGACCAAAGCATACTGGGGATTTTAGTCAACTATAATGTACTTTAGTTGACTAAAATACAACTAAAACAAAACAATTCAGATGGCTAAAATATGACTAAAACTTAAATAGAATTTTAGTTAAAAGACTAGGACTAAAACTATATAATTTGTTGTCAAAATGAATGATTTGCGTTGTAAGTACTCTGTACATAACTAGAATTAACAACATACTTTTGCAAGTGTTAGTTTACTGTTCCTGAGGATTTGCAACTTTCTCTAAAGTCAGTTTTTTATTCACTTTAGTTCTCTACTTCAGAACTTAACATGTTGTTCTAAAATTGCTAAATCGATATGTGCACTGCAAAATCTTTCAGCCAGGCCAACTATGAATGATACTTCTAATAGTGCTTAAAATGACATTAAAAATAACATTTTCACTGAGATAAAGAAATAAAGTAACTAACTGAAGAGAATTATTACTTTTGCCATTAGTGAAATACTGGGTCAATGATCTTTTTACTTTTCTCATTACTTTTTTTCAGGTTTGGCCTTTTCTGTTCACATACATAATTTCATTTATGCATCGAGCCACAACTTCCTTGTTGCTATGGAAACCTAAAGAAGTCTGTGAAAAACAAAATGACTTTAATAAGGCATAAGGTATGGAAGTCTAGAGTCAATTTATTTGAGGAAAACATATTTCCTTCAGCTGAACATCATTTTGTTCTACATTGCTGTAGCCATTTTACATGAAGGCATGTTTCTTGTAGCAATATAAATGTAAAGTATTTCCAAGCATTGCTCCTTTTGAATTCAGTAATGTGTTTTGATTCTGTCAATAGGGCATAAATAAAAAGTAATTAGTGGAATGTTCATCTGAAAAAGAATCCTGATTTCTTGTAATGTTAATCCCAATAAGGTGCTTTATCTACCAATCATGCTGTCTTTTGAGCAGTTAAGGTGCCACTCCAGGCAAGTAAAATGAAAAACGCAACCTGAACACTCAATCTAGAAATTAGTATAGCTGTAAGGCTTGTATCGTTGAGCTTTTATTCAAGTCAGAACTGAAGACAAAAAAAAACTTCAGTAGGCTGGGGAGTGTGAGAGTCATGTTTTAGATTATACAGAGACGCATAGTAGTCACTAAATGTGTTGGCAATGTTGTGTGGTTTGGTTAGTAGCTGTTTCAAAGTGGGTGGTGTAAGGAGAGAATTTATGACAAAAAGGGGGGGGGGATGTATATCTCCATATACTGGGACTTTAAATTAAGAGCACGAGGAAAGGGGGTAGTGCGCCTCCATCCCTATATTAAATTCAAAAATGATAAAAGAGTGTGGGACTTTAAATGAGGCAGATTCAAACACAAATATGGAAGTAAAAAGTAGTAATTTTAATGTACATAAATGTCAAATTGCATAACGTTGTATGCGTCAAACAGTCACTCAATGCATGTACAGGCATCTTAAAAAATACATGATATACATATCAATAGGGTGTAAACACATAATTGCCATAATAGGGGAACATTTTTGCATAATTCGTAAATGCAACTAGTAATGTACAGTAAAATTCATAGAAGTATAGATGGCAGTATGAGGGAGCGTAGCCTCACAAGCTCGACGCGTTTCGTCGGTTAGCCGACTCATCAGGAGCAGATGCTGAATATCTGTAAATAATGAGAGTTCTCAATCAAAAAAAAAGGAAAGAGGTGGGAGAAAACCCATGATATGGAAAATATATGTAAAAAGATATATATAAAAAGACAAAAAGATGGTAAAGTCCACAAACTTACATCCTACTGGACACTGAACCTCAAGAATCCCGATATGCAGGGGTCACCACGTCAAACCTCACCGGGAGCTGAGGTATACAAGTCTGCCCATAGATAAAAGGCCCACACTGGAGATTCCCCAACCAAGTAACAAGTAGTAAACTGCGTATTGTGCCAAAATTGGCAAGTAAATCTGTAAGATATTTAAGAAGGCTTGTATGATGATATATCCGGCAGCACTGTCAAGCTCAAAGAAATGAAGGTACATGAAAGAGAGAGCAGGTGAAGGTGAGTGAAAGAATGAAAAATAGAAACAAAGTGTGAAAGAAGCAAGTGAAAATGGTGACAAAGTAGTAAAAGAACAGAAAGAAATGACCAAATAAAAGTGAAAACAACCTAAGAAAGGATATGCCTTACACCTGAAGGGTGGTGTTAATAGAGAGTAGGTATAGATGTGCGAAAAGAGTAAAGTATATGGAGCTGTGCCATATAGTGTTACCTTGTAATAGCCAATGTAGGTTATACATGTGCAGTGAAGCGAGCAGTGCAAACCGGTCATCTGATCAATTGTGGGTGGGGACCTCCAGGTGGGCCAGTCAAATAGAGCCGACAATACCCACGTCACGCAAGCATGGTGACGGGCGAGGAGCGTCTGCCCGCCAATGGCGTCAAACCTATTCCCGCCCGTACACCAGCTAGATGGAAAATACCGCGAGATCAGACGACGACGGCTGAGGACCTCGCTGGTGCGGCATGTGCGTGACGTCGATACGCACGAGGCCGGCCGTCCCCATGACACCCATCAAACACAAGGGCGGCAGGGGGCGGCGCCTGGCGCGAATCGCAGCTCCCAGGAAAAAGGAAGACAAAGGACAACCCCAGCGAAGCAGGCATGATGAACAGGGTCCGCTAGGGAAAAAAAGATATGTGGAACATAAGTATATAAAAAATGGGTCATGTATAGACACAACGAGTCGTAAATGCACTTAAATAATACCTATCATCCAAAGGGTCGGGATCACGTGAAACCCTTCAGGTGTGGGTATGCCTTACAGGCATATCCTTTCTTAGGTTGTTTTCACTTTTATTTGGTCATTTCTTTCTGTTCTTTTACTACTTTGTCACCATTTTCACTTGCTTCTTTCACACTTTGTTTCTATTTTTCATTCTTTCACTCACCTTTACCTGCTCTCTCTTTCATGTACCTTCATTTCTTTGAGCTTGACAGTGCTGCCGGATATATCATCATACAAGACTTCTTAAATATCTTACAGATTTACTTGCCAATTTTGGCACAATACTCAGTTTACTACTTGTTACTTGGTTGGGGACTCTCCAGTGTGGGCTTTTTATCTATGGGCAGACTTGTATACCTCAGCTCCCAGTGAGGTTTGACGTGGTGACCCCTGCATATCGGGATTCTTGAGGTTCAGTGTCCAGTAGGATGTAAGTTTGTGGACTTTACCATCTTTTCGTCTTTTTATATATATCTTTTTACATATATTTTCCATATCATGGGTTGTCTCCCACCTCTTTCCTTTTTTTTGATTGAGAACTCTCATTATTTACAGATATTCAGTATCTGCTCCTGATGAGTCGGCTAACCGACGAAACGCGTCGAGCTTGTGAGGCTACGCTCCCTCATACTGCCATCTATACTTCTATGAATTTTACTGTACATTACTAGTTGCATTTACGAATTATGCAAAAATGTTCCCCTATTATGGCAATTATGTGTTTACACCCTATTGATATGTATATCATGTATTTTTTAAGATGCCTGTACATGCATTGAGTGACTGTTTGATGCATACAACGTTATGCAATTTGACATTTATGTACATTAAAATTTCTACTTTTTACTTCCATATTTGTGTTTGAATCTGCCTCATTTAAAGTCCCACACTCTTTTATCATTTTTAAGGAGAGAATTTTGGCTTTCAGACGTTGTGCCTTGACCTGTCTGGCCAAAAGTGCACCTGCCTTGTTACCCAAAGCGTAGAAACTAGCTTTGGAATGTTTAAGGTTGCATTCAAATTTAGTTTTTGTTTTGTTTTACCAGATGGGCAATTTGCATAATGACATCTATCCCTCTTACTTAGTTTTACAAAAAATACAACATATATAGGCCTTATAGGCCGACCAAAGCGTAAAACTGTCTATATCATGTACAGTGCCTTGAAAAAGTATTCATACCCCTTGACATTTTCCACATTTTGTCATGTTACAACCAAAAACGTAAATGTATTTTATTGGGATTTTATGTGATCGACCTACACAAAGTGGCCCATAATTGTGAAGTGGAAGGAAAATGATAAATGTTTTTCCAATTTTTTTCCAAATAAATATCTGAAAAGCGTGCATTTGTATTCAACCCCTCTAAGTCAATACTTTGTAGAACAACTTTTCACTGTAATTACAGCTACAAGTATTTTTGGGTATGTCTTTACCAACTTTGCACATCTAGAGAGTGTTTGCTCATTCTTCCTTGCAAAATAGCTCAAGCTCTGTCAGATTGGACAGAGAGCATCTGTGAATAGCAATTGTCAGGTCTTGCCACAGATTCTCAATTGGATTTAGGTCTGGACTTTGACTGGGCCATTCTACCATTCCATTGTAGCTCTGGCTGTATGTTTAGGGTCGTTCCTGCTGGAAGGTGAACCTCCGCCCCAGTCTCATGTCTTTTTGCAAACGTTAACAGGTTTTCTTCTAAGATTGCCCTGCATTTGGCTCTATCCATCTTCCCATCAACTGTGATCAGCTTTCCTGTCCCTGCTAAATAAAAGCATCCCCACAACATGATGCTGCCACCACCATGTTTCACAGCAGGGATGGTGTATTTAGAGTGATGTGCAGTGTTAGTTTTACGCCACACATAGCGTTTTTCTTTTAGGCCAAAAAGTTAAATTTTGGTTTCATCTGAGCAGAGCACCTTCTTCCACATGTTTGCTGTGTCCCCCACATGGCTTCTTACAAACAGCAAACGGTACTTCTTATGGGTTTCTTTTAACAATTGTTTTTGTAACATGACAAAATGTGGAATGTTCCAAGGGGTGTGAATACTTTTTCAAGGCACTGTATCATTTAGTTCAAAGAATGTTCAGACTTGGTCTCTTGTTGGACCGTGGTGTCTGCCAATAGGGATGAGTTAAGTTGCCAGAGTCTTGGCGGTCCCATTCATCGGTCACCTAAGGTGATGGGGACCAGGGCGTGATTGGACAATGAAATGAGGCTAATGTCAAATTGTCTATCATTCTGGAGGGTCCACTTATAAACCAAAGAGAAGTCAATTTGTGAGTAGAATAGTTGAGAAGGAGAGATATAGGTATAGTCATGCTCTGATCTGTGCTGGAATCTCCACACATCAAAGAAGTCCGAATCTTGAAGGAAGGGATTCTAGGCAGGTCCGCTTAGGGGAAGTGTGGAGAAGGAGTCCATAGAGGGGTTGCCAATAATGTTAAAGTCACCTCCTAAAATGACACTACCTTTTTTCAAGCTGTCAACCTTCTTAATTAACCATTTGAAGAAACTAAGTTGCCTGGCATTAGGGCCATACACATTGACCACAGTGAAGGTGGTTTGAGCAATGGTACAGATCAGTATCAAGTAGCGACCTTGTGTGTCAGCATAAGTGAGGTGATGTTGGAACTGAAGAGAATCCCTGACTGCCATTAGGACCCCTTTCTTCTTCTTTGGACCAGAGATGAGGGAGACTTGATCATAGCCTTTGAGCCTAAACGAGTGGGTTTTGGTCACTGCAAAGTGTGTTTCCTGCACAAAAACAATATCAGCTCACAGCTTAGTTGCTTCCTTTTGAAGGTTGGCTCTTTTTTGGGGGCTATTTAAGCCTTTGGCATTCAAAGAGTCAAGTTTGAGCAGCAAAGTAGAGCTGTTGAAGTAAGCACTTGTGGACGGGCAGCTATTGCAAGGTTACAGATAGCAGCTTCACTAAGGTTGTTTGCTGTTGGTATTTATCAGACAAGAGGAACTGTCACATATCGGTTAAGTAAACAAGGAAAATAAAACAGCAACAAAAAGGATTAGATGCTGGTGTACAGACAAAAACAGGGTGTATAAAAAGTGGAACATGGAAACAAAACAGGTTCAATGTGGATAGTACTGCTCACAGATTTAGAAGGGGGGTAATCTTCCATTGACATCTGAAAACTCTGGACCAGTGGAGCACAAGTAAAGCTTATGCAGAAAAGAAGAGTCCACTTCAACCCAGCATGGTAGTGTGTCGAGGACTGAGTGTCAAGCAGGGATTGTCAGTCGTCCTGGAGAGACTAATTAGCTTCCATTTGAGAGGAATACAGCATTTGTCTTAAAGAGATCAACATATTTTTCATAGTCTGCTCTGATATTGGCTGGTCAGAGGCAGGGAAAATATCTATGGGTGAAGGATGCTGTGGCTCAGGAGAGGGGAGGACAAATGGGAGATTGTGAGCCTGTTCTGGGGCTGCCTCATCTCTCCTGGGTTTAGATTTGACAGGGCTAGCTGTGGAGGGTGAGAAGGGAGGAAATTACTCACTGTTAGCTGTGATGTGAGATACAGGGTCCAGTTGCTGAGCTCTGCTGTGGCCTTTCTGAGAGGAGAGAAGTTGTGCAGCATGCCTGTGGGAGCTGCCAGTGCCATCTTGGCTGCAGCCTGCTCCCACTGGGGGAAGAAGTTGGTTAGCTTCTGAGGGAGTTTTAGCTGTTTCCCCCACTTGGACATCATAGCCGGGGGGCTGAGTGTCTTGGGGTGCAGATCGGGTGGTTAGTCCCTCACTTGAGGTGCTGTGTAGATGCTGGTCGCTGGGGTTGATGCAGAGCAACAGGTTTAAGTAGCCATCCTTGGTAACAGCAAGTCACACCCTCACAGAACAAAGAAACTTCAGGTCAGAAGGAGTCAACTGCAGGTCTAATGCACTTGTCAATGAACTCTGAATGATCTCAGAAGCATCTCAAACAGATGTCAAATACAAGTGGGATTCACCTGCATTTGCTTATTAACACAAGCTCAAAGCCCATTGACACAGGTCCTTAGTCAAACAATCCTTTAAATTCATAAAAAGAGTCATAGAAACATAGAACAAACGGTGGACCTTGTCACATATTCATGCATGTGTTGTTAAGGTGTTTATGAATCTGTCACAACTGCTGCCAGCATCACTTCTACAAAGTGTCAACGTCATACAGAGAGAGCACTGTCTGCAGAAATTGGGAAAGTAATGGAAACCTATCAGTTCCAGGAGGACTTAAAGCAGTTTTTTTTTTTACCTTAAGGCATTCCATGTAGGGAAATGGATGCAGATTTCCATTCATGCTTGTTTAACACACCTTGACTTGCGTTGATCTGCATTTTAGTGCACTTGTAAAAAAATAATTTTATATGTGTCCTGTTCACACCACAACATTGTGTTGATCTGCATTGTTTAAATGCCACACATGGTGCGTTTTAAAGCAACACAAGTCAAATGCATCCCGGAACAGACAGCTGCAAGAGCAGTAAAGTGCTGCTCCTGCATCTCTCCGTTCCCATGTGAATGCTGTGCGACTCTTCCTTCCTAACATCCCTCCCCCCATAAATCTACAGCAGACCCTTATCTGAGCATGCAGCCTGGCAGGCCAGGAAAGGGGGAGAACATGTGCCCCCCCCCCCCTGAATCATACCAAGCCACATAGGCATGTCAATCATGAAGATCGACTCCCGACCATATTTGGTCAGGTATGTCATGCTAACTCCACCCTTTTTTTTACATGGGCAGCCATTCTCTACCAGTAAGAAAAATATGGCTGGGTGATGTTGCTGATGCCCAACCCACCACTTTCTTAACAACCATTGACAGCAAGAAATAGTCCAGTGTTCAGATGAATGCATGAACAGCCAAAGTTAAAACGACCAAGCGTGGCCCTATCAAAGATTTGATAAATGATCACCCAGAGGCTTTATCTGCAAAACATTTAACTCACAGTATGCCACAACGGAGCCTTTTCATAATGTGCCATCTCCATATAGGTTTCTAAAGGTTGTAGCTTTTTCTGGAGCAGTGACAGGCACAGGAAGCCTCCCCATGTCACCTGTGCCAGTAGCAGCTTTAGAATCTGGGCACTGCTTATTTCCTCTTGGTTATGCCAGCGTATAGTGTCAATCACATACAGTTTACGTTGGAACACAGCATTGAAAATGTGAAGCATAATTCCACATATGCCAGAATATTTAAATGTTGAATTATTCAACTTCTATAACTCTGCATATGTCTGAAACAGGAAAGTTAAACTTGACAACATAAGATGTTGAATGATGCTGCTGATTCAAGAACTAATCTAATTTCTGCATGCTGAAATTAGAATGACCCCTGCTACTCGCCTTAATAAAGAAACACTTTTCAGACTAAGATGCAAGTCTTTTATTAAATCCTAAATACATATCTGACAACTGTATGACAGATTTTTTTTTGTCAAATTAATACAAAAGGGAATAAGGAGTAGACTGGGTAGGAAAATGCCAAATTAAGTGTAAAGAAGTAAAATCTGCCTTTTTTTTTATTTCTTTAGCACATTTCCTTTGGGATAAACTTTCATTAAAATCATTTCCATTAAGCCATTGCAAGGTATCTGAAATGTTATTACTGTAAGAGAGGGAACTTGAAAGTTTTTGATTTTAAAACATTGTGTTTTATACTATCAGACAACTTCCTGCTGCTCCAGGTAAAGGAAAAAAAATATTTTTTTTTCTCAAAACAATAACCTTTTTTTTTTATTAAAGAAAATATTGTATTTGAAAATAGAGTCTTCTCTGTAAATACAAGTGTCAGGTAAGATACTTTAGAACATCATGTTCTAAATAACACAGGGGTTACACAACAAACAAACATTTTGTTTTTTTTTTTGTTTTTTTTTTAATCCGAGAGTGACAACTATCATGATAAAATAGCATCTGTGTGTTAGGCACATTGATGCATTTAACATAACCAACTGAGAGAACGTGTGATTGCACCTGCTTTTGTCAATAATAAGGTGTTTTTGCCTTTGTTGTGAGGTTACTCGGCTTTCTCTTTGCCTTCTAACTGAACCTCTGCCTGAACTTGTTTTTTGGTTGTTGATGTAAAAAATCCCAGAAAATGACAAAATATCTTACTTTATCTGTTGCAAGTCACTGAGGAAGTGTCTTAGGAGTCAGTGTAGCCATTATATTTTTTTTGACCCTGCGTATATGGCTCACAGATGTTAGAGACAGAAATAAGCTCTGTTAGAGTTAGGAATGAGTTCTGTTATTTTTTTTATTTTAATGCACCCTCCTGGCCAAAGCTGTTTTAAGAAATAGGTGGACCAGGGCGAAAAATATTGGTTGGCCATCCCATTTCTCAAAACCTCCACCAGCCCCCAAACTTCCAACATCAAAAATAAAAAATGTAATTTGCTACTTTAGAGCTAATCTACATGTTTTAGTGAAGGTTAGTTTGTTTGGACCAAGCTGGTCCAAATAAACTTTTACCTTCAATACTATATGTGTCTACTGTGTGCTGTAAAAACGGTATGTAGCCTCAGCTACATACAGTATACAGCACTGTGTTCCAGCAGTGGGATGGAAACTTTCCATCCTACCTTTGGAAAAAAAAATGAGTGCTGCTCAGTAATTCACAGGGAACTTTGTATTCTATGGGGGAATATAAAGTTTCCTCTAAATGACTGATCCAAAGGTCATGAAAACCAACAGAATAAAATAAAATGTGCTAACTGCTAGACTAAATTATGGAATTGATTTTAAATCCATAAAGAGATCCATATCCATAAGCTTAAAACCGCGAGGTGTGCTGGTAATGGACAGCAGACCAAGATGGTTTAACACAATCACAATCCCAGCTTGTGTGGAGCAAACCTAATGTTGTGTATCTAGCTGACAGGAGAACAAGAGACTCCAATTAGTAGTAAACAACCACTTTATTTAAAATACAATATCCACTTACATGTACACTCAGCTATGTGCACTTGGGGAGATAATGATGTCATTTTCCCAACTCTCCGCCTCAGCCAATCAGAGGACGCTTTGTATATATTGATACGATACAAAGCTGCCTGTAAATGGCTGAGCAACACTCAGCCTGACTTGATTACAGGAGTGGCGCAGGAAGTTCTTGTTCCGCTGACAGAACACAGCGCTGTATAATGTATGCAGCTGAGGCAACATACAGTTTATACAGCACACATACTGTGCACATCTAGCAGTGAAGGTAATAGTTCATTTGGACCAGCTTGGTACAAACATATGATTAAACCTTTACTAAAACATGGAGATTGGCTTTAATAACAGAAATGAAACTGCCATACAACAAAAATATGTCTCCCATTTTTCTACACAGTAACTGATGTTTGCAGATCAAGAAATGGTAACTTATCTCTGCATGCTGAGGTTCTAACTAGGAAGTGCTCCCATCAAAAAGCCTCTCAGCACTCAAGTGTATGCTGCTATGTTTCAAAATCTGTGATGGATAATTGCAATAGACGTCAAGAGCTGTATCCTGTGTCAAAGAGAGACTAGGGGGTTATAGGAAGACCAGCCAGTGTCGCATCAAATGCACACATGGTGTCTGGAAGGCTTTGGCAGAAGACAGAGTAATGCCCGCAGACAAACCCCTGTTCCCCCGAACCTCTCAAAGAAGAGGTGCGTTAATGCGTGCTAACGTACGTGTGCATATGCTCTGGAATGCAAACGAATATGTGCATGCACGCACAAATGTGTGCAGCGCATCCCCGGGACAGATAAGGGCATCAAATGGCCTATTTAAGCTTGATCAGCACCCAGGATCAGTGCTGTCTCATCTACAGCATTCTGTGATTGTCCTGTTGCCTGTTACCTGCATCTGCTCTTGAAATACTGACCCAGCTTGTTCCTGACTGTTCCTGTTTTCCACCTGCATCAACCCCAGCTTGTTCTTTGACCATTCTCCTGCCTCCGCATCTGTACTTGATCTGATCGTTCTGTGTATGATCCGGCTTGTCTGACTCTGCTTATGTTCCAGTTCATTTGGAGCTCCCAAGTTGCTAGCATCTGTCCATCTGTCACTGGGACCTGCTCTTTGGCTAGTACCAGCCTGGTCCTGCCCTCGAGAGATCTGCTGCCATCTGGCGTACTACTCAACCAGCAGCCTAGCAGCAAGTACATCTACATCTACTCCTGTGCCACCTGTATATTTTATCAGGGGCTCAGATTCTATGTTGTAAGAGAGGCCTTCCTCTGCATAAACCAGGCTCTACCCACCAAGTACGTGACACATGGCTGTAATATGGCACTAATAGTGGTCTGGAAAACTAAAAGTATCCATTTCAAGTATATTGGCCTGATCCATATCTAGTTGCCACAGATCAGTTTGCTTATCTGACTACACAGAAAAGAAGGTAAAGATATGGTCTTTATTTTTTAAAGTTTTAAACAGAGGATGCACCTTTATAAATTAAAGTTTAAATCTAAAGGCCTGCATAAACACGTAATTCTTCTTCATCTTCTTCTAGCTGGTTGTGTTGCAATTCATGCATATGGACTCATGTATACTTGATATCATTTTAAATAGACTACAAATTTTGCCTTTATATGTTTTATCTGTTTAATGAGCTGAACTCACATTTGTATGTGTAGGTATATATACAGTATATATATATATATATATATATATATATATATATATATATATATATATATATATATATATATATATATATATATATATATCTATATCATATATATCTATATCATATGTATATATATATATATATATATATATATATATATATATATATATATATATATAATAAAATATATATTTTTATAAAATGTTATGTTACAAAACCAAATAAAAAAAAATCTAGAGAAAACACACAAAGATTAGGCTGAAAAGCATAAAAGCTTATTGTGCTTTTCAGAGAAATAAAGCTGCCAGAGAGTCTTCTCCATCTGTAATTTCTATAACACTTTGTACCAAGGAACTTTTGATAAGAGTTGAAAAATAATGGAAGTTCAAGAAAGTGTATGTTGTCAGAAAAAGGTTATTGTTTTTGTGCCCAAGGCATCTTGTCACGAATCTAGCAGCTGGCATGTTCCTCGTGGTGTCAAGTGACACTTTTTTTGTTGTATGCCGCAGGGAAAATTTGAATTAAATATATGGTTCAATGCATTATCATGTGTGTCATAGACAGATATCAGAGATCACAGTACATTCATTTAAAGCTATGCATGAATTGCGACAGTCAGCGGGAGATATCTTATTTCAATCCTGGTAATTGTGTTGCTTCTAGAAAACTTTCAAAAGCATATTTTTTTCCCCCATGTACAGCTAACTATGTATCAGATGACTAAATGTTAGTTTAAAGTAGGACAGGTAAAATAAAATAGCTTTTTCGGTTACTTCATTCAAGGTCTCCTTATTAGTCAGGGCTGTATTCAAACATCAAGTTACCCTAGGCCAGTGATGGCGAACCTTGGCACCCCAGATGTTTTGGAACTACATTTCCCATGATGCTCAACTACACTGCAGAGTGCATGAGCATCATGGGAAATGTGGTTCCAAAACATCTGGGGTGCCAAGGTTCGCCATCACTGCCCTAGGCAGAGATAAATGATAATGGACATTTGTACAGTAAAACCTTGGTTTGAGAGTAACTTGGTTTGAGAGCATTTTGCAAGACAAGCTAAATTTTAAAATACATTTTGACTTGATATACAAGCGATGTCTGGATATACAAGTAGCGTCATGTCACAACTGAGTATAAAAGAGAAGAGAGGTGCCTCTAAGTGTAGCAATATGGTTACATTTAATGAAGGTACAACATTTAGCAACATATTGCTACACTTAGAGGCGCCTCTCTTCTCTTTTATACTCTGTAGCTCCTGCTAGATTTTTGCTTCCAATCCCCTTGTGGAGGTTTCCATTTGTGGATGGACATTTTATGGTTACATAACCTGGTCACATTGCTATAATCTTTTTATATGGACTATAAACTGAAGGACCTGTGAATACATGGTTGTGGTAAGAATCATCTGAGTTTCCAATATTTCTTATGAAGAAATTTGCTTTGATATACAAGTGCTTTGGGTTACAAGCATGTTTCTGGACTGAATTATGCTCGCAATCCAAGGTTTTTACTGTATTTCTTTTACAACACACAAGCAAGTTTGTGCCTTTGGGACAACACACTTCTTTTTTGCCTTCACAGCAGTATTAAACCCAAAAGCAAACATTTATTATATTGCAGCTTACCAATTCTTAGATCTGATAGATGCATTCTTTTTTTTAAAAAAAAAGTGGGCATACCCCTAAAGTGGGACTTAATGAGCACTACTGCAATGAAAAATATATCTTTTTTTTTCCCTTTATGCACATCATTCTGTTACTTGCCTATCTGGCTATGCTGATACTGCAGTTGTCCCGATTTGAGACGATTTACCAGTGTCATCCATGCTCTCCATATCCACCAGCCTACCTACCAGTATATATCTGTATCTCTGTGTTGAGGTATGTCCTCCCTTATAGAGTAATTATATGTCTATGGTTCTATTAGCTAGCCCACTTACTGATGTGCCTTTGATTCCAGGTGCCTTACAATTTTGGACCCCAGCACGCACACAGGCGCTGTGCCTAAGTTCATGACACTGTGTCTTTCAATACCATTCGGGATGAAATTTTCTTCTGGCATATCCTTAACCAGGCATGGTGATTTATAGTTGACCATTGGATGGTGTGTGCGAGGAGCCAGGCGTGGGGTTACACAATACTTTTTTAACTATGTGGATACTTATTTGCAGTGTCAATGAATATAATGTAAGTGTATTATATCTGTGGAAGTGTTCAAGCTACAATTTGGTGGTAGCGATATTGATTATAAATCATTTTATATTCTGTAATTCTCCAGATGTAAATTTCTCTGTATGAACCCTGATGAAGGAATGAATTTCCGAAACGCGTCTGGTTCAGGGAAACTATATGATTTCTCATTGACGGTTTTTATCATATCCACATCTATGTATATTTATGTACAAATACTATATGTAAATATTCTTTATGATATGTAATTTTCTTTTGAATATAATTTACTATATTTATATATATCCTTTTTTCATTGCAGTAGTGGTCATAAAGTCCCACTTTAGGGGTATCCCCCTTTTTTTCTATGATTTATCGGGATGTGGCACACTCATTGATGGTATTCTCTGTCTTTTCTTTTTCTTTTTTAGGCTTTATTTCCTTTATTTTCATCTGGTGATCCAGCCAGTAAGTCTGCTGTTTTTCTAAAGAACAAGCTCTCTTCCAGTTGTATCAATTTACAGAGATGAGACAAATCATTTAACGCTGCCAGGGGTGCTTATAACCAGGGCCGAGCCTAGGGTCACAGATGTCTGGGTGCAGAAATATTTCTGGTGCCCCCACATGGGTGTGGTCATATTACTAACTCCTCCCTTTTACAAATGCTTCTATGGCAACGACTCAAACACAGAGATGCTCTACGAAGGAGTCTTCATTACCCCAGGATCCTCCCATGACCCCTTAACAATAAAGAAAATAAGGAAGAGAAGCAGAGTACTCTAATAGGACCTGGAGGGGGGCCTCTCTAATGGACACAGAGAAGGGCCTCTGTTAGAAAGAGCTCCCAGACACACAGCAGACATAGTACAGAGACTGCAGACATGATACAAGAGATGGTCAGAGACTGCAGACATGATACAAGATATGGTCAGAGACTGCAGACATGATACAAGAGATGGTCAGAGACTGCAGACATACTACAGGAGATGATCAGAAACTGCGTAAAAGAGATCAATGCAGCTTCACCAGTGCCCACCAAATGCAGCCTACCAGTGTCCACCAAATACAGCCTACCAGTGCTCACCAAATGCAGCCTCATCAGTGCCCGCCAAATTTAGCCTACCAGTGCCCATCAATTGCAGCCTACCAGTGCCTACCAATTGCAGCCTATCAGTGCTCACCAAATGCAGCCGTATCAGTGCCCCCCAAATGCAGCCTTATCAGTGCCCCCCAAATGCAGCCTTATCAGTGCCCATCAAATTCAGCCTTCCAGTGCCCACCAAATGCAGCCTTATCAGTGCCCACCAAATGCATCTTATCAGTGCCCACCAATTGCAGCCTACCAGTGCCCATAAAATTCAGCCTACCAGTGCCCCTGGATCACACAGAGCGGCAATTTCCTGCTGTCACAGAGCTTGGATTTGAATTGCGTGCCTCTGTAACAAAGTCCCACCTCCTAGACCGGCTCATGGCTCCTATGGTATAAGTCACACTGATTCAATTTCACAGCAATGTTGGGTTCTTCCCATAAGAAAACTCCCAGATTACACCCCCCAAATACTCCCACTTTGATAACACCTTCCCAGATACCACTACCTGGATTACACCCATAGATACCCCTCTACACACTGCAGAGCACTCCATCTTTACTAGAGAGAGGGGAGCTGAGAGAGAGGGGAGCTGAGAGAGAGGGGGGCTGATAGAGGGGGGGGGGGTGGCTGAGATAGGGGGGCTGAAAGAGAGATAGGGGGTTTAGAGAGAGGGTGGCTGAGAGAGAGGGATGGACTGACAGAAAGGGGTGGACAGAGAGGGGGGCTGAAAGAGAGGGTGGCTGAGAGAGAGAGGGTGGTAAAAAGAGAGGGGGGCTGGGAGAGAGAGGGTGGGCTGAGAGAGCAGGTTGACAGAGAGGGGAGCTGACAGGGAGGGGGACTGACAGAAAGAGCAGGCTCAGAGAGAGGGTGGCTCAGAGAGAGGGGGTCTCAGAGAGGGGGTGGCTGAGCGAGAGATGGGGAGTTTCAGAGGGAGATGGGGCTGAGAGTGAGGGAGTCTCAGAGGGATGTGGGGCTGAGAGAGAGGGAGTGGCTGAGATAGAGGGAGGCTGGTGAACAGAAAGTGGAGCTGAGAGAGAAAGGGCAGGCTGACAGTGAGGGAACTGCGATAGACGGTGGGCTGCGAGAGAGGGCGGGCTGAGAGAAAGGGGGGCTGAGAGAGAGGTGGGCTGACAGAGCGGGCTGACAGAGAAGGTGGCTGAGAGAGAGAGGGGGTCTCAGAGAGAGGATAGCTGAGCAAAAGAGGGAGGGGTTGAGAGAGAAGGAGGGGCTTAGCGAGAGGGAGGCTGGTGGACAGAGAGTGGAGCTGAGAGAGAGAGGGCAGCTATGAGGGGCTGACAGATGGGGGGCTGAGAGATAGACCCCTATCCCTGTCCCTATCCACAGTCCCTTCTCTGCCCCCCCATCCCAGTCTGTATCTGCAGGTAGGTTTGTGTCAGTGTATGATGCCCAGTACCTACTTGATCCGGGCAGTGCTCTTCTGCTTCTTCCAGCAGCTCCCTGGCAGCTTGCATCTCCCGCTCATACTTGTCGTCCAGACCTCACTGCTGATGCTGGAGCAGAGAGGAGGTTAGAGGAGACGGAGTCCAGGCTTTGGGACTCCGGGGATGCTTCTGAGTGCCACTTCAGTGGTCAAGGAGGCTGTGAAGCTCATCTCTCTCCTGGGCTCCAAGATGCCCTCCATGTTCACCTTCCACGTGGATGCAGCCTCCTTCTGTGGGGCTGCCCACTCACCATGTGGAGATGCCTGCACCCAGAGGACGCAGGAATACTATGGCACAGGGAAGGCTGGAAGACTATGGCACATGGGAAGCTGGAAGACTATGATACATGCAAGATTGTCACATGGAAGGCTGGAAGACTATGGCACATGGAAGGCTGGAAGACTGGCACATGGGAGGCAGGAAGACTATAGCACATGGAAGGACAGGAAGACTATGGCACATGGAAGGCTGGAAAACTATGGCACATAGAAGGCTGGAAGACTGGCACATGGAAGGCAGGAAGACTATTGCACATGGAAGGCTGGAAGACTATGGCACATGGAATGCTGGAAAATGATGGCACATGAAAGGCTGGTACATGGAAGGCTGGAAGACTGGCATATGGAAGGCTGAAAGACTGGCACATTGAAGGCTGGAATACTGGCACATAGAAAGCTGGAAGACTATGGCACATTTAGGGAAGAGAGAGAGGGGAGAGATCACTCACCCAGGCTGTAATGCTGCATTGTCTTCAGAGGCTCTACCAGGCACTATATTGGAAGAGTTTTTTCATTATTATGCTTTCACTTTAAAAATCAAAAAATCACTGCTCATTTAAAAATGAAGTTTTTCACAAACTTTTTCCTTATTGATACATGTCCACAGGGCAGGACCTGGACCCCAATAACCATTGTATGCCCAATTACTTGCATATAAGCCTCCAAAATGGGTACTTTAGATTTTTGACATTCGGGTCCCATTGACTTTAATGGGGGTTGTTATTCGGGTTTGAACCTTCGCAGGTTCTGCTGCGAACCGAACAGGGGTCCGTTTGGCCCATCTTTACTGATAACCAGTTAGCTAAATGGCAAATTTACATCTCTGAACAAGGGACGAGTGGAGAAATTTGGCTGCAATAGATTTTTTTTTACAAAATTATCAATTTCACATTTGTCAAAATTTCACTGAAATCAGCCTAAAATATAACCATGCAGACTGCTGAGGTGATTATTTTTTTAAATGGGTACTAATTCATAAGGCTGCGTTCACACTTGAGCGTTTTGAATTGCGGGCAGATTTGCCCCGATCCTGCCTGTGATTTGAAAGCGCAGATGTGTGAATGACAAATCGCGGGACTTACATTTGAGATGCCATTCATTCATGAAGCATGTGGCCCAAAAAAAGTTCAGGAGCTACATGCTTCACGCAATGTGGGCTTCTGCGATTGCAGCACGATTTATCACGCGTCAATCGTGGCAGACCCGCACCGCGATTTTAGGTGTCATTCAAATGAATGGCATCTCAAATGTGAGTTCCGCCATTTGTCATTCACTCATCGCTTTCAAATCATGCGCAGAATCATGGCAAATCTGCCCGCGATTCAAAATGCTGAAGTGTGAATGCAGCCTTAACAAAAATATAATATACTTCAGCTTATCAATCTTTAAAGTGATTGTAAAGGTAAATTTGTTTTTTCTTAAATGACAAACGTGTCTATACGTACCTGCTCTGTGCAATTCCATTACACAGAGCAACCACAAATCTCCTTTATTCGGTTCCCCCGGCGGTGCTTCTGGACCCTCCCCTCTGTCCACTCCTGCATGCTCACACCTGAGCCTCGCTGTCTGTGTCAATGGATGCAGTAGCGGGGCTTAGGTGTGAGCATGCAGGAGTGGACAGAGGGGAGGGGCCAGGAGCACCGCCAGGGGACCCGAATAAAGGAGGTTCGTGGCTGCTCTGTGCATTCGGCCCTGCCCCCTCCCGCTCCCTCGTCACTAGCTTTGATTGACAGCACTAGTAGCTAATGGCTCCCGGTGCCCCAGCAAAGCCAGCGAGGAGAGGGGAGAGGAAGTAAGAAGATAGAAGATCTGCAGATGTGCATGGCACTGGAATGAATGAGGGATTAGGTTTATTAGGCCTTTTTTCCCTTTCAAATAATTAGTCAAACAGTAACACACTTCCTGTTTTAGGGTGTCTCCACTCTGGATAGAGAAGCAACAGAGACACTTATGGATTGCAACAATGTTAGATGGGGAGACGGTAGTGTTAGCTGTAGATTTAGATGGACTTGACTAACAAATTAAAGAATATGTTACCTGAACATTTAATATTCCTGGTATGTCCCTGCTGTACCACGTACTTGTGTTAAAAAGTATCCTGTTGTTTTTGTATTGTTTCCTTTATTTGAAATACCTCCCTGTCCTCTCCTATTTCAGACTGACTACGCTAGGCAGAACTGCACATCCATCTCAGTGTGGTCAGTTATCTGGCTGTCCTGGGAGAACAACCTACATGTCCTCCAATGTCTGCACAGCCATCCACTGGGAAGATCAGTGTTCTGCTGTTTCTCTACTCATACCTCTCCAAGCCCCTTAAAGCGGGATTCCACCCTAAAGTGGAACTTCCGCTTTTCGGAACCCTCCCCCCCTCCGGTGTCACATTTGGCACCTTTCAGGGGGGAGGGGGTGCAGATACCTGTCTAAGACAGGTATCTGCACCCACTTCCGGGCATAAACTCCCACGGGAGTTTACGCAGCTTCCTGTCCCGGCAGACAGCGCTGACGATTCTCATTGCGCTGCGTGACTCGCGCATGCACAGTAGGGAACAGGGAAGCGAAGCCGCTATGGCAACACTTCCTGATTCCCTCACCGATTGATCAGCCTCTGCTGCCGACATCGCTGGAACCTGTGACAGGTAAGTGTCCATTTTTTAAAAGTCAGCAGCTGCAGTATTTGTAGCTGCTGGCTTTTAAAAAAAAAAATCAGGTACAGTCCCGCTTTAAATAAATAAGAATTGAAATGATATAATCACTTAAACAATAAACAAAAAGTATTTATAATGAGATATATATATATATATATATATATATATATATATATATATATATATATATATATACACTGTACAGTATTTTGCCTTTATCTTCTTCTTTAAATTGCATGAGTTGTTTTACAAGGTAAGGGTTCACATATATTTTAACTAATAATTTAGAAGTAATACATCTAACACTTTTTAAGCAGTTACAGCATATTTTTTTCACTTTTCAGATGAAAGTGTTACATAATTAAATAAAATGAATCATTGCAAGCACCCCTGCCAATGTTAAATGGTTTTGTCTTAATCCTCTAACTGCTTGGTCTATTAAAGGAAATGTAATAATAACAGATTTACTGGCCAGATCACCAGGTGAAAACAAAGGAAATAAGAAAACAAATGTATCCAACACATCAAAGAATTGGTAAGCTGCAATACCACATTAAAGCCACACAGCCTTGCTTTCAGATTTGTGTGATCACCAAGTTGGCTTTGTTGAGGAACACATCTGCCACTGTATTCATTTCTACGTGCATTTGTTGTACATTTAGAAAGAAAAATACTGTACACAAAAAAAAAAAGGAATGCGCTGACTGAACCACTACAACTATTTATTTTCAGAAAGCCAAAAATCATGTGCAGGTAGGCTGAAATTCTTGTATGCATGGGGAACTAATATGGTTTTGATTCCATTTTATTTAAATTAGTTGTGTTTATTATGTTTATATGTAAATTGATGTTTTACATCCTTTTTTTTTTTTAAATGCACAGAAACTTTGTTTTGTCAAAATTGTTTGTATTTCCTTCCAACTGTGCATGGCCTGTCCCTAGGGAACATAATTGTGGCCACATATCACGCAAAACACTTACATAGATTGCTATTCATTTGCGCTGGCTCAGGTCACACAGCACCACTTCCCCAAACTTCCTGTAGTGGAGGATGAGCCTTGGGTACATCACATGTACAGTGTACTTGTAACAGCGTAATCCCCAGCCATTGTCAAACACTCACTTGGAGGAGGAGAAAGGGGCAGCAGGGGAATGGCTTGCTGCTGAGAATATCTGTTCTGGTGAACTCTAGGATACTTCTCTGTATTGCTAGCTGGGATCATGCCGGCAAATGGGATGAAGTCAGCCAAAGTCAGGAAAAAGGAAAGATAGTATTTTAAGAGAAGGAAGTGAAGGCAAATACATGTTTAAAAAGAAAAGCAGACAAGCAAATATGGTAAGTACTGAAGTCTGCAGCACTATATGCTTTTTTGTTAGCGTTTAATACCATTTTAAAGGAGAATTCCACACTGCAAAAATATTATAAATGGACCCATATTGCAAAAAGCTAAATTGAGCACTTATTTTTTTTTTTTTTTTTCAAAAGCCTTACAACCACGATCAGTGGACCATAGGTACAAATGCTCTGGCTTCTAAAGGCTATTCCTTAAGTTCATGTCTGTACATAGGCACAGCCCATCAGCTCCAAAGCTGGAGAAAGTATCAATGGACTACAAGTACAGTGACACTTCTGCACTTATCTTCCATTGAAAAATACAGTACCTTTGCTGGAGTAGGAGATGGGGCTTGTAGTTTTTTTTTTATTCACAACTCTTTGGAGTCACACCAAATTTTACAGTATTTGTCTCCTTTAGTGGATATGGGGTGTGAATGATAGTGACCATCAAAAAGATAACTCTCCTGGATTTGCAGTTTAAAAATAGTGAAGCAAAATCAACACATGTGGAATTTTGTATAATATGCTATAGCGACAAAATTACTAATTAATCTCAAGAGATTCAACTATAATAATACTGTATATATATATAAATACTATATATATATATATAAAAAAAAGTTAAATTAAGAGGCTGACTGGTCTCTGTGTACATTTATAAACATTACAAAGACAGACTAAAAAGCAAAATAAAGACTGAACTTGACAACAATGTAACACCATATGGATTCTTTTGTTTAATTGCTTTGTTTTTTTTTCTTTTCTTTTCTTTTTAAAGTGATAATAATTTTCCAACTAATTAAAGACCAGCTGCTACCAAGAATGCCAGACAGTCAATTAAAAATCAGAAACCAGGTAAACAACCTTTGCTGCCAGCTAGCTAAGGGAACCACCTTCTGTCACATATAGGCAGCGTGATTGTTAGTTTTATTTCATAATTACTTACTCGCTGTCATATTGCACACATAGGTTCATGACAGATACAATAATTGGGCATTGAATCAATTTGTGTTTTTAGAAATGTTTCCTACTTCTTATTATTCACATGTTAGTTTTAAAACAAATTTCCCTACATACATATAATGCACTGCTCTCTTGTCACCATAGTGTTACATGTTTTCTTTTTTTTTTCAGCTTTTTCTGTTGCTTTAATATGAATAAGTTGAGTAGATAAGATAGACATTTACAGTTTCATATATAGTTTTATTATAATACACCCACTCTAACAGTTCCTCTTAATCTATATCATGTATCTGTCTGTATCACTGCATATAAACTGAACTTTAGAACATTTAAATGATTGTTACTTAAATGAAGTGACACCCACTATCACATCAGGGGTACTTCACATCTAAGTCACACTTCATATATTGGTGTATGGAATTATGTGGATTAGAGTCCGTCTTTGTCTTTATGTGTGTAAAGCTGGCCATACACTAGTAGTACTTTTTTTTTTCCACAAAGAATTTTATTGAACTAATACAGGTACATGAGAAAAGGAAGAGAAATGCCCCAGAGGGTCAAAGCCAACAACATACAGAATATACAGTGTACGCGGATGGAATGCCATTTCAAAAAAGTCTTACAAAGTAAGTTAATGATTACAGAAATAGCCTATGAACAGGAATAGATACTTGGGGTAAGATGACATACAGCTAATAAGGACCATAGAAAATGGAGGAGGAGCAAGGCCCCCTAAACTGAGCCGGATTCCCGATGCAGTGGGGGCCTAGGTGTCTGAAAGACAAACGTTTTTGGGCAGGAATGAATTACATCGGGAAGTATCCCGGCATAATTTGCTTGAGAAAGGAGTGAGTAGAGAGGGAATTGACAGTGAAATTCCAAAGGTGTCTGATTAGCCAGGATTGTGAATGTCAGCAACAAGAAGTAAGGAAAAAGATGAGGGGGCATGGGAGAATGAGTGAGGATTGAGGAAGAAGAGATGAAGATGAGGAGAAAGAGAGTGTAAAAAAAAGTGGGGTAAAGAAAGAGAGGGAGAGATAAAAAGAAGGTGGAGAAGAGGGTAAGGTGGGGAAGTGGAGGGGGTGGAGAGGGGGTAGGAACAGGGGAGCAGAGTGGGATGGAGCTATAAGATCTAGGCGAGGAGCAGGGGTGAGGGGAATGAGGGGAGTGACAGGTGGAGTGTGCATCACATGCTTGAGGCAATCTCCCTTCAATCCCCAAGTCTTTTGCAGACTCTAACAGGTTTTCTTCTAAGATTGCCCAGTATTTGGTTCCATCCATCTTCCCATAAACTCTGACCAGCTTCCCTGTCCTTGCTGAAGAAAAGCATCCCCACAACATTATGCTGCCACCACCATGTTTCACAATAGGGATGGTGTGTTCAGGGTGATGTGCAGTGCTAGTTTTCCACCACACATAGCAAACTGCAAACAGGACTTCTTATGGCTTTCTTTCAACAATGGCTTTCTTCTTGCCACTCTTTCATAAAGGCCAGATTTGTGGAGTTCACAACTAATAGTTGTCCTGTGGACAGATTCTCCCACCTGAGCTGTGGCTCTCTGCTGCTCCTCCAGAGTTACCATGGGCCTCTTGGCTGCTTCTCTGATGAATGCTTTCCTTGCCCGGCCTGTCAGTTTAGGTGGACGGACATTTTTTGGTAGATTTTCAGTTGTGCCACACTCTTTCCATTTTTGGATGATGAATTGAATTGAATTTGTGCTCCGTGAGATGTTCAAAGCTTGGGATATTTTTTTATAACCTAACCCTGCTGTATACTTCTTTACAATTTTATCCCTGACCTATTTGGTGTGTTCCTTGGCCTTCATGATGCTGTTTTTTCAGTAAGGTTCTCTAACAAACCCCTGAGGGCTTCACAGAACAGCTGTATTTATACTGAAATTAAATTACACACAGCTGAACTCTATTTACTAATTAGGTGACTTCTGAAAGCAATTGGTTCCACTAGATTTTAGTTAGGGTATCAGAGTAAAGGGGGCTGAATACAAATCCACACCACACTTTTCAGATATTTATTTGTAATACATTTAAACCAATTCAGCCCCGGACCAATTTGCAGCCAAAGGACCAGGCCCCTTTTTGCGATTCGGCAGTGCGTCGCTTTAACTGACAATTGCGCGGTCGTGCGATGTGGCTCCCAAACAAAATTGGCGTCCTTTTTTTCCCACAAATAGAGCTTTCTTTTGGTGGTATTTGATCGCCCCTGCGGTTTTTATTTTTTGCGTTATAAACAAAAATAGAGCAACAATTTTGAAAAAAATGCAATATTTTTTACTTTTTGCTATAATAAATATCCCCAAAAAATATATAAAAAAACATTTTTTTTCCTCAGTTTAGGCCGATACGTATTCTTCTACATATTTTTGGTAAAAAAAATTTAGTGATTATTGATTGGTTTGCGCAAAAGTTATAGCGTTTTCAAAATAGGGGATAGTTTTATAGCATTTTTATTAATATTTTTTTTTTTACTAGTAATGGTGGTGATCAGCGATTTTTATTGTGACTGTAACATTATGGCGGACACATCGGACATTTTTGACACATTTTTGGGACCATTGTCATTTATACAGCAATCAATGCTATTTAAATGCATTGATTCCTGTATAAATGACACTGGCAGTGAAAGAGTTAACCACTAGGGGGCGGGGTTATGGTCTGTGGCGTCTGTGTTTTTTTTACATTAGGGGGCGTGGCTGACATCTGACGTCACTGATCGGCTTTCCCGATGACAGGGAACAGCCGATTAGTGACAGGTAGTGTAGGAAGCGCGGGGAGAGGTTTGTTTACACAGACCTCTCCCCATTCTTCAGCTCTGTGACCCGATCGCAGGACACCAGTGGCAATCGGGTCCGCTGGTCCCGTGGCCGTGGTCACGGAGCTCCGCCGCGAGCGTGCCGCCGGCGGCGTGCGACCCCTAAGCTAGGCAATTAAAGGGGACGTACCTGTACGTGCTTTTGCCTAGCCGTGCCATTCTGCCGACGTAAATGTGCAGGAGGCGGTCGGGAAGCGGTTAAATAACCATTTATCATTTTCCTTTAACTTCACAATTATGTGCCACTTTATGTTGGTCTATCATAAAATCCCAATAAAATACATTTACGGTTTTGGTTGTAACATGACAAAATGTGGAAAATTTCAAAGGGTATGAATACTTTTTCAAGGCACTGTAGTTGTGAACTTAGAGGGGTTGTCATGTGCAGTTGCGATGAGGTTTTTCCATATTTGCTATTTTGTGAAGACGTGTGAGCCAGTCATGCACAGTTGGCGCACAAATCGTGCCCCATAAGACAAGAACACAGAGTCTACAGTATCTCACAAAAGTGAGTACACTCCTCACATTTTTGTAAATATTTTATTATATCTTTTCACGTGACAACACTGAAGAAATTACACTTTTCTACAATGTAAACAAGTAAGTGTACAGCTTGTATAACAGTGTAAATTTGCTGTCCCCTCAAAATAACTCAACATGCAGCCATTAATATCTAAACCGCTGGCAACAAAAGTGAGTAGACCCCTAATTGAAAATGTCCAAATTGGGCCCAAAGTGTTAATATTTTGTGTGCCAACCATTATTTCCCAGCACTGCCTTAACCCTCTTGGGCATGGAGCTCCTCAGAGATTCACAGGTTGTCACTGAAGTCACTAAAGCGACGCACTGCCGATTCCTGGGTCTGGAAGAGCTTCAAAATATTGCAGGTCAGCTGAGTGCCAGAGCCTCAAGGAGAGCATGAGCAGGATGCAGAGGCGCTCCGGTCTGATTTTCCCATTTTGAACCAGGGTTTAGTCTCCTGTACCACCGCTAATGAGGTCAGACCAGTCCCTCGTACATTTTCTTTGTTAATGAAGTTAAATCAACATTTGTTTTTGACTGCAGGATGGAACTTCTAACAGCATTTATGTTTTTAGGAAATTCCATTTGTTCCAAAATCAAATGTTAAAAGCCAACACAATTTGAAGCACTTTCAAACAACATTTGTCAAGTCATTAAATTAAATGACAATTATTGTACAAATTTTTGTACAAATGTTAATTTGAAAATTTACTAGTTTATGCCCAGCTTAAAGTGGTATTAAAGAGTTGTCTTCTTTTTTTAAATAACAAACATGTCATACTTACCGGCCCCAATCTTCTTCTTCTCGTTTCCCCCCGCTGATGCTCCTGGCTCCTCCCCCTTGACCAGTGCCCCCAATAGCATGCCACTTGCTATGGGGGCACTGGTGTGTGCTCGTTCCCAAACCCTGCTCTATGCATCCATAAGACATGCTCTCCTCATTGGCTCACTGGATGTGATTGACAGCATCGGGAGCCAATGGCTTAGTAACACAAGCTATCACATTTGCTTTTATCTGCCAGGGACAGAAATTACATCTCTGCTCCCATATCTCAGTTTACATGCATGTTCAAAAACAGCTCTATATAAGACAACCTGGCATTATGATTAACATATATGAAACCTTCAGTTTTACATATTACTGTACCCCCCTCTATGTTCACACTGGATAGACCCAACAGTCCAACAATAAGATTCACTCTTGAAAGTAAGAACTCAATGGACCATTGGTTGTCAAGGTTGGACCACTTGCTGAAGCTTAAACAGTATGCTCTAATAACTTCAATTTCACAATAAATCCTGCTTGGCCTATCCCTCTGAAACTGTGACCTAGTCAAATCTGTAGCATTTGCTGTGTAGAACACTGCCACTTCTGCCTCTTTCACTTCCAGCAGGGGGACCTGCCCAGGTAACGGAGCCACCAGCCGCATCTGGTAATGGCCCGGCGGCCGTGACTGATCATCTCCCTCGCAGGGACCCCCTCGCAGGAGCATCAGAGGGAGCGGAGACAGTGACAGTGACACAGAGCGGACGGGGAAGGTGTGCACACATGTCTTGCTCGCCGAGATTCGCCTATGGCAAGGATTCCATCCAGGCGATCTACCTGCATCAGCCAGTGGTTGCTCAGCTGGTGTGCCTGACGGGTCCTGTGCAGGGCTCCTGACAACACTTGGGGGGAGGATCCCAGTGAAAAACGCTCCGGAGGCCGAGACCTCCGAGCACGTGGGAGTTCCTGCCCCCCTGCTGCCGACCCGGATGCCGGGTCTTCGATAAGGGATGCCACCTGACTGTGCAGCCACTCGGGTCCCTTTGTGGCAGCAGCCGCCCGCAGCTGGGCTAAAAAATACTGTCTACCTCTGCCATGATAAAAGTGTTCTTCAACAGCATGGAAACTGCCTGTTTTATTTTCTCTGTTCTGACCCCCCAATGATGCCTGAGAGACCCGCCTCCCTCTTAAGTAAACTACAAAACCCCTCCCTATTCTGCTTCTCCAAGCCAATCCTCTCTTTTCCCTGCTTTTCCAACTTTACTTCCTTAACCCCATAGTTTCCTCCCCTTATCACTTTGTCATGCTGGCCCTTAACTGCTTTCCATTACATTGCTATCACTCTGGGCCTCACTATCCAAGAACAAACCTTATGGACCTCAGCTTGTAGATTAAGCATTTTTGGGGGACTGTATGGAATGCTTTTGCAAAATCCAGATACACCACATTCGCAGGCCTCCTCCTATCTAGATGGCAGCTTACTTCCTTGTAGAATGTTAACAGATTGGTCTGGCAGGAACGATCCTATGTAAACCCATGCTGATCACTACTAATGATACTGTCAGCAAATTCTTGGATACAGTCCCTTATAATCCCCTCCAACAATTTACCTACTATTGATGTTAGGCTGACTGGCCTGTAGTTTCCAGGAATATGTATCTGCCCTTTTTTGAATATTGGTACCACAATACAATACCGCAATACCACTGAAAGTTGTCAGTGGGAACATGACAATCACCCAAAGCACACATAAAAAATTATCACACAGTGGTTGAAGGAGAAAAATGTCCTTGCTTGGTGTAGTCAGAGCCCAAACTTAAAACCCATTGAAAATTTGTGGAATGACTTGAAGACTGTCCACAAATGGTCACCATCAAATTTAACTGAACTTGAGCAGTCCTGCAAAGAAGAATGGGCAAAAATTGCAAAGTCTAGATATGCAAAGTTAGTAGAGCCATATCCCAACAGACTAAAGGCTGTAATTAAAGCAAAAGATGGTTTAACAAAATACTGACACAAGGGGTGATCCTTTTTACAACTCAGTGATTCTGTTTTTGATTTTTTGTTATTATTTTCTGACATGTTGGTGTTGGATACAGCTGGATAAAACAAAAACAGTGTATGTCTTCATTTCAGGCTGCAAAGCAACAAAATAGGATTATTTTAAAGAGAGGTAATTGTTTTCTATACCCACTGTATATCAGTGGTGGCTGCTCATGCAGGGCGCAAGGGCACTGCAACCCTAATCCATGCACCCGGCCCCTAATCTACATGTAGGGCGCCAGACGCATGGATTCCAATGTTTTCTTTTTTTTAAAGCACATTATTATTGTCTGAGGCTCTAATTGGCTTCAAAAAGGGTGGGTTTTGAGCGCAGAGAAATGCGCCCTGAGCCCACCCAGTTTTGTGACATTAGCAAATTAATATTAGCTAATGTCTTCCTGTTTCTCCTCCCGACCATTAAGGAAGCTGGTCATGAGACACGATTGGCAGGGAGTCCTAAGACCCAATTGGCTGCAAGTCCTAAGTACCGATTGGCTTGGAGGAGAAGCGACCACTAGGAATTGGGAGCAGACGCAGGAGGGGAAGCTGCCAAAGCCGCGACCTGGATGGGGTAAGTGCAGGGCTAACGGGGGGCCTGCCGCCGATGCGGTGATCGAGTGACAGGCAGGAAGCAGCAATCGATCGAGTGAGCGCCAGGGGGGTGGTTTCTTTGCTGCCTGGCTGTCTGGAGGGGTGGCTGGCTGGCAGGGGGGCTTTGCACCGCCCCCCCCCCCCCAAGAAAATTGAGCACCAGCCGCCACTACTGTATATGCTCCTGAAAAGGGGGAGGAGGAGGATGAATAGCATCTGAAGGAAATGTCATGATCTTCAGGTATTATTTTAATGGGATATGCAGATAAAAAATGGAATTAAAATTACTTTTGAAATTTACATGTTAAAGCTTACAGTATTGGATTTACATCTACTTTTAAAGGGGTACAATAAATAATGTCTGTATTGATCAAATATGAAGTTCAGAAAATAATTTAATACAACGACATTGCCTTCCCTTTTAACACTTCTAAATTCATCCTGGCATTGGTTTTGTATATCGCTCAGCAAATCCTTGTAACCCACTTTCTTATTATGCACACCCCTGGCCATTTATAAATAAATTATTCACATCCTCCATTTGCCTGCATTGAAGTTTCATAGAAGCACTGTTTGCAGTCATTCTACTGAGAAAAGATTCCCAGCACAGAATAACTAGCAAAACGCAGCAGTTCAACCTACAGGCAGCCTGAAAACCATATCTGTATCAGCACTGTCTTAGAGGAAATGTAGAGTGCTTTTGTAGATATATATTTATCACGGTCAAGACTACAAAAATATATCATTTTTTTTATTAGTTAGATATATGCAACTGTGCATATGAATATTTTATATCCTTATGCCGCGCACACACGACCAGACTTTTCGACCAAACTGGTCTGACAGAACGAATCCGTTGGACAATTCGACCGTGTGTGGGCTTCATCGGACCTTCAGCGGACCTTTTCTGTTGACAATCAGACGGACTTTAGATTTAGAACATGTTTCAAATCTTTCCGACTGACTCGAGTCCGGTAGTAATATTCGTTCGTCTGTATGCTAGTCCGACGGGCGAAAACTGACGCTAGGGCAGCTATTGGCTACTGGCTATGAACTTCCTTATTCTAGTCCGGTCGTACATCATCATGGTCGAATCCGTCGGACTTTGGTGTGATTGTGTGTAGACAAGTCCGTCGAAACTCCGTTGAAATGTCAGACGGAATTCAGTCCGTCGAAAAGTACGGCCGTGTGTACATGGCATTATTTGCAGCCAGAAGGTTGAAGTTTATGCTCTCTTTAACATGTTTTCCATTTTCTTCTTTCCTCCTGTTGTAAAAACATATCTCCCAAATTTAGAACTTGAGAATGAGGGACATTTTAGGGATATAGAAGCCTGCAGTGCACTATGTGCGCCGTGGTAAAAAGTGGGTGCGACCAGACTGTTAACAATGGTAAGGGCTAAAGAGGCACGGTTAAACAAAACCTGGGCTTTCTTGTACCTATAAAACATGCTTTGATTGCTGTGCCACAAGCAAGAGTCTCACAAACACATACCCCCTATACTCCTAGATAACACCAGACCCCTCTATACTCCTATATAACACCAGACCTCCCTATACTGTCTATACTCCAAAAAAAACACCAGACCCTCCTATACCCCCGATACTCATAGATAACACCAGACCCCCCTATACCCCCTATGCTCCTAGATAACACCAGACCCCCCCCCCTATACCCCTTATACTTCTAGTAAACACCAGATCCCCTATACCACTAGATAACACCAGACCCCCCTATACCCCTTATACTCCTATATAACACCAGACAGACCCCCTATATAATCCTAGATAACACCAGACCCTCCTATACCCCTATATTCCTAGATAACACCAGACCCTTTTATACCCCTATACTCCTAGATAACACCAGACCCCGCTATACCCATTATACTCCTAGACAACACCAGGCCCCATATACCCCCTATACTCCTAGATAACACCAGACCCCCCCCCCCATACCCCCTATACTCCTAGATAACACCAGACCCCCCTATACATCTTCAACTCCTAGATAACACCAGAGCCCCCCCCCCCCCCCCCCTTGTACTCCTAGATAACACCAGACCCTCATATACCCCTTATACTCCTAGATAACACCAGACCCCCTGTACCCTCTGTACTCCTAGATAACACCAGACCCCTATACCCTCTGTATTCCTAGATATGCATAGAGTGCTGGGACTTGTAGTTCCATGTATACAAGGTGATACATTGAATGCTGGGACTTGTAGTTCCATGTATACAAGGTGATACATAGAATGCTGGGACTTGTAGTTTTATGTATGCAAGACAGATACACTAGAATGCTGGGTCTTGCAGTTCCTGTATAAAAAGACAGATACATAGAATGCTAGGACTTGTAGTTCCTGTATAAAAAGACAGATACATACCAATCTTGAGAGAGAGAATTTAAGGACATCTGTCACAGAGATTAGCCGGGGGGGGGGGGGGGGGGGGCTGGGCAGGACTGGCTCTGTGTTCTTCTCCTCAGCACCAGCGGTAGACTGTGTCTCTCCTCCTGACACTGACAGTTTCACGCTATGCCAACAATCAAGAGTCCTTCTTACCTTGCAGTGTAGAAGCTGCATGGAAAGAGACAGGAGGCAGGAAACAGAGTTGGGGGAGGAACCTGGTAGGACTAGCAGCTCTGGACCGAGGTTGTTTCCTCCTCTTGTGTGCACCTGCATAGAGGTCATCGGTCCTAGCAACCAATGATTGCACAGAAGATTGAAAAGGGGAGGGGCAGAAGCACAGCACGCAGGGATGCCCTGCTGCCTGGATGCCCTGCTGACCGAAATGAGAGCACACATTGCACCCCCACTGATGATACACTGAGTGGAGCTGGAACTTTAGCCCAGATCTGCGGGACCCCAGGACTTACATGAAATTGTGGGACGGTCCCACCGAATCCGGGACAGTTTGGAGGTATGGTAATATGCGCCTGCTTATTGAGCACAATAGCTCAAGTTAAAATTAACACACCTAAGGGAGTCATGGTAGCAACCACTCTGTTCAATCCCCTACCTCCCATAAGTCTCCATCCCACTGGCCTGAAAAGAAGTAACTACTACTGTGCTTTCGCCTTGCAAACACATCGTCTTCTGGAGATCCTTGTCTCATTTATATATCTTATGAATAATAATTTTTTTATTCAGTTTTGGATACAGAAGAGAAAGCTTGAACCACCTGTCATGTTTTAATTTCTCTCTTTCACATTGTTGGGGGAATTTTCCTCCACTTCCTGTCTGTGTAAGACCTGCACAAAAATGATGGCTGAGGACAGGAGGGCACGGAAAGCAATAAAACATTGTCGATTGTCAAGTTATAAGCCTTCCCTACTTTCCATATGTTTTTCTGCATCCCAAATTGACTGCCCCTCAATTCTTTTCCGTAAAAAATGGGATGTGAGATTTCTCCAACAGGAACACTGCTGGCAATTTAAACCCGACAGAGGCTACTAATGAGTACCTGTATTATGTACTGACATGACAGATACCACTTTTCGTAATATTTCTTGTTAGAAAAAAACAAATAAAACATTGAAACATAAACCCGACAGAGGCTCTCACATTTACCTGCTCTTTTCAAAAGAAATAAAAAAAATTTGGATGGAATTAGCTCACTGCAATAAGATGCATACAAACATACCAGACAATGAACTCAACAAGTATCAAGTTTATAAAGTATATGTATTACTGTTTTGCCCTGGCTTCTTTATAATAAAATCATATATGCATACAGTACATCATGCATAGTTGCAAGCCATTTACTTGCAACTTTGCATCCACCTAACCCCATTAAAAAAAATAGCAGCCATTCACTTGCACTCCAGCTGGCATCCACCTAATCTAATTTTCATGTAAAACATAACAGCTATCCACCTTCTGCTTTTCAGTGACAACACTTGCCAGCCTCCCCTGACCTGAGACCCACATTACACACATCCCCTGAGTGACCTTCAACGACCCCACGGCATTACCCCTTGATCAACAATTTAAAGCAGTATTAAAACCAAAAGCAAACATTTATTACAGAATATTGCAGCTTACTATTTCTTAGACGTGATGGCTGCATTCGTTTTCTTTTTTAGGCTTTCTTCTAATTTCAGCTGCTGATCTGGCCAGTAAGTCTGTTGTTTTTTTAAAATAACAAGCTCTGTTCCAGATGTATCAGTTTACAGGAATAAGACAAACCATTTCACACTGGAAAGTGCTTACAATATTGATTTTTTTCATGTAAAACCGGTATCCCTAAAGGAATGTTGCTGTGACTGATTATGTCAGTTGGAGTTTGGCTTCAGTTTGTTAGTGTATTTCATTTTTTTTCTTTCAATGAATTTAACAATACTGTTTTGAGCTCCATCATGTGACCTTAAGCCTATACAAAGTAATAAATTGTGATTGATGTCAATAGAGACTACAGAGTGACTATTTTCACTGAGGCAGTCTTTGTGAGGTAGATGGACCAATAAGACTTAAAGGGGTTGTAAAGGTTTGTGTTTTTTCACCTTAATGCATCCTATGCATTAAGGTGAAAAAACACCTGGCAATGACCACCCCCCCAGCCCCCCCGTTTACTTACCTGAGCCTGTTCACCTGCTGTGAGCGTCCCCCGGCATCCTCTTCTCCACGGAGTCTCACTGAGGCAGTCTCTGTGCGGTAGATGGACCAAAAAGACGTAAAGCGGAGCTCCACCCTAAAGTGGAACTTCCGCTTATCGGATTCCTCCCCCTCCGGTGCCACAATTGGCACCTTTCAGGGGGGAGGGGGGTGCAGATACCTGTATAATCCAGGTATCTGCACCCACTTCCGGGACTAGCTAGCCGCAGCTGCCCCGCCCCTATCCCGAAGATGCCGCCCCCGTTGTGTCTTGGGAAATGCACAGTTCCCAGGACACAACGGGGACCAATAGAGACGCGCAGCGCGACTCGCGCATGCGCGGTAGGGAACCGGGCAGTGAAGCCTTTGCGACTTCACTTCCTGATTCCCTGACAGAGGATGGGGGCGGGGGCAGCCGAGAGAAGAGCGGTTGCTCGTCATCTTCTGCCGACACCGCTGGAACAGGTAAGTGTCCATTTATTAAAATCAGCAGCTGCAGTATTTGTAGCTGCTGACTTTTAATATTTTTTGTGAAGGAGGACCACCTCTTTAAAGGGGTTGTAAAGGTTTGTAGTTTTTCACCTTAATGCATCCTATGCATTAAGGTGAAAAAACACCTGGCAATGACGGCCCCCCCAGCCTCCCCGTTTACTTACCTGAGCCTGTTCACCTGTTGTGCACGTCCCCCGGCATCCTCTTCTCCACGGAGTCTGGCCGTTGATTGGATAGATAGGATAGATTGATAGCAGCGCAGCCATTGGCTCGTGCTGCTGTCAATCACATCCAATGATGCGGCCGCCAGGGGGCGGGACCGAGTCATACACTCTGTCTATGGACGCAGCATGTATGACAGGGAGCATTCCCGCAAGCTAATCCCCTCGGGATAGAGCTTCCTAGAGGGGGGTTAGCTATTGCGGGGAGGAGCCGAGAGAGCCGCCAAGGGACCCCAGAACAGCAGGATCGGGGCCACTCTGTGCAAAACGAACTGCACAGTGGAGGTAAGTATAACATGTTTGTTATTTAAAAAAAAAAAAACCTATACAACCCCTTTAACCACTTGCGGACCACCCACTGCACATATACTGCTGCAGGTCGGCCACTTCCGGGTGTGGGGCAGGCACGTGTGCCGACAGTGGCCCGCTCCTGCTGTGACTATACACAACGGGAGCTGATTCGCAGGTAAGGTGGACCCGATGTCCACTGGCTATGTAAACAAGGCAGATTGCCATGAAGGGTGGTTCATCTTCTGGAGGTCAAGTGGTTAACCAGAAAACAGAGCCTGTATATCGAACTGGCAAATTCCCCCATGAGCATAAATAATATGGCCACCATATAAACCTTTATGCAAAATGTTTTAATTTGAAAAATTACCTGATAAGATTATATACATACATTGCATAAACTCAAGGCAGATATGACAAATAAAAAAAAAAAAGTGAGGTGTTTAATTACAAAATAATACATTTAATTTTAATTACCGTATTAGTAAAACCACTTAATTTGGACTTGATTTGGACTTGGACTTGATTTGCAGTTTCCTGCACAGCAGCACTGAGAGTGGGAGAGGAGGGACTCCTCTAAAGACTAATCAAGCTACATGAGCATATATGGTGACATAAAGCATACTAACAGATAATGCAAGCAGAGAGATACATATATCAGTCTGTTGTTGCTCCTTCACTGTCCAATCAAAGGCCGTGAGGGAGATGACTCTGTAGCTGTAGGGGAATGACTTGCTGAGTTTTTTATCAAGGCTGTGTATATCTCAGGACAAAGCTGGCATGTAAACAGCTGTAATATATGGAGTTTAATGTATTCAGCTATTTGTCTGGAGTTCAGCTTTAAAGCCCATCTTCAGGAAAAGCAACATACTCCCTTGCAGTGGAGTTGCTAATTGAGGTTTAGGTGGTCACAAAAAGCAGTTTTACTTACCCGATCCTCCACTACCCCAGCCGCCGGTACATTCTTTTACTCCCCTATGCTCAGGCAATAGACTGTCTGTTGGCATCATCACATCCAGTATAGGGTTATTGGATCTGCAATGGACTTGATGATGCAAGTGGACCTAAAGCCACTGGAGCATGGGGGGGGGGAGGCTTCAGAGGCCGGTCTTATGCCGCGTACACACGATCGGACATTCCGACAACAAAATCGCATGTTTTTTTCCGATGGATGTGGGCTCAAACTTGTCTTGCATACACACGGTAGCACAAAGTTGGTCGGAAATTCCGAACGTCAAGAACGCGGTACGTACAACACGTACGACGAGCAGAGAAAAATTAGGTTAAATAGCCAGTGCTGCTCTTCTGCTTGATTCTGAGCATGCGTGGCACTTTGTGCGTCGGAATTGTCTACACACGATCGGAATTTACGAGAACGGATTTTGTTTTTGGAAAATTTGAGAACCAGAACTCAAATTTTGTGCGATGGAAATTCCGATGGAAACTGTCCGATGGAGCCTACACACAGTCT
>CM053026.1:670523279-670609261 GCA_028564925.1 Lithobates sylvaticus | reverse complement strand
AGGAGAGATGCTGGTGAAGTCCTGGAGATGAGCTTGGGAGGAGGAGACAAGGGATCTAGAGAGCAGGAGGTCTTGGACGGTTTGGGTGATATTTGGCAATAAGATGGGTGACGTAGCTCGGGGCAGAGTTGTAAATGGCTTTGTATGTTATTGTTAGTGCTTTGAATTTTATTTGTTGGGCAACGGGAAGCCAGTGGAGGGATTGGCAGAGAGGGGTGGCGGACACTGAATGGTTGGTAAGGTGGATGAGTCTGGCAGTGGCATTCATGATAGACTGAAGAGGGGATAGCTTGCGGAGACATAGGCCAATGAGGAGGGAGTTACAATAGTCAAGGCAAGAGATTGCAAGGGAGTGTTGCTTAGTGGTTTCAACTTTTCAAAAGGGGCATATTTTGGAGATGTTATGGAGGTGAAGTCTGCAAGATTTGGACAGTAATTGGCTTTGGGTCTGAAAGGATAGGTCAGAGTCTAGGATTACACCTAGTACCCTGGCATGAGGGGAGGAACTGATGGCTGTATTATTGATCTGGATGGAGAAGTCAGGGGAGGGGGCACGGGCAGAAGGAAAAATTCTGAGCTCAGTTTTAGAAATATTGAGTTTGAGGAAGTAGTGTGACATCCATGCTGATATGTTGGTTAGTAAGTAATGTAACAGGAGACTGAAGGAGTGAGGTGAGGAGTAGATAGATATATTTGTATGTCTTAATCTTAGAGAGTGTACTGGAAGCCATGGGAGTTTATTAATTGACCAAGATAGGAGGTGTAAATGGAGAAGAGGAGGGGGTCTGAGGACATAACCTTGAGGTAACCCTACAGAAAGACGAAAGGAGGAAACCGAGTTATAGGTAACACTGAAGGAGCGCTGTGATAGGTAGCGCTGTGAACAAGGAGAGCAGAGTCTAGAAGGCCAAGAGAGTGGAGTTTTTTGAGGAGGAGGGATAGTCAACAGTATCAAAGGCTGCAAAGAGGTCTAGTAGTATGAGTATGGAGTAGTGGCCATTGGTTTTAGCAGTTAGTAGATCATTAGTAAGTTTTAGTAGCGCAGTTTCAGTGGAGTGTAGTAAGCGAAAGCCGGAATGTAAGGGGTCAAAAGCTTGTTGTCAGTGAGGTAGGAGCTCACACAGTTGTAGACTAAGCGTTCTAAATGTTTTGATGCAAAAAAGATCAAGGAGATGGGTCTTAAGTTGTTCAGGCTGGTGGAGTTCAGTGAGGGATTTTTAAGTATGAGGGTGATCAGGGCATGTTTTAGAGGGGAATATGCAAGTAGAGAGGGAGGGATTGAAGATGTAAGTAAGGAAGCAGAGAATAGAAGAAGAGGATGACCGTAGTAGTTGTGAGGGAACAGGATCCAGGGGACAAATGGTAAGGTGGACTTATGAGAAAACTTTAGTGACCTCTTCATTAGTAGCAAGGTCAAAAGACGAAAGTGTTAAGAGTGGATTAGTACAAGGTATGTTAAGTTAGATAGATGTCTGTGCAGTGGGGATGCCCCCACTAATTGCATCAATCTTGATATTAACGTGATTGGCAATCTCGTGAGCAGTGAGAGAGTTACTAGGTGGAGATGGTGGTGGAGAAAGTAGAGAGTTAAAAGTAGAGAAGAGAGGACAAGGACTAGAGGACAGAGTGTTAATGAGAGTGACAAAGTAGGCTTGTTTGGCAGCATGGAGGGAGGAATTGCATTTTAAAAAGCACATTTATATTGGGTGAATGCATGCTGGGATTTGGTTTTACGCCATGTCTCTTAAGGTTTCTAGTGTCGTAGGTCTGCCAAGGCTGTAATGGTTGGGACCTGATATTTTGTGTAGTGAGGAGCAAGAGAGTCCAGTGTGGATGAAAGTGAACTATTGCAGACAGAAGTGGCCAGGTCAGGGCAAGACAGGGGTGAGATTTTGTTATGTAGGTGGTCAGTTGCACAGTAGAAAAGAGAAAGATTAAAGTGGTTTCTGCGGGTAACTGTTTTCTGCTTGTAGTGGTTGGAGACAAGTACATTGCAAAAGTGATGAGATTGTGGTCAGAGATAGAGGACAGGGGGTGTTGGTGAGGTTGTAGGGGGTGCAAAGAATGGAGAAAACAAAGTCAAGAGTATTACCATCAGAGTGAGTGGGGGACTGTGTCCATTGTGTTATGTCAAAGGATGAGCTTAAGTTGAAAAGTTGGGATGTAGCTGGGCTGTTAACATTAGGATGTCGGATGGGGATGTTAAAATCACCAACAATGATAGTGGATATTTCAGAGGAAAGACAGTAGGGTAGCCAGGCAGAGAAGTGATCAAGGAAGTGTGACATCAGTCCAGGAGGCTGCAAAAGACTTGAGACTGGGGCAGAGGTTCACCTTCCAGCAGGACAATGACCCTAAACATACAGCCAGAGCTACAATGGAATGGTTTAGATCAAAGTATATTAATGTGTTAGAATTGCCCAGTCAACATCCAGACCTAAATTTAATTTAGAATCTGTGGCAAGACTTGAAAATTGCTGTTCACAGACGGTCTCCATCCAATCTGACAGAGCTTGAGCAATTTTGAAAAGAAGAATGGGCAAACATGTTACTCTCTAGATGTGCAAAGCTGGTAAAGACATACCCAAAAAGACTTGCAGCTGTAATTGCAGTGAAAGATGGTTCTACAAAGTATTAACTCATGGGGGCTGAATACAAATGCACGCCACACTTTTCACATATTTAATTGTAAAAAATTTGGAAAACCATTTATCATTTTCCTTCCACTTCACAATTATGTGCCACTTTGTGTTGGTCTATCACATAAAATCCCAATGAAAATACATTTAAGTTTTTTGACAAAACATGGAAAATGTCAAGGGGTATGAATACTTTTTCACTGTACATTGCCAGTCATACAGTTTGTTAGATACTGGATGCCATCCTTTACAGATTTTTGTACATACCTTAGCTGCTGACCTAATTTGTTTGAACCTCACTCCAACATCCCTTTCCCTGAATTTTGCTATGTTTCCTATGTCTGTGTTCTAGGTTCCGAGTTTGTCTGGTTATTCCTAAGAATGGTCTCCAGCTACTCCCCCTGACTATGTTTCTGCTTTATCCCTTGTCACTGCCTCCAAGCAGGATATAGCTCATGGCCCGAAACAAACCACAAACATACACATTGACTAGTATTCTGCTTTGGTCTGTCCAGTTACCAGTTTTTACCTCAAAATTCCAACATAACTTTTTTTAAAAACAATACTCAACCAATCACTATGTGTGGATGCCCACTAACTTACTGGTGTGCTTGGCATAGAGGTAAGTATAATGTTGGTGTCTGAACTCTACTGGGGTATTGAAGATCAACAAAATCCTGGAAGTAAACCTAAGCAGAGGGAACTGAGGAAAAAGGGTATGCAGGATGAAGATCAGCTGACCACATACAGTATGAAAATAAACCACAGTGATCCCACAGAAAAATAAATTACTTTTTATTTTTTTAAATCAAGTATAACAATCACCCATGATCTATCTAAGTAGCCAACATATAGTTTTTCAATCCTATGACAGATAATGACTAATAGATAAAAATGTCCGATATATGCAAATTTCCTACTTACTGCAAGGTCCACATGCTATAAAATATATATCTGCTGCTCAGCAATTTACAGAGTTATAAATATCTTGTTTGTCACAATAATTAATGTATTTCACGTCAAAAAAGTCAATAAAGAACTCTTGACTTCCTGCCATAAGAAATGCATACATATTGATTATGTAGAGTCATCTTCACATAATTGGCTAAGGAAGATTTGTTATATCTTGAAAATGGAACTACATTTTTTTATACATAAACAAAAGGAAGGTGAGGGCAAAAATAAATACTGCATATAGCTGATAAACTACAACTATTATAATGAAAAAAAAAAAGATTTATATTAGAAGGCATGCCTTAGGATGTCGACAATGCTTATAAGAAATCTTAAATTTACACATTCTTGATGTCTTCAATTTTTCAAAAAAATACTTTTTCCACTTTACGTATTTTTTTATTTTGTTAGTGTCACCATATTACAAATGACATTATCCATATTGACAGGTATTCAAATGGGTTTCAACTGATACTATCTTTCATATGCAGACATAGATAAAAATCTGTCTTGCCCCTACTACAACAGTGAGTAGAATTAATTGTGATGATTTCCTAGCTTCCGCAGTCTTCTTAAAGTAAATGTAAACCCTGCATTTACTAAAGCACTGTGTATTATATATAATTGTTTTTGATAACATTTATTTTTCATCCTCTTTTGCATCTTGCAATCTTTTAGATTGTAAGCTGGACCTCTTAACCCTCTTGTATTTTATTGTATTGTAACTGTACTCTTTCCCTTTAGATTGTAAGGCTACTTTCACACTGAGGCGCTTTACGGGCACTACAGCGCTAAAAATAGCGCCTGTAAAGAGCCTCTCCTGTCTCTCAAGTGTGAAAGCCCGGTGTGCTTGCAGGGCGGTAAAAAAAAGTCCTGCAAGCAGAATCTTTGCAGCGCTGTAGGAGCAGTATATACACCGCTCCTTCCGGTTCCGGCGCCGCATGAGGTAGCTGCGTCTTACCTCAGCTCCCGCTCCAGGCCCTGAAATCAGCCTAATAAACCGGCCTACACGGCCCAAACGCCTTACCTGTGCTACCACCACCGAGGGTCCCCCACCCACCCCCGGTCTCGAATGGACCGAGGGTCCCCCACCAACCCCCGGTCTCGAATGGACCGTTTTGTTGAAAAAACCGGGGTCCGGTCGTACGCGGCCGTGACGGCCCCGTCGGACAGGCCGCAAATCGAGCCCCCGGCTCCGGCCTACACAGATCCGGCCCTCTCTCAGGCTGCAGCGATCACACAGCCAGGAGCCATGGAGGTTAGTGGATGCTCCTCTCAGGCACCTTCAGCCTCTCCACATATTTTACCTCAGGCCCCAGCTCTACCACTATCCCTGTATAACACCCCAGAGGCCTACAATACTGAACCCTCCCCAGGGGAAGAGGGTCATACACAACGCATAGCGCAAGCGGTAGCTGCTCTCCTGACCCCCATGATCGCAGCCTCAGTAGAAAAAGCAGTGAATGCGGGCATGAAACAAATCAAGGCCCAGCTGTCTGAACACACAAACAGGCTGAATGAAGTCGAACACCGCTTATCTGAAGTGGAAGATGAATTATATCAAGCGCAAGCTACAGAGCACTCCCAAGACAAAACCAACCAATTTATCATTCAGAAATTAGAAGATTTGGAAAATAGATCCAGAAGGAGCAACCTGCGATTTGTCGGCGTCCCGGAATCGCTACCCCCTGCTGCCCTTACTGAATTCTGCTCCAAACGTGTCCCCGAAGCAATGGGCCTCCCAGGCCCGGTCATAGTGGAACGTGCCCACAGGATGGGCTCCCTTAAGCCCGAACGCAAATCCCCACGTCCGATCATCGCCAAATATCTCAACTATGCAGATAAATCCACTATACTTCAAAAATTCCGGCAATCCCCGGCTCTCCAAATAGATGGGGTAAAAATCCTCATTTTCGCTGACTACTCGATAGAAGTTTCTAAGAAAAGGAAAGCCTTCCAGCCAATTTGTTCTGAACTCTTCAAGCAACAAATAAAATTTACTCTGGCGTTCCCAGCAACTCTTCGACTTAAATCGCCCAATGGGGAACAACTCTCCTTCCAGGATCCCTCCGAAGCAGAATCCTTCCTCAGATCTCTCCACCCAGACGCACTTCACCAGACGCCATCCAAGTCGACCACCAGTCTCCGCTCACTGGAACAAAGAAGCCCACGCAAAGATTCCCCTAAACGCTTCAGATCCTCTGCTCCGGACCATCGAAACAGAAACGCTCTGCGCTGAAGTCCTTCTCCCACTACACAGCCATCTTCTCTTCCTGAGCAGGTCGTATACTCTTTTTCGTATACTCTTTTTCTTCTCTTACTTTTGCTCTTTTGACCTGCCCCACCCTGCTGCAGGGTCTTCGCTGAAGTTGCTCAATGCCAGCTTCCAACCACTACCCCTATCTGTTGGTCCTATTGGACGCTATGCTGTTTCAACTCTGGTCGTTCATCACGGGCACAGAGAAAAAGGAAGGAAAAAAGGAAAGAAAAAAAAATACCTGGAATCTCATTTGTGTCCTTATTTTTTCTTATTTTTTTTTTTTATTTTTTTTTTCTTTATGCTTTTATTTCCAGCATTGTGAGTTTTCAGGTTTACTTGGCCAAAGTAGTTTTTTTTTTTTATTTATTTTTTTCTGTAGGCAACATACGGCCTAAATCTCGTTATTTTGGTCAAGTAACTGTATCACTGTTTTGCTATAAAATTTAAGCTGACGTCTTTGCCAAGCCAACTTCAACTGTGCTCATTTGCTTCCTTTTTCAATATGAATCTGCTGTGCAAACCTTCCACCATCCTATTCACATTGACCCAGGCCCCTCGATACTCGTGCCAGTAATCCCAGGGCTCGTAGGCACTTCCGATTACACCCCTCCCTCCATTAGGGTCCTGTATGGGGAGCAGTTCGCACAGCGAGTTCATGCGGAAAAAAGTGAAGTACTCGACTATGTATGGATTGGTTCTATTTTTTTTTCAGGTTTATCTCCCCCTTTCCCTCCTCCCCTCCCCATTCCCTCTTTTTTACATCATCCCCTGCATCGTCCACTTACAAGCTAGCAGCTCGCATAAACCTTGTATTTCCGTAACTCTATTGAGTCCCTCACATCCATCTTATCTCTGCACTACATCCAGGATCCCTCAAAATCTCCTCATGACCCAAGCCTCTTAGGGTAATTTCGTGGAACGTGAAGGGTCTCCGTTCTCCCCACAAGAGAATGAAGATCCTTCGCCACCTAAAATGGCTAAAAGCCGACATAGCGCTACTACAGGAGACCCATCTCCACTCCTCCGACTTCCACCGCATGCAGAAACTGTGGGTGGGGACAGTCCTGGGTTTAGAAGCAGTGGGGCGTAAAGCTGGGGTCCTCCTGCTAATCCATAGAAATCTCCCATGCTCCGTCCTCTCCTCAGACACAGATGACCAAGGGCGATTTATTTCGACCCGAGTTAAGCTCGGCTCGAAGGAAATTCTAATATCCAACGTTTATGCTCCCAACAACCCGTCAAAATCCTTTTACTCTCAACTTTCCACTAAGCTCCTGACCCCTACTCATTTACCTCACCTGATTGGCGGAGATTTCAATGACATTATGCACTTGACTGACGACAGGTCCTCACCTAAACCATCCCTGGCTAACCTCTCTCTTTCCACCCCCACCCTATTCGCATCAACCATAGACTCCCTACATCTCTCAGACTTGTGGCGCCTTTCCCATCCAACAGATAGAGCCTTTACTTTTTACTCCAACCCACACAAAATCTTTACCAGGATCGACTATTTTTTTGGTTCTGATACTGTTATCCCCTTCATATCCGACTCCAAGATAGAAGACATTGCCATATCTGACCATGCTCCTATTACTCTTACCCTGGATCAATTAGATCTCCCGCCACACCCCAACCTTTGGCGCTTTCCCTCGTTCCTAAACAACAACGCTGACTTTAAAGATTATCTCGTACGCTCCTGGGAAGAGTACTACTCAGCCAATGCCTCCCATTCAGACAACCCGAACCTCCTCTGGGACGCCGGCAAAGCGTTTCTGAGGGGTAGAATTATATCTTATGCCTCTACCTTTAAAAAAAATGCCCTATCTAAATTTAAACTTGCCAGTACAAGACTTCACAATGCACAAATCAAACTAGCCACCTCCTCATCCCCCACTGATAGTGACGAATGGGGGGCAGCTAAATCCTCCTTCGACGCCTGGGCATCTACACTTGAACTCACCAAAAAAGCCCACCTTGACGCCACTCTCCACAAATTCGGCAACAAATCTGGCAAACTTCTTTCTAAGCTCTGCAAAGGTTTCTCCCGTCCAACTCACATCACCTCCCTCAGGGACCACCTGGGGAAAGTACAATCCACCCCTCCGGCTATTAACAAAACTATGCTGAAATTTTACATGGCTCTTTATGGCCCAGACCCTATCAACAAAGTTGCAGCGCAATCCTTCCTAGATAAAATACGCCTCCCTACCATTTCTCCCACCCAGCTAGACTCCCTGAATGCCCCCATCTCAACAGACGAAATAACAGAAGTCATTAAAAATCTTCGCCCCTCAAAAGCCCCTGGCCCTGACGGCCTTACCAGCGAATTCTATAAAACTATTCCTGACATAGCGATTCCCATGCTTCACTCCGTTTACTCCGGTATCTGGGCTGGTGGCCCTTATCTCCCTTCAGGCAGTCAGGCAATTATTAAGCTTCTTGCAAAAAAGGGCAAAGACCCGTTAGATCCAGGCTCATATAGACCTATTTCGTTACTCAACATAGATGTTAACATCCTTTCAAAAATAGTGGCTTCCAGACTATCAATAATCCTCCCAGATCTCATACACCCTGCACAATCCGGTTTCATAAAAGGCCGCACGGCCACCCTTAACATTCGTAAGGTGCTCTTAGCCCTCGAACAAGCCAAAAAAGATCCCAAAGGTGACTATGCCATAATTACCCTTGACGCCGAAAAAGCTTTCGACAACGTCAGCTTCGATTGGCTTTCACTCTCACTCTCCAAGATAGGATTTTCCGGGCCTTTTTGTCACCTCGTCAACTCTATGTATACATCGCCCTCAGCTAGGCTGGTCGCAGCGGGTCTTCTCTCTGAAGATTTTCGCCTTCACAAAGGGACCAGGCAGGGATGTCCCCTATCCCCCTTATTGTTTAACATCGCCCTGGAACCCCTCTCAAGGTTTCTATCCCATAATGCTCCCCTACAAGGTATCACTATAGGATCCACGGAACTGCGTACATCGCTTTTTGCTGACGATGTACTGATCTTTACGTCTAACCCCCCAGCTGATATCCTGACGATTAAAAATATTTTTGACGAATTTAGAATCTGCTCAGGACTCCGTATCAATTATTCCAAGAGCGAAATCCTCCCAATAGGCGGTCACTCCAAACCCCCCTGGCTACAACACTCTCTTTTTCACGTTGCCACGTCACATATCACCTATCTAGGAATTAAGATTGGAAAATTACCCTCTTCTCTTTATCACCTTAACTACCCCCCTCTCTTTCACAAAATCTCTCAGGAACTATCTAACTGGATGGATCTCCCCTTATCGCTAATGGGAAGGTGCCACCTTATTAAAATGATAAGCTTCGCCAGACTATTATATCCTTTACAAACCATTCCGCTACTACTGAAACACAAAGATGTCTCAGCTCTCAATTCCAAAATTTCCGAATTCCTCTGGCATGGCAAAAGACCACGCATTGCCTTTAAAAAATTGCACCTTCCCAGAAGCGAGGGGGGTATTAGCCTACCACACATTAGAATGTATAACCTTGCTTGTTTGCTCAGGACCAGCCTCCACTGGCTGGGCCAATTATCCCGTCACTCCAACTATGGGCTAGAGTCCGAAATGGCTCAACCCTACTCCTTGGTTGCCCTTCTACATTGCAGGTGGAAATCTGTCCCCATCCCACTTCAACACAATCTCCTCCTACGTGACACTGCCTTAGCCTGGAGGGAGACCAGAAAAATCCTAAAGCTCCCAGCCTCCATCTCCTCTCACCTACCCATCCAAGGGAACCCCGGCTTTCTCCCTGGTATACACAGCAAGCCCTTTAAACTATGGAAGGAACATGGCTTGCGGAACTTCGCAGCCCTATGTGACACCGCAACGGGGAAACCTTTCTCCTTTTCCTCAGTGTCTACTCAGTTCTCCTTGCCTCCGTCTCACAAGTTCTATCACAATCAATGTCTCAGCTTTCTCTCCAACACCTGCAAAGAATCTCCCGTGCGATTTCAACCGTGCTTCTTGGATCGTCTGCTACAGAAGGGTCTTCTCACTATCTCAGACATCTACAAGCCCCTACTACATGTCTCCTCCCCTTCTCCTACCTCATCTTCTATTGCTAACTGGGGCAAAGATTTCCCTGATCCTAACATCACTGAAAAGATTCTGTCTGGCCTTCAAAAAGTAATACGTCTGACTCCTAATGAAACGTGGAGGGAAACTCAGCTAAAAATGACTCACCGAGCTTATATTCCCTTCCTCTCTCCCAAATCCAATACGGAGGGAGTCAAGTGCCCGCTATGCTCTGCTACCAAACCATCACTTTGTCATCGCCTTTGGTCCTGCTCCCTCATCTCCTCTTTTTGGGATCAAGTGATTCTTTTCATATTCAAAGTAACGCTTCTATCTCTCCCCAAAGACCCCCTTCTCCTAATTTTTGGTTACTGGGACCCCATTCTGCTACCATGGTCATCCTCTTCAGCCAAAGCAACTCCTCCAAAAGGGGATCCTCCCCTTTCTCCCTCAAAAGATTGGATCCTATTATGTCTACTCATTGCAAGGAGACTCATTCTCAGACATTGGATATCACCTCAAGGTCCGCCCATTACCCAACTCAAAAAGGACTGTCTTAATCTTCTCTACAGAGATCGCCTCCTCACGGATTTCAAGGACCCTAAATCCAGAACTCGTTTCCTCACTAGATGGCAATTGTTTATCTCCGCTGTCCTCTCCCCAGATGACCAACAGGATCTCCAAAGACTTTCCTTCTCATATAACGAAACGATCCCTGAGGACTCGTAATTCCCAAGGACGTTCCTTGAGGTCAACTCTTTCATCATCACCAAACTTGGGGGTCACCTTTTGGAGCCCCCCCCCCCTTAGGACGATGCATCTTCCGAAACCTGCAAATATTCTCCCCCTCCCCCTTTGTGCCTCCCTAGTTGCACACCTCATCCCCCCCCCCCCCCCCGATATTTTTATTTCTTATTCTTTATTTTTTTACCATGTTATCAGGGGTTAGCATTTTCGATCCATCCAGTTTTCTAATATATTTGCTAGTAAACTATATAATTAGACTAGATTCTGTCTGTTTTTCATTGCCGCACGAATCTCTTTAGACAGGAATCTCATGTACTATTTGTCTGCCCAGCTACCCCACAGCGTTAGTTGTTTTTAGCGTTGTCTTTTTTTTTTTTTTTTTTTTTTAATGCACTTGTTTTTTTCAGCACAGTTCTGCTTACTGACAGGTATGCTAATTTCAAATTTTCGTTTGTATTGATATTGTGCAGTTACTGTAAAAATGACTGATAATAATCTGTAAGTATGTCTTTATGCTTTTCTCTAACCCAATAAAAACATTTTGAAAATAAAAAAAAATACAAAGTTGTCCATACAGGCATAATTTACTGTCCAAAATAAATGTGGAAAATCTGCATGTGCTTCTAAATGCTCAAAATAGTCTACCAATATTTATAAATAAATAACTATGTGGAATGTTGATCCAGGTAGTTGTGAGATTGACTTTGGGGATTAAGTACTTCTAAATGTTATTCTTAATCTGAATCCCCCTTGTCCCTTGGCTACAGAAGGCATTTCACCTTGAAGGGTGGGTCAAATACCTGTTCCCTGAGCTGAACCCTGGTTCTTTTTGCTGGCTCGAACATCCTGTAGTAACCACAGTGTTTGCTAGGAGAAGCACAACCAGAAATCTGGACACAAAGGCATTTACTATGAACAAGGGGAGAAGTCTGGCAAATTCTTAGCAAGGGCTCTAAAAGACTGCCAAGTAGCATCAAATATACATGGGATTAGAAACAAACCAGTTCCATAATACTACTCTAATCATTACAAACTTCCACCACAAAATAAACCTGTCGCATTACAAGGCAATAGGGAATCAATATTGAAAGAGTACTTACATAAAAGCAAAATCCCAACCTTAAACCCCACCGAAACCGAAGAATTAGAACGGCCTATTAGAGAAGAGGAACTAATAGAAAATATTAAAGCTCTGAAACCAGACAAGAGCCCAGGCCCAGATAGATTTACTGGCAAATATTACAAAAATTTTACACAGCTACTTACAACCCCTCTACTAAAAACCTTTAATTCACTTAGCAAACCGCAAGACATACCAAGCTCATTCACCTTGGTGCATATTACTGTACTCCCGAAACCTAGTAAAGACACTGCAGAATGCACAATCTATAGGCCAATTTCACTTTTGAACCTTGATTTGAAGCTTCTAGCTAAAATTCCAGCCAACTGCCTCAGACCACTTTTCCCTAAGGTCCTCTGACCTGAACAAGTGGGCTTTATGCCAGGGCACGAGGCGAGGTACAATGTGATCAAGGCGGTAAGCTTGTTACACAAAATGCACATAGATAAAATCGTGAGTCTTCTCCTATCCACGGATGCGGAGAAGACCTTCGACAGAGTGGCGTGGGACTACTTGTTCGCTAAATGTAGACATATAGGGATAGGAAACCATATGTTGTCTTGGATCTATTCCCTTTACCATAAACCTTTGGCCAAAATTAAAATAATGGCTTGCTATTTGAATCTGTATCAATACACAATGGCACTCGACAGGGATGCCCCTTGTCCCCGCTGTTATTTATTATAAGTTTAAAACCTTTCATACGCACCATAAACCTCAATCCATCCATCAATGGTCTGAAGGTCAAAGACAGGGAATACAAGTCAGCCACATCTGCAGATGATCTCCTTTTTCTTATCTCGCAACCACGCATCTCGATACCCAACCTATTAGCAGCCTTTTCCAATTTTGTATATATATCCAACATGAAGATAAGCTATCACAAATCTGAGGCATTAAATATATCCCCCCCGACTACCGACCTAACTGAAATACAGAAATGTGGACACTTGTAGCAGCTGTGGAGCAGTGAAGAAACAGCTTGCAAAGACATGGGTTTGCTGGAATGGTAAGTATAGATGGTAACTCAGCGTTGCTTTAACACAAGTATGCTATGACATAAAGTGTTTCCTTTGCTGCATTGAAGGAGTTTTTTAAATATGTATAACCAGTTTCTCTGATTATGACAGACATAAGGTATTACAGGTAATTTGTAATCAAAATTATGCAGAACATTTTTCATTTACATTGAGTTCAACTTTCTTGGTCTGCTTTACATTGAGTTCCTGTAATTAGACCTAATCTATAAAATGTCTTCCATTCCAGCAGCTAGTCACTCTTCACGTTCCCTATTCTAACTTACATTAGCAACAAAAATTGTAGATCCTTAATCAGTTACTAGTAGGAAATACAAAGAGTACTAAAGCCAGGTATTTTACTCCTAAGGACATATGTGTTTATGTTCAGTTTACAGCTTTAAATTGCAAAAAATTTACTTTTTTAGAATGAATTCTATATGTTCGATGAAAGCTTAGCAAAGCGCTAATGAAGCATGAGCTTGATTCATCCACTTCAGAACTCTTGAAGAGGAATTTGCACACTACATAATTATGGTATTTCTGAGAGAACCTGGAATTGCTGTCATCAATATATTTTTGCGTAAACAGACATTTACAGCCCGTTGTGTATAATCAATCATTCTAGGAAACTGGATGTTATGTAGCATATTGCATACTTGGATACCAAGGGCAAGCACTGAAGCAAAGATTTCTACAAGAAATGAGAGGTTATATGCTGCATTTAATTTACTTCCTAGTACTTTACATACAATTGCAAATTCTAAAAATAATATAGCTCCTGTGTAAAGTATACCTGTCACCTGTAAATATCTATGTTGTAATGATTGCATGTTACAGTTGTGTAATTGGTTCTGTGTTCTAATGTTTATATATATAAATACAATCTCTCTCATTGGAGATGGATACTTATTCAGGAGCATTTATGAGAGTGTCTATTTACGTAGACCATGTTGACCAAGCTTCTTATATCCAGAAAAAATTGAGCCAGCCAAGCTACAAACCTTCAAACATTATATTCCCAAACATATATTCCCTGATATATTCCAATACCTATTTGTTATGCTCACTGAAGAAAATATCTAAAAGTTAACTGAATCTAACTATACTCTCCGTTTATATCACTACCTGTGGAAAGTTAGTTCCACGTTTCCATTGCTCTAACAGTAAGGAACACCTTACAAACTTTAACTACTTAAATACCAGGCACTTTCTCCTTCCTGCCCAGGCAAATTTTCAGCTTTCAGTGCTGTCGCATGCCGGATGACAATTGCGTGGTCAACACTGTACCCAAATTAGTTTTTTATCATTTTTGAGACAGATAGAGCTTTCTTTTGGTGGTATTTAATCACCACTGGGTTTTTTATGTTTTGCTAAACAAACGAAAAAGAATGAAAAAAAAAAAAGTTTTCTTTTTTTCTGTTATAAAATTTAGCAAATAAGTATTTTTTCTCCTTCACTGATGTGCACTGATGAGGCTGCACTGATGGACACTAAGAGGCTGCACTGATGGGCACTGATAGACTGCAATGATGGGCAATGATGAGGCAGAAATTATGGGCATCCCAGTCTTAGTCCATAGTCTTAGTCCATAGGGTTCAATATTGAGTTGGCTGACCCTTTGCAGCTATAACAGCTTCAACTCTTCTGGGAAGGTTGTCCACAAGGTTTAGGAGTGTGTCTATGGGAATGTTTGACCATTGCAGATGCTCATTTGTGAGGTCAGGCACTGATGTGGAAGAGAAGCCATGGCTCGCAATCTCCGCTCTAATTCATCCCAAGTTCCTCCACCTAAAACTCGCTCACCCATGTCTTTATGGACCTTGTTTGTGCACTGGTCCAAATCATTTGGTGGAGGGGGGATTATTGTGTGGGGTGTTTTTTTTTAGGGGTTGGGCTTAGCACCTTAGTTCCAGTGAGGGGAACTCTTAGGCTCCGTTCACATCTAGTTATCCCAGAATCGTCATGATTCTGCCTGCCAGCCCGAATCACGGCAAAACGTGGGACGCTCTTGCGATCCCTGTCACTTCCAATGGCAAACAGAATCATGGTACGCGGTACGCCTGTTGCCCAAAATAAGTTTTAGAACTTCTTTTGAGGCGACAGGCGTACCGCAATTCTGTTTGTGTAATTTTACCACGATACATTGGGCAACAAACGTGGTAAAATCGCCCCATGATCGAGTGCCATTGGAAGTGAAGGGGATCACAAGGGCATCCAGTGATTTGCCATGATTTAGATCGCTGGCAGAATTGCAGCGATTCTGCCCGCGATCCAGGATGCCTAGATTTGAACGGAGCCTTAAGGCGTCAGCATACCAGTGCGAGATGGAGGTGCGAGTTTGGGGTGGAGAGACTTGACTGGCCTGCACAGAGCCTGTACCTCAACCCAATAGAACACTATAGGGATGAATTAGATCAGAGACTGTGAGCCAGGTCTTCTCATCCACATCAGTGCCTGACCTCACAGATGCGCTTCTGGATGAATGGTCAAACATTCCCATAGGCAAAAACCTTGTGGACAGCCTTCCCAGAAGAGTTGAAGCTGTTATAGCTGCAAAGGGGGGTTCAACTCAATATTGAACCCTATGGATTAAGACTGGGATGCCATTAAAGTTCACGTGGGTATAAAGGCAAGCGAGACAATATTTTTGACATTATAGTGTATAAGTATTGTGGAGAAATAATTTTTCACAACAGTGGCACTGAAATTTAAGCTTTTTTCAGTTCCTAGCAGCCTACCAGCCCTCCAATGGAAAACAAAAAACAGCAAATTTTTCTAAACTAACATTGTTAGAGAATAAAATTAACCTAATATGGCCATGTAAGGCATCCCTGCCCCTTTGGGTACGTACAGCTTGAGAATGGGGTGTGACTTACCTGTAGCTGATTGGCCTGGAACTGACCAGTTACTTCTGGTTTCAGTTGAACATAGGCTAGAACAACACCAAAGCCAAATAAAAGCTCACCCCTAATCATCTGTAATAACTGAATTTTAACACTATTTAAAAATGAGGTTATGGACAAGGTTTCTGAACAGTGCCGTCCATTAGGGGCACAGGGGTGCCACCCCCCTAATCCATGCGCCAGGCCCCTAATGTACATGCAGGTCTCTGGGCACATGTAATCCAATGTTTTTTCTTTAGTAGAAGCAGGTGATTAATCGTCTTAAAAAAAGGGTGGACTATTCGCTATTGTCTTCCTGATTCTCAGGAAGTGGGTCCTGAGACTCAATTGACTGAGAGGAAAAGCGGTCGTATTGGGCATTGTGCCGAGGGAAGGAGGAGGGAAGCCACTGTGAAGCCCGAGACGCAGGAAGGACCTGAAGCTGCGCACAACCTAGATTGTTGCCGTCCCCCCCCCCAAAATATAAAGCACCAGCCGCCACTGTTTCTGAACATTCATTGCAGAATCCTGATTGTAAAATTTAAATGATGAGATGGAGGTAAGTAAATCAATATGTCAAGACACAATAATAAATGTGCCTGCAATGTGGCAGCAAACTACGATACCCAAACCTGTCCACAGACAACCTTTAAAAGCTTGTCTGTGTGCATATGTACATGTGCAAGGAGTTGGGGGCTTTATTTTATTTATAACATAGTTTTTTAATATTCCATTTTTTTAGTTAACTGTATTGACAAAACTACATGACTACATGTAGCCATAAAGCTTTTTTATTTTTATTTTTTTTAGACAGGGACCAAGAGGCGGTCTTACACTGCCCTGAAAAGGTATTCATACCCTTGAAATTTTCCACATTTTGTCATGTTGCAACCAAAAAACGTAAATGTATTTTTTTGGGATTTTATGTGATCCCAATAAATCACATAAAACACAATGTGGCACATAATTGTGAAGTGGAAGGAACATGATAAATTATTTTCAATTTTTTTTACAAATAAATATGTGAAAAGTGTGGCATGAATTTGTATTCAGCCCCCCAGAGTCAATACTTTGTAGAACCACCATTAGCTTCAATTACAGCTGCAAGTCTTTTGGGGAAATCTAGAGAGTGACATTTTTGCCCATTCTTCTTTGCAAAATAGCTCAAGCTCTGTCAGATTGGATGGAGAGCGGCCGTGAACAGCAATTTTCAAGTCTTGCCACAGATTCTCAATTGGATTTAGGACTTTAACACACGAATATGCTTTGATCTAAACCATTCCATTGTAGCTCTGGCTGTATGTTTAGGTCATTGTCTTGCTGGAAGGTGAACCTCTGCGCCAGTCTCAAGTCTTTTACAGACTCTAAAGCCTCGTACACACGCTTAGATTTTCAGACGACAGAACGTCCGATTTTTGTCAAAAATGCATGTCTATGATTTTATATATAATGTTGACCATCCAAAATTTTTCATTCGACAAAGGCTAACATAGCTTTGTACTACGAGAGTGCAAAGAGGAAGTTTGTTTTTTTGCGTGACCCTTCTGGGCCCCTTCCGCTAATTCTGTTAGCAGGCTTTCCGTGACCGAGCTTTCGCCATAATCCGTTCTTTTGTGCAAGGACCAGTTATTATGGAAGATAATAGAACCCTTGCTATTGTAGGGATAGTAGTAATTGCTCTAGAATGGAACAATCAGCGCAAACCAACAAAAAACAAATAAATAAAATAAGTGAAAGTGCAAGCTGAACACCAAAAAGGCCAATCACGAATCCTTCAAATAACAATGTGAAAATAAAAATAAGTGCAGCGCATCTAAAAAATAAAAAATGATACAATAATAATTGGATATCATAAAATTATGATATGAATGTGAAACACAATACACATAATGGAAAATAATCAAATATGGTGACAAAAGTTCATATCTTGTGAGTCCAAGATAAAACAGTGAGAGTGAATAACTGATTGTAGATAAAACACCCTGGTGACTGTAGATAATCAAAATAAATTCTAAAGGTGATGTCCTCAACCGAAGGTAAATGGAGACTCTTACCAAATGTGCTATGCACATACGCATAGACTCAGTGGAGGGTGAAGTGTCTGATTCCAAGGGAAGCTGACTCCAATCTGGGAAAACGGCCAATCAACTGGACAGATCTCCGGCAGATGATCTCCTTATGTGGTGGACAGCCCAATGCTAAGCAATGTAGATCCAGGCAAAAAAGATCTCCCAGCATAAAACAATAGAAAAGAAGGGGGGGACACTCTAAGTGTAGACTGTTGGTATACGATTTATTTAAAAATAAAGTTTAAAATACAACCTTGATGAAAAAGGTCTATCAGTCACTCGCTGTCTATCACTATCTCCAGCAACTTCGTTCCGCAATCTCTCTACATTGCTGCAGTGCGGGACTTTTTTAAACAGCAAGTGTTCCCCATTTGCAGCTTTGAGCTGTGTTTGTATGCATATGTCCATAAGGCTTTGTTTTTTGCAGTTGTACATATTGAGTGTACCTACAGCATTGCCTTAATTTTTTGTCAACTGCATAACGCATGTTATTTGCAGACACAACCATTTACCTTTTTCATCAAGGTTGTATTTTAAACTTCATTTTTAAATAAATCGTATACCAACAGTCTACACTTAGAGTGTCCCCCCTTCTTTTCTATTGTTTTATGCTGGGAGATCTTTTTTGCCTGGATCTACATTGCTTAGCATTGGGCTGTCCACCACATGAGGAGATCATCTGCCGGAGATCTGTCCAGTTGATTGGCCGTTTTCCCAGATTGGAGTCAGCTTCCCTTGGAATCAGACACTTCACCCTCCACTGAGTCTATGCGTATGTGCATAGCACATTTGGTAAATAGTCTCCATTTACCTTCGGTTGAGGACATCACCTTTAGAATTTATTTTGATTATCTACAGTCACCAGGGTGTTTTATCTACAATCAGTTATTCACTCTCACTGTTTCATCTTGGACTCACAAGATATGAACTTTTGTCACCATATTTGATTATTTTCCATTATGTGTATTGTGTTTCACATTCATATCATAATTTTATGATATCCAATTATTATTGTATCATTTTTTATTTTTTAGATGCGCTGCACTTATTTTTATTTTCACATAGTAATTGCTCTAACCCGAGTTCTTTGCAAGAAAAAGAAAAAGAGGACCTCCTTGACCAAAAATTGGTTGCTCAACCATGAGCAATTTTGCCACATTCCTTTGCTGCAGGAGCTTCAGGAAAATAATCCTGATGATTTCAGGAATTATCTCCGGATGACGGATCCCTGTTTTCACCGCCTGTTAGCCTTGGTGTCCCCCTATATACGGAAGCAGGACACATGAATGCAGATTTCCATCAATCCTGAACAGAGGTTAATAGCAACCTTGCATTATCTGGCCACAGGGAGAAGTCTCAAGGATCTGAAATTTACCATGGGGATCTCCCCCCTAGCTCTGGGAGTGATCATTCCAGAGACATGTTCAGATATTATTTAGGTGCTGCAGAAGGACTATATCAAGGTAGGTTTTATCTTATTTCAACTTTCATTCCATGTGTTTGTGCTTGCAAATGTTTTTCTGTAGAGTTTTTTGGATTACATAATTCTCAATATTGTAATATGTTGTGATTGTCCTCTTTGGAATCATGCATACTGTTTGGTTTTCCTGGTCCTTTTTTGGGCTACAAGCATATTTTTCTACAGTAACCTCCCCAGCATGTTATCCTGTGTCCATACACACCTAGTCTGTTAACTTCCCAGTGTTTTTCCCAGTTACATTTACTGGCTTAACAAAAATTAAAAAAAATGTGGCTTTAAAGAGTATTTTTTAAGATGCAAAATCATACAGAGTGCATAAAACCTTATTATTATGCAAAAGCAGTTTGCCCCTCTGCCCTAGGAAAAAATGCAAAGTCAGCAGTTACAAATACTGTAGCTGCTGTCTTTAAAGATTATGACACTTCTTACTTGTCCACTGGGCCGGCAATAGAGCAACGAGGAGGGGGCCAAACTAACAAGGAATCTTCCTGCATCAAGTTCTCATGGAGGTGGGGAGGGGTACCTGTCCAAAACAGGTACCCATTACCCCTCCCCCCAAAAGTTGACAAATGTGGCACCAGAATAAAGTAAACCTAAGTAAGTAAACCTAAAGGCCTAAATTTGGGGTTGTCCCCCGAAAAGTAAGAGCTGTGAAATTTTAAAATGGAGACACTAGTTTTGGGGATTTTGTTTTTCAAGAAATTCCTTTAACCACTTAAGCCCCGGACCAATTTGCAGCCAAAGGACCAGGCCCCTTTTTGCGATTCGGCACTGCTTCGCTTCAAATGACAATTGCACGGTCATGCTACACTGTACCCAAACAGAATTTTTTAAATTTTGTTCCCACAAATAGAGCTTTCTTTTGGTGGTATTTGATCACCTCTGCGGTTTTTCTTTCTTGCGCTATAAACAAAAATACAGCGACAATTTTGAAAAAAATGCAATATTTTTTACTTTTTGCTATAATAAATATCCCCCCCAAAAAAATAAAAAAACACATTTTGTTCCTCAGTTTAGGCCGATACGTATTCTTCTACATATTTTTGGTAAAAAACATTCGCTATTAGCGATTATTGATTGGTTTGCGCAAAAGTTATAGCTTTTACAAAATAGGGGATAGTTTTATAGCATTTTTATTAATATTTTTTTTTTACTAGTAATGGCGGCGATCAGCGATTTTTATTGTGACTTTGACATTATGGCAGACACATCGGGCATTTTTGACACATTTTTGGGACCATTGTCATTTATACAGCAATCAGTGCAATTTAAATGCACTGATTCCTGTGTAAATGACACTGGCAGAGAAGGAGTTAACCACTAGGGAGCGTGGAGGGGTTAAGTGAGCCCTGTGTGTGTTTTATAACTGTCTGGGGGCGTGGCTTGGTGTGTGACGTCGCTGATCGTCTTTCCCTATGACAGGGAACAGACGATCAGTGACAGTGTCACTAGGAAGAACGGGGAGAGGTTTGTTAAAACTTACCTCTCCCCGTTCTTAAGCTCTGTGACCCAATCGCGGGACACCAGCGGCGATCAGGTCCGCTGGTCACGCGGTCACGGAGCCGCCCGCGGCGCACGCGACCCACGGCTGGGCTCTTAAAGGTCAACGTACCTGTACGTTGATGTGCCCAGCCGTGCCATTCTGCCGACGTATATGTGCAGGAGGCTTAAGCGGTTAAATTGCTGATATTTTCTTTCACTTCCTGTTTGGCTATGGGACAGGAAGTGAAGGTAAATCTCTGCAAAGGGACACAGATGGGGCCCAAAAATTATGACAGTGGTTAGAACCCTTCCTTGCTAGCATTTGTGTGTCAACTATGTTTGCAATGTTATGTGCTGAAGTAGTCATTTTTATTTCTTTTGTTTTCTCCACAGTTCCCATCCAACCAAGAGCAGTGGCAGGAAGCAGCAGGCCAGTTTCTGGAGGAATGAGATTTTCCAAACTGTGGGGGTGCTAGCGGTGAAAAGCACATTCGCATTTTTACACCGCACAACTCGGGCTCTTATTATTTCAATTATAAAGGGTTTTTGTAGTATCGTAATGCTCGCTGTTGTCAGTGCAAATTATGAGTTCCTTTATCTGGACATCAGCAAGAATGGGTGACACTCAGATGGAGGAGTCATAATGCAAACTGAATTCTATTGCTGGCTCCAGAACGGCTCATTAAACTTGCCATCCTGCGCCCAAAATGTAGATGGCCTAAATGTTGTTTTTGTGGTTGATGTGGCCTTTCCTCTTGGGGAACATCTCCTCAAGCGCTTTACTCAGCGCAACCTCACCCCAGAGCAAAGCATTTTCAATTATCGACTATCCCGTGCCCGAAGGGTGGTGTAGAATGCTTTTGGGATATTGGCAAACTGGTTCAGGCACTTTCTAACACCTATCAATATGGCATTATATAAGATCAACCATATTGTCCTGTGCTGCTGTATCCTGCATAACTATTTAATCACTTCAATACCAGGCACTTATACACCTCCCTGCCCAAGCCAATTTTCAGCTTTCTGCACTGTCGTTGATGACAATTTCACGGTCATGCTACACTGTACCCAAACAGAATTTTTATCATTTTTTTCCCACAAATAGAGACTTTTTTGGTGGTATTTGATCACCTCTGCGTTTTTTATTTTTTGCTAAACAAATAAAAAAAGACGGAAATTTTTTAAAACAATAAAAGTTTTGCTATTGTTTCTGTTATAAAATGTAGTAAATAAGTAAGTTTTCTCCTTCATTGATGGGCACTGATAAGGCGGCACTGACGGCACTGATAAAGCGGCACCAATGAGCGGGCACTGACAGGCACAGACAATGGGCACTGATGATGGGCACTGAGGGGCACTGATGGGTGTCACTGATATGCAGCACTGATGGGCATTTATAGGCAGCACTGATGGGCACTCATGGGTGGCACTGGTGGGCACTGACGGGCACTGAAAGACTGCAAAGATGGGTACTTATGGGTGGCACTGATAGGCGGCACTGATGGGCACTGATAGGCAGCACTGATGGGCACTGATACGCAGCACTGATTTGTGGCACTGATATTAATCCCTGGTGGCACTGGCAGTGGTAGGCATTGTGAGTGGGCACTGATTGTCAGCTTTCTGGGCATTGATTGGCAGCTGCCTTGGCACAGATTTGCATTTCCCTGGTGGTCTAGGGGGGCATACCTGGTGGTCCAGTGTGGATGGTCATCCTGGTGGTCCTGGGCAGGATCCGAGGGGGGCTGCGCTGATAAACAATCAGCACAGACCCCCCTGTCTGGAGAGCCCCCGATCGTCTCTCCTTGCATCTGTCAGACGTGAGTGAAGAAAAGCCGATCACCGTCTCTTCCTGTTTACATTGTGATTGGACATGGCTGATCACTTGGTAAAGAGCCCCCGTCGGAGGCTCTTTACCGAGATCGGTGTATCGGTGTGTCAGACTGACACACCGCACCACCGATCGCTGCGATGCGCGCCCCCATGGGCGCATGGTGGCTGTTATCCTGCAGGACATCATATGACGCCCAGTCAGGATAACTGAACCACCACCCGGCCATCCTTCTGCTATAGGCCGGGCAGGAAGTGGTTAAGGAAACATGCAGACAGGTATATCATCTCCCTGTCAACTGACAGGGACCCTGCAATGCCAGGGCCTAGTGGAGAGGCCAAAGGATGTCAGGCTGTTGAGGGGATGACAGCCATTGAAATTGCCCATGCTGGCTTGCCCACAAGAAGTGCCCGAGATTTATGGCAAAAATACATGGACTATTTTGTGGGAGAGGGACAGTTTCATGGCAGCAATTTCTTCCTGAACCAGTGTAAACTGGTATTATTTTTTTGGTCTTTGGGGGGGGGGCTGTTGGTTTTGTTGTGAAATTAATAAAACCTGCTTTTTTTTCCTCATGTGTTAAACATGTCCTTTTGTTTGGCTTTTTTTAATAAACTGATAATATGCTTTATCTACTAGGTGTAAGTTATGTTCCAAAATGGGAGTTTGGTTTGACACTTGCTCCAAAAGTGAAATTGTACCTAATTTAGCCATGAGGTCACAATATCCTCTTCAGCTAAGTGTTTGGGGGTGCTGGGGGGTTGCTACACACACACAATTGTTTGGTTCTTAATGCATCAAATACATTAAGCAGCAAAACATTATGCCTTTACAACTTTAAAATGTGGCATCTGAAATTAGCCAGAGATGCCAACATGTACTAAGAGCACATTGTAACATTAAATATGACAACTTTCTAAGATTACAGGTATAGAGCAAAGAAATAAGAAGCCACATATTGTTGTGTACAAACATTTTTACTCCAAGCAGATTTACAAGTGCTTTAACAAACAAAGATCTTTGGTGAGAATATGTAGGTTCTTCCACATTTATCCTTGTTTTTTGGTAAGCAGGCATGTAAAAAAACATTAGCTACACCTCAAAAAGTCAGTCACTTCCAACGCTGTGGTTTTATAGAGTGAAGGGCAACAGGGACATCAGTATCCCAAGACTGAGTGGATGTTGCCTTTCTCAGATGGGGTGATCTGCTATCAACTCCCAAAAACACAAAAATGGAAGGCATGCACAGCTAATTTTGCCTATGATGGGTACTCCAAAACAGAAAATCTTCTAAGCCTAAAAATCACATAAAGTCTAAACATGTACTGTATAAAATGACACGTTTCGTGGGCACACCCATTTCCTCAGAGTTAGGCTACTCTGAGGAAGGAAGCGTACCCCTGGAACACAACAATTAAAACCCTGTGATGGGATATAGCACATGTTTAGACACTGTGTGTTTTTAAGGCATAGAAGAGTTGCTATTTGTGAGTACCCACTTTTTAAGAATTTGATCATGGATTAAAGGTTAGCCACTAGGTGTTTGCACCTTCCATTTTCGTCTTTTATGTTACCAAAAAGAGCAAGAAAAAAATATGTTCCAATATTAAGCAAAGTTGTTATTGTAACATGTCAGAACTAAGCAAAATGGGAAAACAGAACTACCCACCTTGCTAGTGTAATTTGTTTTGAAAAGTATTTTGTACCTCACCAGTATGACCGGAGGAAATGACCACAGACTTTTCTGGCTTTCCTCAGGAGACCCTGTAGGGCTGGGTACCTGCTCAAGACCCATTGCACCACCAAATTCAGGACATGTGCCAAACATGGAACATGGGTCAAGTGTCCCTGTCGGAGGGTGGAGAGAAGGTTGGTGCCATTGTCGCATACAACTATTCCTGGCTGAAACTGACGTGGCCTCAACCACCTCTGAGCCCGCCCCTGCAGAGCTGACAGAATCTCTGTCCTAGTGTGGCTCCTGTCCCCTAGGCAGACCAACTCAAGCACCGCATGGCATCTTTTAGCATGAGTGCTTGCGTAGCCCCTTGAATGCTTACGAAGCACTGCTGGTTCAGAGGATAAATCTGCAGAAGAGGCCATAGAGGAAGAAGAAGAGGAGGGGGTGGAGGAGAGAGCTGTGGCAGAATCACCACTAGCATTTTGGAGGCATGGTGGTGGAACAAGCTCCAACAACACTGAACCCTGTCCTGCACCCTTCCCAGCTGCCATCAGAGTTACCCAGTGCACCGTGAAGGAAAGAAAACATCCCTGCCTGCTGGACCATGAGTCAGCTGCAATATGAACCTTACTGCTGACCGCCCTGTCCAATGAGGCCAAAACATTGACTTCCACATGCTGTAGAGAGCCGGAATGGCCTTCCGTGAAAAGAAATGGCGTTTTGGAACCTGCCACTGAGGTACAGCACATTCCACAAATGCACGAAAGGGGGCAGAGTCTACCAGCTGAAAAGGCAGCAGTTGCAGTGCTAGCAATTTGGCCAAGCTAGCATTTAGACGCTGAGCATGTGGGTGGCTGGGACCGAATTTCTTTTTATGGTTCAGAAACTGGGGTAGGGAAATTTGCCTGCTAAAATTATCAATTGGTGGTGTACTGCTAGTAGATTGGCTGCAAGTACTTGGGACACCTATTGCTATACCTTCATTCCTCTCATTGCAGGTTTTTGGGAGGACTGGAGGTATACTAGGGTTGGAGATCCTAGATGAGAAGAAAGGAGAAGTCTGCCTTTTTCTTTGATGTGGGTCTTTCAAATGCTGTTGACAACAGACTGCATGGCAGGTCGTCATATGTCTGGTCAAGAATGTGGTGCCCAAGCGGCTGCTGTTCTGGCCATGCTTGATCCGCTTCAGACATAGGTTGCAAACAGCAATGGTGTGATCTGCTGCACATGTGTCGAAAAAGGCCCACACCAAGGAACTTTTAAAAGTCAGCGGGGAGTCAGCAGCGCCCTGCGGAGCTCTGCGGTGTGATGCAATAGGGTGGCTGCCCTTAAGCTGCCCCCTAGAGGACATACTGTCTCGTTAGAGTTGTGCCTCCTCCTCCTCCTCTCAGGTACCCAAGTACAGTCAGTGACCTCATCATCCCCTCCCTTCTCGTCACTGTAGCAAACTTGGCAGTATGCTGCAGCTGGGGGAACATGACTACCAGTTTCTTGTCCTTCTGTGGCACCCCCTCTCTCTAGGCTCATGTTACTCCCTTCCTCAACCTGGCAACCAACATCAGAGCCTTCAAATTTCCTCCATCCTCCAGCAGCATATACCCGGCACTGTGGTCGAATAATTCTGGGGACTCCTCCATGCATGATGGTGGGGCTACAGAAGGAGTGACTGTGGACAGGGAGCCGGTGGAATAGGCCGCTTTGGCAGCTGCGTTGGAAGGCATATTACTTTGAGCCTGGGTGACAGAGGATAAGGAGGATGAGAACAGCTTTGTTATCCACGCCACCAACTCTTTTGCATGTTGTGGTTCAACAACACGGCCAGCAGCAGAAAAAAAGGACAAGCGTACCCCACGGCCACCTGCAGAGGATGCACCATGTTCATGACCAGCACTGTTGACTGACACAGAGGCTGGTTGCCCTCTTTTAGTGGCCTGTGAGCGTCTGCCCCTCCTTGGTTGCCTTCCGGACATGATGTGTTTTGCAACACCAGACTACACTGTATTAGATACTGTGTACACCACCTGAAGCGTATTAGAAACTGTATACACTGTATTAGATACTGTGTACACCACCAGAAGTGTAGTAGAAACTGTACACACTGTATTAGATACTGTGTACCCCGCCTGCACTATATTAGAAACTGTACTATGGCTGCACTGTATTGTGTACACCAACAGAAGTGTAGTAGAAACTTTACACACTGTATTAGATACTGTGTGTAAGGAAACGTGGGAAGTGTAGAGTTACCCTTTAAGATTTAATAGTATTGTAACAAAGATGTTTTTCTGTTTTTCTGTAGAAACTCACTGTAAATTCTGTTTATCTCACACTCACACATTTCCATAACAAGTTTTAGTTCTCATGGCTTCTAGTAACAGGTCTGCTTCCCATAACAAGTATGCTGTTTTGTACTTCTATATTATCAAAACATACTGAGAATCAAGGACATATATTGCGTGAGACATTTTTAGAGTAAATATGATGTTGAGTCTGAAGGAAGAAATATTATAAATCTTGCAGATCAATATTGAATTGTATAACAAAATGCTTAAATGCTTGAATGTGATTGGTTGTTCAATTGCGTTCTTCCCCCTTTTTTGTATTGTATATGCTCTGTGAAACGGAAGTAAAGGCATTCTTCATCAAACCTTATACGGTGTATGGTGTCTGATTATCTGTCCGGACAGACAGGGTTTTTTTTCCATTGACCGCCAAAGTCCAATTGAGGGAAAGAGGGGCTGATGCAGAGGGGCTGATGCAGAGGACCTAACAGAGGACCTAACAGAGGACCTTACAGATGGTACCAGAATAAGTGGGGTACATTACAGGTAAGCTTTCTTTAAAATTACTTTTTCAAAGTATTTTTGAACAGCTTACTCTGTCAATGTTATAACCCGTCGCAATATAGATCTCAAGGCATAATTGATTAATTTATTTTGATTAGCTTGCCTGAGAGATAGGGACATTAAACAGGAATGCCTGCTGCCTAATTGGGGCCAGGGTTCCAGGAGAATTTTAATACAGCTCGCTCATAGATAGGAATGCCTGCTGCCTAATTGGGGGCCAGGGTTCCAGGAGAATTGTAATACAGCTCGCTCATAAACAGGAATGCCTGCTGCCTAGGTGGGGCCAGGGTTCCGGGTATTAATATAAAAGGACGGTATCAGGATCAAAATATAGGGGACAAGGATACTTGCTAAAATTGCCCAGGATCCCTCCCATATATTGTATTAATACCATACCATAGCAGGTTGAAAACCTTGTTTTTAACCAGAAGGACTGGTCATTGGAAACCTCTAAATCATTTAAACACTTAATGTCAGGACCTTGTCCTAAGTGTTTTTTGGCAGGACGCTGCCCAAATTGTGTAACAAGCCTATTATTTGTATATAAGGGATCAAATACTTATTTGGTTGCTAGTATTCCCGGAGGTTATTACCAGGTTTAATATACATAATAGTTTTGTGTTCCAGGAGGGTCTTTTGATACATCGTGACAACAGGGACGTTGTAACATTTTTCTGGGGTAATACATGGATTGGTGAGGCTAACTTTTGATCAAAAAAATGCTATGTGAATAATTCCTTTTGCCACTGACATCTTTTGCGCAGGGGAAGTCAGGTGCAAATTTTGGATATTTTGGCGTTTTGCCAACAAGGGTTCAAATGCTAATATCTCACCAACCGTAACGGATAGTGGGAAATTGTTTACGGCATTAGTATTACAGCAATTGAAACTACTGTTTAAACCTGTTGGCACTATAACCAAAATTGTTTGGTTATAGGAATAAGGAAAGTAATAACGTACAAAGCTTACTTATAAGCAGGGGAACCTCTGGCCAGAGGGAGTGTTTTTTGGCATTTTGCCAAGAAATAAAAAACTTTTTAATTTCAAGAAGCTTTAACTGTTAAAGGTGTCACAGGTACTATTGAATGTGGAACGGGTGAAACTTTTGTGGCTTGTCCTAAGTCATTAACTGTATGTTGTGCAGCTGATGTGTATAAATTGAGTTATAATATAAGATAAAGTATAAGAATTGTAAACATGGGAAATCTGCCGGGAAAGGGAGGTTCAGAAGGTAAGCCGGATCATCCCACTCCTTTAGATTTCGTGTCTGGAAACTATGGAACATATTATACTGAACCCTTCTGGAAAAACATATTGACCAGAGCACATGCTCTACAAATTGCGGGGCTAAGTGAGTGCGGCCAATATTCTGCGGAGGAATGGGAAGAAGTCACTAAGATTTGTGGCCAACATAAGCAGTATAATTATCCACCGTTTCCTTATGATAAAGAATATATGATTAAATGTTATAAAATGTGGTGTAAAGCATTAAAAGAGTATAAAAAGCAATTCCCTCATCCATTAGAGAAGCCTCATCCTTCCTTAGACAAGCCTCCTAAAAAACCAACACTTGCCTCTGCCCCTGTCCAACCCCTTTGTTATGACATAGGGGATACAGAGGATTATGTGCCAGTACCTCCGCCACCCCATGCTATAATTAAAACTGATAATGAGGAAAAGCCAAAGGAAAAACTTTATCCTTCACTGAAATTGACTACGGAATTGACTATGAGAGATCCAAAGGTGACCCAGATAATTAAACTGGTCGCTACCAAGTGGCAAACCCTGACCCTGACCCCCCCACAGTTTGTGGATGATGTAAAGAAAAGGGCCTCCTCCAGATTTTTTAATACCAAAGGAGGACTATTCGCCCAGACCTCAGGGACTCCCATCCCCATGCTCCCAGCCTTTGATAATTTCGCATTGCAAACACTAGAATACCCAAATAAAGGCTGTTTTCATTGTGGAGACCCCTCCCATTGGAAAAAATATTGTCCGCACAGAAGAAATACCCAGGGAAATGGACAGGGTAGGTTTCAAAGGAGGGGCTGGGGTATTTCCAGAGGCAGATATCAGCGTCAGCGTAATTTTCCCAATTATCAAACACAACAATCAACCTTCCCTAGTCGTCCGGGGTTGGTTTTGGCACCGTGGGGGATGCTGGGGGGCTGTCCACAGCCTCGCCTAGCCACCAAATGCAACAAGAATATAGCCTGTAGTCAAGATGGCCTGGCAAGCATGCCCGCCCCCCCACCCCCTTGAGAACACTGTAGAATTAATTCAAATGGATTGGCCGGGGTACAATGATAACAACCCTCGCAATAACCCCTTTCATCAACATCCATAGGAGTGCCCGGAGAAAATTCCCTCCTTGGTAATGCATTTCTTCTCTTCCCACTGGAAAACACTTCCGCGGGTAGTCCTTAAAGTTGAAGGATGGGGGGTATGTTTTTTTTAGTGGACACAGGGGCTAGTACGAGTTGTCTTAATGACACCCGTTTTATCACAAAAAAATTGTACCGAGGGCTGCTCTACTCTATGGGAATTAATGGGATAGATGTTACACACAAACCTTTGCCATCCTCACTGACTGCCCCTTATGTCTAAAGGGAAGAGACCGCATGTCTTCATTAGGGGTAACGTTAAATTTGACCTACAAGGGGGAATGACTGCCAAATCAACAACATGTGACTTGACTATGCCAAAAAGAAAAGATTTGACGTTTTACTTTATGACCATACTGGCAGCATTAGAGACTCACCCGATATGGGAAAAGTCAAAGACAGACGTAGGACATGTCAAATGCACTCCTTAGGTCCCTACTTTCAAACCAAACATCATACCATTCTTTTAGAAACAATACCACCGTCATGCTGACGAAGTACAGGGTACACCACAGATCACCACATGCAGAAAGGCATTCTAAAACCCATTATCAGTCCCTGGAATACACCCATTCAGTAAAGAAAGCCAGCGGCGAGTGGAGGCTAGGGGGATTTGAGGGGGGTGAACAAATGTATTTAACCACTTCCACCACTAGTCTCAGACATCATGGGAATTTTTATAAACATCCCCACTTCCTCCACTGTATATAGGGTACTAGACTTCCAATGCTTTCTTTAGCATTGATGTTCACAATGATTTCCAAAGGATCTTAGCCTTTGCCTGGGGCTCGGGCCAACTGACTTGGGCCCGTCTTCCTCAAGACTTTGTGGACAGTCCTGCAGCATTTTCCATGGTGTTAGAACTAACCCTGGATGACTGGGTGCTCCCACAGGGATCAGTACTCCTGCAATATGTAGATGACCTACTGTTATGTAGTTAGAGCGGGGCACAGTGTGCAGAAAACTCTAAAAGCCTGATGACTCACTTATCTCTTAAGGGTCACTTGGTGTCTCGCAAAGAGATCCAGTGGTGCAGGGAGAGGGTGGAATACCTAGGATGTATTATCTCAGGTGGGACCAAGCAAGTGTCCCCAAAAGTAGTCAAGACTCTGACCTGTCTCGGCCCCAAAGATAAGGCAGCGTTCCTTTCTTTTCTTGGCTCTATTGTCTACTGCAGGCAGTGAATCCCAGATTGTACTTTTCTTTGATTCAATCCTTGCACCCCTCTACTGCAGCCACTGCCCCCAGGCAAGTGTTACACTGAGGAAATGACACAGACCTTTGCAGTCTTTGGCCAGTGCTCCAGCACTGGGTTTACTAGATCATAAGAAATCCTTTGTGCTTTACTGTATAGTCAGGGACCCTGCGCTGGCTGCCGTACTGGCCCAAGCGCATGGTACCCACTACCGACCCGTGGCTTATCTATCCAAAAAAATCCCCGTTCAGATACAAGGACTGCCAGCTTGCCTACAAGCTGTTACTGCCTGTGGCAGTAAACATGACAGTAAAAGAAACATCCAAAATCACTTTAGGAACTGATACTACATTGTACACAACACATACTGTAGTACACCTTTTACAAAACATCAGCGACTTCAGCCCAACAGGCAGAGCTCTATGCTATGACACATGCCTGTCAATTATTCAAAGGACAAAAAGTAAACATTTACACTGACAATAGATACACTTTTGGGGTCTTTTGGGCCCGCGGGTACAAGACAGCGGATAATAAGCAAATCTCAAATCAAGTCTGGGTAGAGGATTTATTAAGTGCACTCCATTTACCCTCAAAAAAACAAATTTTTTTTTTTTTATTAATGTCATAAAAGTAATAGGTCATTCCTATGACAAATCTGATATTACTAAGGGAAACAACTTAAGAGTCAGCAGCCAAAATTACTGCTAAGGAGGCAATCAACCCTCCAATTGTTTTCTATAGATTTTTCGTCCCCAAGTTTCCCAGCCCGAGCCAGAAGAATTGTCTGACATTACCTGTTGGGAGTCACATGGTTTGACACACAACCCGGACGGCTTGTGGTCAAACAAGGAGAGGATCATAGGTATTCCAGAAACAGTAGCTCCTACAGCAACTTAACTTGTGTCCAGAATAATGTTCAGGGACACATAGGCCCATTAAAAGACTTACAGATTGATTTGACACACATGCCCAAACAGAAAGGTAATATCAAATAACTTTGCGTAATAATACTCCATTTTACCATTTTCCCTCATGGTCGGAAGTTATTCCCGTAACAGGAGAGACCGCAGGGATAGCTACCAGGTGTTTAAGGGATACAATGGAAGCTACACATCCCTATCACCCCCAGAGTGCAGGACTAGTGGAGAGAATGAATAGAAACATTAAAGACAAATTGAAAGGCCCACCCCCAGATAAGAACCACCCCCCCATGCTAGGACAGGACTGTCCCCCTTTTGAGATCCTTATAGGGAAGACCCGCTCAAAAAGCCCCTAAGATAGGCGAGGAATCTAACTTATATTCCTTACAGGAAGAGCACGTGAAATATTTGGTAAGTAGCCCTGCTGAAACTTATGACAAGGTTGCTGTCACCTCTCTTCCTCTTTCCACAGAACCAACACATCCTTTCGTCCCGGGGGATAAAGTACTGATCAAACAACTTGCAGTCCGCAAACAACCAGGCCCTGTCTTCCAAGGTCCATTTGAAGTCCTCAAGGCTTCCAGGACAGCAATACTGATGGATCAAAGCCCACAATGGATCCATGCATCAAGGTTGAAGAAGAGCCCACAGATAAAGGAGACAGGAAAGGAAATGGAGGAGCCCCACAAGAAGAGACTCAGCCACTCTTGCCCCATGCCCCCTCTCACAAAACCCCTTAACCCCCCATTATGACCACAGACTCTCCCCGTGAGCCAAGAAAATGGACCACCTGGACAGTCTCTTTTTTCAATTGTAATGACCATCACTGTATTCTTGCTCTTATTTTTTGTGTGTTGGCTAAACTCCTCGTGCGGGATGGGGGAGGATACTTTTGTAGTGAATGCCAGAGCAGCATACATGGAAAGGAGTCACACTTATCCACAGGCCGACATTTAGTCCCTATGGTTGGAAGGCCTATCACCCTAGAGCAGTTACTAAATACCACCCAGGAAGTCCCTGTTATAAACACCACTTCCACGGGTTAGCTACTTTTAATATCCTGGACCCTGATGAAAGGATAGGTAACATGTCCCTATATGACATATGTAAATATGTAAGGGGATCCAACAATCCACAGGTTACTGAATGGATAAATAGCACACACATGGACAGCCCCTGGATAAGGCAAGGTGGAGATAGCATTCCCTCTTTGGGGGATTGGATGTGTTTAGTGGGATTGAGGTCAAGACTTAGCCCCCCCAAAGTGGTTTAAGCCCCTCATGTTCCCCACGGATGGATGGTCTGTTGTGGACTATGGTGCCATACCACCGTCCCTTACCCTATGGACAGAAAACTTCAGGTTGGTGTACTATTGTGGAAATGATCCCTCTAATGGGGACCACAGGGTCAGACACACTTGTATCCATGAAACCTGCCCACGGTCACCTTGAATTTGGCAGACACAAGAGGGAATTAACCACTTGGTGGGACAACATTTTTGCATCCTTCGGTGGGGTAGGCGTATACAATGCCCTCACAAAGGTAGATGGATTTGGGATGTTAATGGATTCATGGATGAATGCCACTCATGGAATCCCTTTTCAGGTGTAGGAGGATTCTATTTGGGAAAACATTATGAATTTCTTTAAGAAAGCGGGTATGATACTCCTCATGATACTTATTTTAGCTCACGATACTTATTTTAGCTCTGGCCGTTTATGTGACAATCAAATTGGTGTTCTGCCTGATAAGTAAAGTAGCAAAATCAAAGAACCCAGTTGATAAGTCTGAAACAGCCATGACCATGTTCAAGGCAGGATATAGGTGGTACAATGAGTGATCAGCGGAGACTTCCTAAAGTCTCCTATGATCAAAGGAGGGATTGTAAGGAAACGTGGGAAGTGTAGAGTTACCCTTTAAGATTTAATAGTATTGTAACAAAGATGTTTTTCTGTTTTTCTGTAGAAACTCACTGTAAATTCTGTTTATCTCACACTTACACATTTCCACATTTCCACATTTTTAACAAGTTTTAGTTCTTATGGCTTCTAGTAACGGGTCTGCTTCCCATAACAAGTATGCTGTTTTGTACTTCTATATTATCAAAACATACTGAGAATCTTATCAAGGACATATATTGCGTGAGACATTTTTAGAGTAAATATGATGTTGAGTCTGAAGGAAGAAATATTATGAATCTTGCAGATCAATATTGAATTGTATAACAAAATGCTTAAATGCTTGAATGTGATTGGTTGTTCAATTGCGTTCTTCCCCCTTTTTTGTATTGAATATGCTCTGTGAAACGGAAGTAAAGGCATTCTTTATCAAACCTCATACTGTGTATGGTGTCTGATTATCTGTCCGGACAGACAGGGTTTTTTTTCCATTGACCGCCAAAGTCCAATTGAGGGAAAGAGGGGCTGATGCAGAGGGGCTGATGCAGAGGACCTAACAGAGGACCTAACAGAGGACCTTACACTGTGTACACCACCAGAAGTGTAGTAGATACTGTACACACTATATTAGATACTGTGTACACCGCCTGCACTGTATTAGAAACTGTACTACGGCTGCACATCATTTCGACTCGAACATCCGGTGTTCGCACGTTCACAGTGCTTTCCCCACACATAGCGTTTTGCCTTTTAGGACAAAAAGTAAAATTTTGGTCTCATCTGACCAGAGCACCTTCTTCAACATGTTTCTTGTGTCCCCCACATGGCTTCTTGCAGACTGCAGACAGGACTTCTTATGGATTTCTTTCAACACTGGCTTTCTTCTTGCCACTCTTCCATAAAGGCCATATTTGTGGAGTGCACGACTAAAAGTTGTCCCGTGGACAGATTCTCCCACCTGAGCTGTGGATCTCTGCAGCTCCTCCAGAGTTACCATGGGACACTTGGATGCTTCTCTGATTAATGCTCTCCTTCTCCGGCCTGTCAGTGTAGGTGGACGGCCATGTCTTGGTAGGTTTGCAGTTGTGCAATACTCTTTGCATTTTGGGATGATGGATTAAACAGTGCTCCGTAACATGTTCAAAGCTTGGGATATTTTTTTATAACCTAACCTTGCTTTAAAATTAAATTTTTTAAATTTCTCCACAACTTTATCCCTGACCTGTCTGGTGTGTTCCTTGGCCTTCATGATGCTCTTTGTTCACTAAGGTTCTCTAACAAACCTCTGAGGGCTTCACAGAACAGCTGTATTTATACTGAGATTAAATTACATACAGGTGGACTCTATTTATTTATTAGGTGACTTCTGAAGGCAATTTGTTCCACTAGATTTTAGTTTGGGGTATCACAGTAAAGGGGGCTGAATACAAATGCATGCCACACTTTTCACATATTTATTTGTAAAAAAAAAATTGAAAACCATTTATCATTTTCCTTCCACTTCACAATTATGTGCCACTTTGTGTTATGCCGCGTACACATGACCAGTTTTCACATCAGAATAAACTCTGAAGGTTTTTCCTACGGACTTCTGATGGAGTTCCGACGGAGTTCCGGCAGAGTTCCGACGGAGTTCCGACGGAGTTCCGCTGAAACTGTCTACACACGATCACACCAAAGTCCGATCGTCAAGAATGCAGTGACGTACAGCACGTACGACGGGACTAGAAAAAGGAAGTTCAATAGCCAGTAGCCAATAGCTGCCGTCTCGTACTTGCTTCAGAGCATGCATAGTTTTTGGTCCGTCGGAACAGCATACAGACGAGCGGTTTTCCCGATAGGAATCGGAAATGTTTAGAACATGTTCTATATCTAGGTCCGTCAGAATGTCAGATGAGTCACACACACGATCGGAATATACAATGAAAAGATTCCATCTGACCTTTTCTGTTGCACATTCCGCTCGTGTGTACATATCACATAAAATCCATTTACGTTTTTTGGTTGTAACATGACAAAATGGGGAAAATGTTAAGGGGTATGAATACTTTTTCAAGGCAATTTATAAAGTAAATATGTGGCCAAGTTATGGACATTCAAGCATTTACATATTATTCACAAGAAGTAAATGAGCTTTAGCACTCAATGATTTCATGCAGCTGCAGGCACTTTGAAAAAATTTACAGCAAAAACACTGAGGTATTTTAAGTCAACATAAGTCAGTGTGGAATGAGCTGGTTTACAGAACTACCTCAGTGCTGCTGTGAAATTTGAGCATGAATTGTTCCATTGTGTCCAAAGCTACAGAATATAGCCCCTACTCATTATGTAGTACTTTAAGGCTTCTGTAATTCTTTTATAGCCAAACATTCTTCATCGACAGCTGCATACATTTGTTCCTATTGGTAGAGAATTCTGGCTACTGCAACACTCTGGGGTTGATTTACTAAAGGCAAATAGATTGTGCACTTTGAAAAGTGCAGTTGCACTGTGCAAGTACAGTTGCTTCAGAGCTCAGTAAATGAGGTGAAGCATCACTTTGTAAAGAGTACCCAATCACGTGAAAGTAAAATTAAGCATTTTTGCTTGCACGTGATTGGATGATGGAAGTCAGCAGAGCTTCTGCTCATTTACCAAGCTCTGGAGCAGATGCACTTGCAAAGTGCAACTGCACTTTGCAAAGTGCACAGTCTATTTGCCTTTAGTAAACCAACCCCTTTGTGCTCCGATTTCTCCACAAACTGTGGGAGTGCCACAGTAATTTATAACTTTTATAGCCTGCATTATACATTAATAATAAACAATACAAACATTGATTACACCGTGGGAATGTGCCTTAAAAGCTTTGGACTACAGGAGTATTATTAATATTTTTGGTCTCCCCTGGGCCACAACAGTCCAGATTATTCTGCTACAATTGCTAAGCCTAACTACATACTGGGGTTGATTTTCTAAAACTGGAGAGTGCAAAAACTGGCGCGGCTGTGCATGGTAGCCAATCAGCTTCTAACTTCAGCTTGTTCAATTAAGCTTTGACAAGAAACCTGGAAGCTGATTGGTTTATATGCAGAGCTGCACAGATTTTCCACTCTCCAGTTTTAGTAACTGTCAGGGCTGGGCTCAGCCCTTCCTTCTCTGAGCTGGCAGCTCAGTTGTTGGCTAATTGCCAGCTCCTAGCTCTCCACAGTTACTCAGGTGTTGATGATATCCTGCTTGTCAGTCCTGCCTGCTTAAACTGTCCAGCCCAGAGGATCTCTGTCTTCGCCTTAGTCAACATCACAGAGACGCTCTCCTGCTTTCCTGTTAAAAGACTCGCTTGGCTGACATCCTTTCTGACTCCAGATCCTGCTTGCTGTTTTACTATGCTCATCTCTGGCTCCCTGACATTTGGCTTGTCTGACTATATGTTCCGGTTCCTGAACTCTGGCTATGTTTTGACTACGTTTGTTCTATTTACTTTTATTATTAAACAAGTGTGACTTAAATGTACTTCTGTCTTGGTCTGATTTCATGGTTTCTGACAGTAACTCAACCACACTGTATTTTGTAACATAATTCCGAGCAGTCTGTTATGATATTCTTCTACAGTTGATAAGCATGGGTACATATTTTATAATATAATTCTGAGCACTTCTACCGGTTTAATGTAGGAGTTCACCGCTCCAGAGAAATCACATTTCCTAAGGACAGCTGTCTCCGCAATCAAACAGGGTGCTGGCTCTGTTTACAACAGAGATAATGGAAGAATAGAAAGCTGGATAGCCACACTCATAAAATTCACCTTTATTGTAAAAATAAATATCAATGCATCATATGTAAATACAGACTAACTGCACAGCCCTGACGCGTTTCACACCAGAAATGGTGCTTAGTCATAGCTGATTGGTTTATATGCAGAGCTGCACAGAGTTTCCACTCTCCAGTTTTAGTAACTCAACTACACTGTATTTTGTAACATAATTCTGAGGAGTCCGTTCTGATATTCTTCTACAGTTGCTAAGCATGGGTACATATTTTATAATATAATTCTGAGCACTTCTACTGGTTTAAGGCTTTTGCTAAGTCTAAACATATAGTGCATATTAGCTTAACATTTAACCAACAACCCCTCACATCTGATTAGAAAGAGGCTGGTGTCAGCAGATTGGCTTTGATTTTAAACAGTATATAGTCAAATTACCAACATTTTATAACTTTACATGTTCACTGGGAACAGTTCCTGACTGGAGGTATGCTTCGCGTTTTGCTCTAATAGCCCCAAGAGAAGAAAAACTCTTAGGTGATCTTACTGTATTTGTTATCCCTTTTAATTTAAACATTAATACAAAAGTATTTATGCTTCAGGAGCGTACATCTTATCCAGTGCTTGGTGCCAGGATGAAACCCCCTTCGGCAACTGCAAGCTTGATAGCTTGGCAAAGGGCTAGACATGATCTGAAATGTTGATTTGCAAAAAGGGAGTTTGACTGGTTTGTAATGCTATGCTTTTGTAATAAAGTTAAAGAGCTTTTAAAATGGATGAAGATCTGTGTGCGGATGTACTACTGCTTTTCTTCATGCAAGTATTTTTTGTAACTTTTTGGAATTGTTATTTTTATGCAGTACTCTACTTTTGCCCGGTGGGTAAAAGCACCCCACTAGCGGTCGAAATGTGCACCAAATCCGACGGTAAAACGCCACTAAAAATAGCGGCGTTTTACCGCTGACGCGGTACTGTCTAAGGGTATTTAAAGGCACCATCATCAACAAATTGTTGAAGATATTGGAGCAAAGGAAACCTTTCCCCAACAGGTCACCAAGGGTTGGGGGAGACAGGACTATCTCTGTACCAGCTTGGACAGAATACACAACATTTTTTATAAAAATATATAATGTTTTATTTATACAAAGATTAAAGTGGTTGTAAACCCTTACAGACCACTTTGACCTACAGGTAAGCCTAGATTAAGGCTTACCTGTAGGTCCAAGAAATATCTCCCAAACCTAAAAGGTTTAGGAGATATTTACAGAAATAGCGGCACCGCTGTCTACGGTGCATGTGCGCCGTAGACAATGGCACAGGCGCCCTGGGGGCGCCGCAAGTGAAGGCAAACATGCCATCACTTACGGCTCCCACGTGCATGTGCCAGAGTGACGTCATCGCTGCTCTGGCCACTCGCAGCGCCGGAGCAGCTATATTCGGAAGGAAGATGGACGCTCCGTGGAAGAGGGGACAGCGGTGACATCGCTGGCTCCTGTGTCAGGTAAGTGACACATAATGGGCTACTATGCGATGCATAGTAGTCCATTATGCTTTACCTTTGCAGGGAAACAAAGAGGAAGTAAACCCATCAGGGTTTCCTTCCTCTTTAAAATACAAAATGGGTATCCCAAAATATCATGAATTATACAGATACATGATACAGATACATGCCATAATCTTTTTTTTTTAAAAACGTTGTGTATTCTGTCCAATCTGGTACTGAGATAGTCCATTTCCCCCCTCCCCCCTTGGTGAGCTGTTGGGGACAGGTTTCCTTTGCTCCAATTTCTTCACAAATATTTTAATGAAATTACATTTGGTATATCAAAGTGCTTACAAAATATTCTAGAATAATTATCATACTAATTTAGCAAAACTGTTCATGATCAATACTGTATTCACCCATAATTATTTTGATGAACAGGTGTATTCAATGCCAGAAATAACTATCCATATGACAGCAGAATCACATACGCATATTTAACAGGCTCTTTCTTATATTTCTTAAAAAATCACATCTGGATTAAGATGCATTACATGTGAAGCAAGCAGCTTTTTATAACTACTTGTGATTATTTTAGGTTGTCCCTTGAGATAAAATATCCCTTAGAGGAAATTCTCAAAGATTTCCTTTTAATCCAGAGCAGTAGATTTGGCTCATACATCTTATCCATTAATAAATAAAAGCATGTGTTTCAGTATCTGATACAATTGTATATATGTTGGATAGTATCTCTTAATAAATAACCCTTTTCAGGGAATTTAATTGGGTATCCATTTTACTTGTTTATAATGCTTTCCTTATCCATCAAACTTTTTCATTATAAATATTTTCATTGCTTTATAGCTGTGATTTCAATATTTTTATCTCCTCAAAGTGGCATAGAGAATTTCTTCTGCTCATTAAACATTTTGGTGAAATATTAATTGCTACCTTGGGAGACCATCATTTATAGATTACCTCTTCTTCCTGCATTCTATTATAAATTGATCTAATAACACTCAAAGGATGTACCGTATAAGCGGTTTATTCATAGTAAAACTTTTACAGTTTTTTTAGGTAGAAACAATAACAGAAACTTTAAGGGTCTATGCACACTAGGCAGCAGAAAAAATGGTAGAACTGCTGGCAGAAAAAAGCAGCATAAAAAAACGCTCCCATGGAGCATATTGTACATTGTGCGTTTAGATGCACTTATGCACGTCTGTGTTAATAAGCGTTTTTGCTTCTCGACGACTTGGGAGCCTTGGCTCACCTTTAAGCACTCACAGCCATATCAAACATTGATACAGAGTAATGATTGACACCTAATATTGAAGTATCCCTGTAGTGAGTAACACTCGGATGACAGGTATTCCGCAGACACATCCAGTCACCTGCTTATATTAACCAGACTTGAATCATAGAGTCACTGTTGACCACAGGCGGAGGGGGTAGATGGTGGAGGACCCCACCCCCCCTCCGCTCGGTAACTCCTCAATACCTGGACCAAACACCCCCCCCCCCATCCTTCTCTTGTTCTCTTTTTTTTCTTTCTTTTTTTTTTTTTTCTTCTTTATCCTTTCTCTATCTTGCGATTTCTATCTTACACCCCTGGTGGCCGCTTTGTCGGCTCCTCAGGGGAGCTAGAGGGTAATATAACAAATAAATGGAGAGAGGAAAGGGAACGCTAACAATCATAGTTACCATGATTGCGAGTCTCAGAGTGATCACGCTTGGAGCAGTCGTGACACTCCAAAATTAAGGCGAGTCAATTTAGACCCTACAATTGACACAGGGTTATTAGGGGGAATGCTTTGAGTAATATCCTCCCAGCAACAAGATCGAAGTGGTAGCTCAGTGAAATTTATGAGTCGTGTTCTAGGCTCTAGTTAGTGTTAAGTTGGCCTACCTATGTAAGCCCCCCAGTACATATAATTTGTTCGCCATAATAAACGTGTCATTTGTTTATGTCCATTCATCTGTATACTTTGTTCATACTCATACAATGTGAATGCATTTTGCCTGTTCAATGTGAATGTACAGTGGTGTGAAAAAGTGTTTGCCCCCTTCCTCATTTCCTGTTCCTTTGCATGTTTGTCACACTTAAGTGTTTCGGAACATCAAACCAATTTAAACAATAGTCAAGGACAACACAAGTAAACACAAAATGCAATTTGTAAATGAAGGTGTTTATTATTAAAGGTGAAAAAAAATCCAAACCATCATGGCCCTGTGTGAAAAAGTGATTGCCCCCTAAACCTAATAACTGGTTGGGCCACCCTTAGCAGCAACAACTGCAACCAAGCGTTTGCGATAACGTGCAATGAGGCTTTTACAGCGTCCTGGAGGAATTTTGTCCCACTCATCTTTGCAGAATTGTCCTAATTCAGTTACATTAGAGGGTTTTCGAGCATGAACGGCCTTTTTAAGGTCATACCACAACATCTCAATAGGATTCAGGTCAGGACTTTGGCTAGGCCACTCCAAAGTCTTCATTTTGTTTTTCTTCAGCCATTCGGTGGTGGACTTGCTGGTGTGTTTAGGATCATTGTCCTGCTGCAGAACCCAAGTTCGTTTCAGCTTGAGTACACGAACAGATGGTCGGACATTCTCCTTCAGGATCTCTTGGTAGACAGCAGAATTCATAGTTCCTTTTATCACGGCAAGTCTTCCAGGTCCTGAAGCAGCAAAACAGCCCCAGACCATCACACTACCACCACCATATTTTACTGTTGGTATAATGTTCTTTTTCTGAAATGCAGTGTTCCTTCTACGCCAGATATACTTGGACACACACCTTCCAAAGAGTTCCACTTTTGTCTCATCGGTCCACAGAATGTTGTCCCAAAAGTCTTGGGGATCATCAAGATGTGTTGTGGAGAAATTGAGACGAGCTTTGATGTTCTTTTTGCTCAGCAGTGGTTTTCTCCTTGGAACTCTGCCATGCAGGCCATTTTTGCCCAGTCTTTTCCTGATGGTGGAGGCATGAACGCTGACCTTAACTGAGGCAAGTGAGGCCTGCAGTTCCTTGGACGTTGTTGTGGGGTCTTTTGTGACCTCTTGGATGAGTCGTCGCTGCGCTCTTGGGGTAATTTTGGGCGGCCGGACACTCCTGGGAAGGTTCACCACTGTTCCATGTCTTCGCCATTTGTGGATAATGGCTCTCACTGTGGTTCGCTGGATTCCCAAAGCTTTGGAAATGGCTTTATAACCCTTTCCAGACTGATAGATCTCAATTACTTTCTTTCCCAATTGTTCCTGAATTTCTTTGGGTCTCGGCATGATGTGTCGCTTTTAAGGATCTTCTGGTGGACCTTACTGTGTCAAGCAGCTCCTATTTAAGTGATGCCTTGATTGTGAACAGGTGTGGCAATAATCAGGCCTGGGTGTGGCTAGAGAAATTGAACTCAGGTGTGGACAACCACAGTTATAGTATGTTTTAACAAGGGGGGCAATCACTTTTTCACACAGGGCCATGATGGTTTGGATTTTTTTTCACCTTTAATAATAAACACCTTCATTTACAAATTGCATTTTGTGTTTACTTGTGTTGTCCTTGACTATTGTTTAAATTGGTTTGATGTTCCGAAACACTTAAGTGTGACAAACATGCAAAGGAACAGGAAATGAGGAAGGGGGCAAACACTTTTTCACACCACTGTATATGTTGAAAAAAACTTAATAAAAAATGTTTGGATCAAAAAATAAGCGTTTTTACCAAAAAACACTAGAATACATGTACATTTAAAATTTATTGACACACCTAAATGGCACCCCAAATGCAGTACAATTTTGCCACGATTGTCGCAAAGCAAAACACGCCTGGCTCAGAGACTAAATTTGTTCCCTGAGCTTCTTAGGTGCGAAAAATGTGCATAGGGCAGCCCAATTGAGTAAATGGGTTGCCCCATGTGGGAGATGCTGAAACGAGCGTGAATTAAATATTCTGCATGTCTGTTTCTTTAAAAGCATCTACCTTACCTGCCAGGAATGTTTCATATGACTGGACACTGAGCTGTGCATTTGGCTATCTTGATTGGACTGACCAATGAAGATGGCCAAAGACACTGAAACCAAAAGACTGTATGATGCTGGGGTTTTTCGCCTTCCTCTGGATCAACTGTGGGTATAGAATTGGGTATATGGGATTGTATGATATTATTTTTTTGTGGTTGAACTGGATGGACTTGTGTCTTTTTTTAACCTGACTAACTATGTAACTATGATGTCAACAACTGTTGTATCGCTGGGTGGTTTGGCAGCTAATTTTGCAATCATGTGCAAATGCTTTGGGCACCAGTAGCAGGCTTTAGTTCCATAATATGCGTTTTCAAGGATTATTAAGCTTCCGGTTAAAGTAAGGAAAGTGTCAAATTTAGATTTCCAACCAGAACAGGAACAGTGGGAACATCTAGGTACATCTGCCCTGATGATAACTGTCTAGGAGGAGCGTTGCCTCACTTTGAGAGATTGGCTATCATTTACTGCTGAATTTACAGGACAGAAAGTGAAGTGAAATATCTTGAATTGGAGACATATGGCAAAGAAGGAAATTAATCTAAAAGGATTTTACCTATTCTGTCCAAATAAAAAAAAAAGTTTTGGTTTTGGGTATACTTTAGGTATTAATCGCTAATTTAAATGGTCATATTAAAGTTGACTGTCAAAAGTCAACAGCAAATCCCATAGACAGTATTTACGTCTAATCAATCACCATATGCAGAGATCAGTAGCATTGTCACAGAAAAGGTAGAGATGTCTTTTATGTGTCAGCTCTGATTGACGACAGGTTTTTACCTTCCTTATGCTATATATCACAAAATAGTAGTGGCCAATGGGAAAATAACTGGGTCTCTGTGGACAAACCAGAGTTTCTGTATGCTGATTTTGCATGGGTATTTTACCTGTAAACGGTATTGTTCATATTTGTAAGTGGTTTCTTGGTAAAGAAAGTGTTGCTTTAAAATTATAATGTATAATGTATTTATATTTCACTAATTATGATGTTCTAGAATGGACACAGTATATATGTTTACTAATTCATTTATAATTCTTTTGTATGCTAAATTGATATTGAGAAGGATGGGAGACCGTAATCAGCTACTTTGTCATTACATTTTGCTAATGAAACCCCTGGTAAGAACTACTAATTTCAGAACATTGCATTTTAATAACTATTGTAACAGCTGTTAAGGCTGTATAAAGTAATACACAAAGAGGCTGATTTTAGTATTATAAAGTAATGCCATATGGTGTGCCAGTATAAAATATTTAAAATATGTTTGCTTCTGGCATGTTGTTTAAGTACAGTATGAGCATAAGCGCATGCAGGGAAACACCTATTTATACTTTTCATATAAGCTAATTGTGTTTTTCGGCCCAATAGGCAAAATTTCAGACAAGAAATACATATAATGTATGCTGCATATTTGCACGGACGGAAAAGTGGAGAGAATGTTTTCCACACTAAAGATTGAAGTCAAGATCCATTGTAGGCTAGCCTCCCATATTATTCTTCAAAAATATGCGCACCCTTGTGATAAAATAAAAATTGAGCTGTTATATTATTTTCAAATCTGACGTTCTCAGCACTTTAAGTCCTAAATTAGTCATTTCTATAGTTCAACTCCCTACACAGAACAGTGGTTGGTACAGTTAATCAGAAAGAAATCATGATGTGAGGCAGAGGAAAGTCAGTCAGCATGCAATTCTGTTGCTTTGTGAAGGATGGGGATCCTTGTAAACCCTTGTTTGCTTGTTACTCATCTCTGTGGGACATTAGAGTCTGGAAGAATAAGGCTTCTTTCTAATTATTCCTGTTTTTCTAGACATCTTAAGTCACTATTAGCCATAAGATATTTTTTTCTTTATCAAGAAGAACCATTGAGTTTGCAGCATACCTCTGAGTTAACAGCAGAATAAAGGAAGAATAAAAAATGACATACAGTATTCACAACTTAGAAAATATAAAGGAAACACTCCTATGGCCACATCTTTATGGGAATTTGATATAATAAAAGAAAAAAATGGGCATAAGATAGGCCAAAGTTCGGACTTTAGAGGCACAATGGACGGTAATAGATATAAAGTTATATATTTTATTTATACCAATACATGGTACAAAGAGCAAAAAAAGGTAAAGAATTAAAAATATATACACAATACATGACAAAAATGAACATGCATAGTATACATAGTATTGAGCCCCTGTGTGTCAACGCGTTTCGCTGTCTAACTTCATCAGGACACACTTAGGGATTGTTGGAGGAAAACAGGTCTCACTATCTGAAATAAAACACATAGATGAGACTTCATACAATAGAAAAATATGTTAAAAATGGATCATCATCATATCTAAGCGACATATATGGCACACACATAGAAATACCTTGCAAAGGAGTCCATGAAAGATAGTCTCAACCATTAGGCTTCAAGTATTCTCATATATGGTATTTCAAGTACTTGGGTATTCATAACAGAAAGCCAACTAGAACAACTCATATAATGACATAAGTCATTAAGAAAACAGGAAACATCCCAAATGTTCAGAAAAAAATATATATATGATGAAATAGAGAAATACTCACTAGCTCAGAATGTCATGTAGCACCTATATTATCAATATTGGCAAATGGAAGAACAAAACTGGATAAGAGAAGAAAGGGGGGGGTGGTATGGACTTGGACACTGAGACCCCTTAATAATATGAGCATATATTCAAAGCCAGTTCCATATACAGTGGTGTGAAAAAGTGTTTGCCCCCTTCCTCATTTCCTGTTCCTTTGCATGTTTGTCACACTTAAGTGTTTCGGAACATCAAACCAATTTAAACAATAGTCAAGGACAACACAAGTAAACACAAAATGCAATTTGTAAATGAAGGTGTTTATTATTAAAGGTGAAAAAAAATCCAAACCATCATGGCCCTGTGTGAAAAAGTGATTGCCCCCCTTGTTAAAACATACTATAACTGTGGTTGTCCACACCTGAGTTCAATTTCTCTAGCCACACCCAGGCCTGATTATTGCCACACCTGTTCACAATCAAGGCATCACTTAAATAGGAGCTGCTTGACACAGTAAGGTCCACCAGAAGATCCTTAAAAGCTACACATCATGCCGAGACCCAAAGAAATTCAGGAACAATTGAGAAAGAAAGTAATTGAGATCTATCAGTCTGGAAAGGGTTATAAAGCCATTTCCAAAGCTTTGGGAATCCAGCGAACCACAGTGAGAGCCATTATCCACAAATGGCGAAGACATGGAACAGTGGTGAACCTTCCCAGGAGTGGTCGGCCGCCCAAAATTACCCCAAGAGCGCAGCGACGACTCATCCAAGAGGTCACAAAAGACCCCACAACAACGTCCAAGGAACTGCAGGCCTCACTTGCCTCAGTTAAGGTCAGCGTTCATGCCTCCACCATCAGGAAAAGACTGGGCAAAAATGGCCTGCATGGCAGAGTTCCAAGAAGAAAACCACTGCTGAGCAAAAAGAACATCAAAGCTCGTCTCAATTTCTCCACAACACATCTTGATGATCCCCAAGACTTTTGGGACAACATTCTGTGGACCGATGAGACAAAAGTGGAACTCTTTGGAAGGTGTGTGTCCAAGTATATCTGGCGTAGAAGGAACACTGCATTTCAGAAAAAGAAACATTATACCAACAGTAAAATATGGTGGTGGTAGTGTGATGGTCTGGGGCTGTTTTGCTGCTTCAGGACCTGGAAGACTTGCCGTGATAAAAGGAACTATGAATTCTGCTGTCTACCAAGAGATCCTGAAGGAGAATGTCCGACCATCTGTTCGTGTACTCAAGCTGAAACGAACTTGGGTTCTGCAGCAGGACAATGATCCTAAACACACCGGCAAGTCCACCACCGAATGGCTGAAGAAAAACAAAATGAAGACTTTGGAGTGGCCTAGCCAAAGTCCTGACCTGAATCCTATTGAGATGTTGTGGTATGACCTTAAAAAGGCCGTTCATGCTCGAAAACCCTCTAATGTAACTGAATTAGGACAATTCTGCAAAGATGAGTGGGCCAAAATTCCTCCAGGACGCTGTAAAAGCCTCATTGCACGTTATCGCAAACGCTTGGTTGCAGTTGTTGCTGCTAAGGGTGGCCCAACCAGTTATTAGGTTTAGGGGGCATTGACAATTTACCCAATAAAAAGATCTTTAACAATCCCGACATCAAAATGGGATTAAAGTCCCTAGTTGAACGGAAGGACCTCGTTATCAGGCCAGCCGACAAGGGGGGAGGGATAGTAGTCCTTGATAAGACTGCATATCACACAGAAATGCTTAAGATTCTTGGTGACACCCAGACATATTCCTTACTATCCAAGAACCCCACCTCCGACTATAAAAAAACTCTCGTGGACCTTGTTGACACTGGTGTTCAATTGGGCATCTTGGACAGGAAGGAAAAGCATTATCTGGTCCCCGTGTCCCCTCGAATTCCAATTATGTACTACCTTCCTAAGGTCCATAAAAACGCAACCCACCCCCCCGGACGTCCAATCGTTAGCGGTCTGGACTCCATCACTTCCCGCATAGGGAAATACATTGACTTTTTTCTCCAACCTATAGTCAAGACAATACCCTCCTACTTGAAAGATACTAGGGATACTTTTTCTAAATTACAACAAATTAGTTATTCTAGTGATCTTATATTGGTGACCGCCGATGTCACCTCTTTATATACTTGCATTCCCCATCATTTAGGGTTGGAGTCCGTCGAACTATTTTTGGGCAGGATTAGAACCATCCCTAATACCCAAAAGAGGTTCATAATGGACCTTCTGAGGTATGCTACAAAACATAACTATTTTTGGTACGACGGGAAATTTTATCTGCAAGAAAAGGGGGTGGCCATGGGCGCCAAGTTCGCCCCTAGTCTTGCGAACATTTTTATGGGCAAGTGGGAGGAGGATGTCGTCCACGTACTGGACCCTCCACAACTAGTGTTATGGTCCAGATATATCGACGACATCCTCCTCCTATGGAAAGGTTCCTTAGACTCTCTCAATCAGTTTATGACTTTACTCAATACCAATAATATCGGAATTGAACTTTCCTATGAAGCTAGTCCTTCGTCCATTCACTTTCTGGACCTAGAAATTACCATTATTGATGACCAAATTACCACTAAAACGTTTTTCAAAACCACCGACCGGAATGGCTACATTCCGGTTGATAGTTGCCATCATCCGTCATGGCTTAGTTCCGTTCCACGTAGCCAACTTATGCGCATCCGTAGAAACTGCTCTCGCCTTCCTGATTACTATGAACATGCCCTCATTTTAAAAAATAGATTTATCGACCGGGGCTATGAAGCATCTCACATAGACGATGAAATCAAAAAAATTGCATCCATCGATCGAACGTCCTTGCTGATAGAGAAGCCCCCCAAAAATAGAGATGATAAATTCCGGTGGTCTTTCTTTACTAGGTTTTCGGTTCAACATAAACAAATCAAAGCAATATTTCAGAAACACTGGGATATTTTGAAAAATGACCAAATCCTAGGACCTATCCTACCTGAACATGCAGGTGTCATCTATAGGGGAGCCCCTTCCCTAAGGGGTAAAGTTGCACCAAATATCATGGATCCACCCAACCCCCCTTCTTTTTTCCATGATATGAAGGGATTCTACCCCTGTCGCAAGTGTAACGTGTGCATGAACAATACTTGTAGGAGGAAGTGTGACACATTTAAATCTAATGTCACCAATAAAGAATATAGGATGGAATGTTTCGTAACATGTCACACGAAATTTATTGTTTACCTCATAACGTGCCCATGCGGTAAACAATACATAGGTCGGACCAAACGCACGTTCGCCATTAGGGTGAACGAACATTTGGCCGCCATCAAAGCGGGACACACTAACCACAGTGTCTCCAAACATTACCTTTTAAATCATAACCGAAATCCAGCAGGGTCTTGCTTCCAGATTATTGATAAATTTGTTCCTCACTGGCGGGGCGAATCGAATATTAGGGGTGTATCCCGACTTGAAACGTTCTGGATACACCAGATTAAGTGCTACACCCCCCATGGCCTCAATGTCGAATGGGATATTAATGCGTTCATTAATCGCTCATGACCCCATCCGTATAGTGTTTAGACGATTACATCGGTCTATAATTGTAAGTCTCTATCACATACACATTTTTTCTGTTGACTCATATATATTTACTTCTTGAAATACTCGTCATCTGTTTTGGATAGTGTTCCTATAGGGTCGTCCGAGCATACCATTCATTACTAACATTACAGAATGAACATTATAGATTATTTTTCAACATTTTTTAATAACAAGAAGAGTTGCTTCTATACTATAGCCAACTTATATGTGGTTCATCACCCCTTATGCAGACCCATGACCTACATTGGCCCTACCAACATCATTGGACATGACTTGTATAATCGTTAATTATGTTTTATTTACATTGATTGACCATGGATGCCAATTATATCTCATTTATATCGATTGATGATTGATGCTATTGGTATTGAGATGGATTAGTGACGTTATTGGCATTGAGTTCCATACATTCTTAGTTGTACTTGTAATTGAATAGTGATGCCTTTAATCAGGTGATCCATTTTTAACATTGTATTTTCAATCAGCCAGACTTTGAGGTTAGTATTGAGTCTGCCATCTTGTGGACAAGCGCTAGTATGGTTTGTCCTCTATTTTTATCTGTTTACATTCCGGGAGGCCAATGACGTCACATCCGCTTCCGCCCATCCCGCGCGTCACTTCCGCTCCAGACGTTACTTCCGGTTTATGACTTCCGGTACGCCACTTCCGTCGAGGCGTCCCACGCGGTCGTTGTCTGGTACAGTGCAGCGTATAGGTGCACTTACATTTGGCGCTCATTTTTGAAATAAGGCCCTTTTCCCTCTGACCACCAATGAACTATTAGAGTGCTGACTATTAGCCACAAGATTGGTCACCCTTCGGGCTTCTGCCCGCCTATTAGTTAGGTGGTTCATATTGGAGCACGTTTTTTGCTATAGGCGTCTCTTGGTATGTCCAAACTGTGCCCCCATTGGCCTACATTTATGTCTTTCTTTCATACTCCTCCCTATTGGCCCAATTCCGGCCTGAATCACACACTCCTCCCTATTGGCCCAATTCCGCCCTGAACCACTAATACGTGAAAAACAGCGAACAGGAAATAGGAAGTGTGGCTAACAGGAAGTGTGGCTGATTGGAAGTACCCAGGTGGGTTTGTGGTTTAATTGTTTTGTTCACTATATATAACGCAGCAGGAGGAGGCTGGAGCATACCCCAGCAGAAGTCTTTTCAGACGAAACGCGTCGGGTCTCCAAGCTTCACCGCCTACTGCGTTTTTTACCTGTTTTTATTAGAACAGCTCCATTTGTCTGATTTCATTTTGGATGCATGTTTCTGTTTTAAAATAAAGTGAACCCTTGTCTTGTGGGTTTTACACGAGGAGGAGTCCCTCTTTTGCTTTTTTTCCATCTATGGCAAAACTTCTGACCGACGAGATCTGATCACAGTTATCCTACAGCCACCCATTCGGTTGGTGAGTATGTGCTAAGGATCCTGAGAAACTTTAACCAACGCTCCCTATCTTCTATCTCACCTCTTTTGGCACCTGGAGGTAGCCATACAAGCTGATTCTGACCTTTCACTACCGGTGAGTTGGTCCACCGCTCAGGGTAAGCGCTTATGAATTCATCCATCTGGTTGCATTGTTGCCCTTGGTTGACAGGACCCAACATTTGAACCATACCATCATCACTGTTTATATTGCATTTGGAACTGCTCTATCAGCATCACTCCCAGTTATACCTTTTCGGAGTTTAAGGAACAGTGCCTCTACCTGAATTATAGTTTGATATGTCTAGTCCGCTTATCCATTTCTAACAACAGGACTGTTTACTGAGGTGTTTTGAGAAACAACCATCCTTATTATGTGTTATTGATTCACATTGTGATATATCATCATTGTCTGTTTGGGTTTGCCAGTCAGGAGGCGTGGCCATTAAGGTTTCTGAGAAACTTATAGTCTTCCTTGGCACACCCGTTTATTACAGTTTTCCTGTAATTGCAGCACCTTATATACACCATGTCTTTTTGGTAGTTTTGCCATCGGCATTTCAACACATCTGTACATAACATCTGTGTGATTTTAGGCTCTTAATTACATTACTCACGGTATTTTAGAGTTCATTATCAGAGACACAGTCTGTGTGATCCCTTTATATATGTTTATTTTTGAAGAATTTTTAAACATTGAGGTGTATTGTTCACATAACATTCTTGTTTGGATACACGTTTGTTTGGATGGACAGTTTATACTAGACTGTCCATACATTAGTTTTGGAACAACTTTCCACTTTTTATTCACTTTAGGTGAGTGTGGACCACTTTGTAGTGTATCCACACTTGAGGTCCATCTGGCCTGTTGAGACACCACGCTCTCATTTATTTAAGAGCCTGGTGATCATCAGCTACTTTGACCCTCTATTTGTTACTTTACCACTAACACTCTGAACAGCAATCTGGGGGTTGTCGATTTTCCTAGTCCACAACCATGGTTGCACAGAGACATTTTTAGCGCTACACTGTTACACATATGCAGAAGATAATCCATAAGATTATGGTTTGTGGGATCTGCTTGGCCATTGTTTAACTTTTTTTCCCATTTTTTGTCTTCTATAGTTGATGCTGAGATATTGACTCATAATAGGGATATTGTTTCTCTTTTTTGAAAAAAAATTATCAATATATGACAATATATGTAATATTTAGCTTACCAAGCTTTATGATATGTTCACAGTATATATATTTTTGGACAGTGTTTTATGTATTTATTGATTACTCATTTATGATGGTACTTGAGCAATATAGCCCTTTTTTTCTTATGGATTATCTTTTTAATTCTATTTTTAATATTTTTTATTCTTTACCTTTTTTTTGCTCTTTGTACCATGTATTGTTATAAATAAAATATATAACTTTATATCTATTACTGTCCATCTAAAGTCTGACCTTTGGGCTATCTTATGCCCATTATTTTTATTTTTTATTTTTATTATATCAGTATTCACAACATGTTTGCTTTACTTGAATGCTTTAAAGGACCTAGGTGTGGCAAATGTGTATTTATTCTTTAAAGCCAAACTTCAGCTTTTAAACTTCTAATAAACCTTTATAGACTGTTGCCTATGAAAGCAAAAAGCAGCTTTCGCTGCAATCCTCACCTGCTCTTTGCTGTCCAAATGATGCTGGCTTGAATGATGCCCAGCATCATTTAACCTAGTTGCTGTGAGCCTAGGCTGTCATAGACACACCGTCTGAGGGTGCATTTTTATGCAAGCCTGGGCTCACAGTACAAAAGAACAGTTCTCATTGTCAGAGCTTTATTCTGTGCTTCAATATGGATCGACCACCGCTGTCTCCAGAAATGATGAAAAAGGACCAATGATGCTATTTTTAATGTATGGGACTGAAGGGGCAAAACCAAAACTTCTGCTTTAAAATTGCAAATGAACCTAACCTGTTAATACTGAGGGCTTAATAAGGATCTTACTAAAGATCTTGAATGTAAAAATGTTTTTTTTTTTTAACAACTGCAGTGTGTAATATAAAGCATCAGGTCACCCAGAAATTTTCATTTATAAATGGAGCCTGGTGAAATCAGTGGCACACTGGCTTAACATATCACACTTTGGAGAGAACATCGCAGTTACAGTACCTGGCCAAGTTTTTTGATTGGAAAGTGAGGGTATGCCAGTTTGCATGCTTGGATAAGGGTCTGATATTGGTTTTTTTGGGGACCTCATCCTTTTTTCTGCTTTTTGAGTGGGGTTACCATTAAACTTATACTCAAAGGAGGGGGGAAGGTAACCCAATACCATTTTTTTGCATGGGCTTCCTAAATTGACATCTACAGTAGACCCTCATATACAGTAGGATATAGGTCTTGTATAGATGAATTGGATCCCCATCCACCTTGTTTAAAAAAACAGAACACAGGCTGAGAATGGTCATTTTACCAGCAATTTAAACAAAGGTTTTATTAAATGTCAATTTTGCTGTAGTAGGTTTTACACATTGTACAGATGTTTCATTTCACAGGCAGAGTTTGGGCATTTCCCAGGCATGTTGTTTAAAGGAAACTTTTTTTGCTTTGACTCATGTCCTCCAAAACAGTGCCCCTATGCTCTTTATTTCACATTCCCTTTCCTATTTGTCTAGAAAACTATTACTTGCTTTTTTTAACAGTTGGCTCCCATTGACTTAAATTATGTTCACATTCAGCAACCGAACTTTAGTTATGTTCACCAAACATTTTTCAAACTGAACCCAGGTATGTTCAGCTTATCACTAATCCTAACTACAAATTACACTTTAAATGCAACAATGCAGGTTTGTGTATTAAACAGTGTTGCTTTTGGCTCCGATATGTACTGTATCTGTATTTAGCAAAAAAATATATATATATATATATATATATACTGTATATACATACACACACGCCCTGGCCACTTTATTAGGTACACCTGTTCAATTTCTTGGTAACACAAATTGCTCATCAGCCAATCACGTGACAGCAAGTATCTATTTACGCATTTAGACGAGGTGAGGACGACTTTCTGAAGTTTAAACCAAGCATCAGAATGGAAAAGAAAGGGGATTTAAGTGATTTTGTAGGTGGAGTGGTTGTTGGTGCCAGATGGGCTGGTCTGAGTATTTCAAAAACTGCTGATCTCCTGGGATTTTCATGTACAACCATCTCTAGGGTTTACAGAGAATCGCCAAAAAAAGAGAAAATATCCAGTGAGCTGCAGTTGTGTGGACGAAAATGCCTTGTTGGCAGAGGTCAGCGGAGAATGGACAGACTGGTTTGAGATGATGGAAAGGCAACAGTAACTCAAATAACCACTTGTTACAACCAAGGTATGCAGAATACTATCTCTGAACACAAAACACATTGAACCTTGAAGCAGATGGGCTACAGTAGCAAAAGACCACACTGGGTTTCCACTCCTGTCAGCTAAGAACAGGAAACTGAGGCTATGAGGCTACAATTTGCACAAGCTCACCAAAATTGTCCAATAAAAGATTGGAAAAATATTGCCTGGACTGATGAGTTTTGATTTCAGCTGCGACATTGAGATGGTAGGTTCATAATTTGGCGTAAACAACATGAAAGCATGGATTTATCCTGCCTTGTATTAACGGTTCAGGCTGGTGGTGTATCGGTGTTGGGATTAATCTTTTGGCACACTTTGGGCCCCTGAGCATTGTTGCTGACCATATCCATCTCTTTATGACTACAATGTACCCATCTTCTGATGGCTTCTACCAGCAGGATAATGCACCATGTCACAAAGCTCAAATCATCTCAAACAGGTTTCTTGAACATGACAATGAGTTCACTGTACTCCAATGGCCTCCACAGTCATCAGATCTCAATTCATCAGAGCACCTTTGGGATGTGGTGGAATGGTAAATTTGCATCATGGAAGTACAGCCGGAAATCTGCAGCAACTGCATGATGCTATCCTGTCAATAAGGACCGACATCTCTATGGAATGTTTCCAACATCTCGTTGAATCTATGTTATGAAGAATTAAGGCAGTTCTGAAGGCAAAAGGGGGTCCAACCCATACTAAAGTGACCGGTGAGTGTATATTATATATATATATATATATATATCGTGTTTTTATGGGATCATATTACAAGGTTCAATTTAACTCTAGTGTTATATAATCAGTGACTGCATGTCATTATGCTATATAAAAGCATGATTGTATAATGAATATGTTTACAACTATGACATAAAAAAAAAACTATACAGTTTCTATAGTACATCAGTTCAATTGCTAAAACACTTTAGTACCATTTACAGATGAAGCTCTATATATTGTATATAAAACCTGTCCACGGAGCATAACAAATGTACTTAGAGAGAGCTTAGATGGGTGTTAAAAATGAATAAAGTATATTTCCAGCACAACCCAAATTGTTGAAATAATTCTACCTTTATGTCTTTGTAGATAAGAAGCTTCCTTTCTCTCAAAACAAAATATCTCTCTTGAAACTTATTTCCGGAGAGAAGTTTGGATGAATCTTCTTTGTATTTCATGTTCCCTGACTGAATGTGCCGAGAAGGATTTTTATCTACAAAGATAAAAAAAAGGAGCTGAATTACAATATAAATTTATTAAACAGCTTTAGGCAACAAGTAAATTCATTCAGCAAACTACTAATGCTATCTAGGAAACTCATTGCTAAAGTCAGAAGAGTCCAGTTAGGACTGCTGGCTTTATAGCTTGCAATCTGATTGAACAATCTTCTTTAACTTTACAAACAATTATGTAGCAAAGGAGCTACTTTTCTGTATATAAAGTGAGTAGATCACTAAGGAAAGCATCTACCTTATAATTTTGGCAGATCTAAAATAGGATAAATTGGGAGTGAACTTTCAGATTGCCAGGTGTATGGCTAGATTGGGCAATGGATGAGAAAAAAAATCTAGTAGTTCTTGATAGCAGATCACATGAAAAACTTCAGTCGTCACATGTGTCAATTTTATGGGTGGTATAAATCGGCAATTAATAATGTGGATGCAACAGATGTCAGAAAATGGAGTTAAACCATTGACCACAAAATGAATGTTAGTAGAATAAACCTTCAGAGATCCCCAGCCTGGGACTCAAGAGACACAGTTGCATGTGTTCAAATGGAAAATGAAATGTTTGACTCTCCTCAACAACATGAACCCTTAAAATGTATGTCCACCCAAGTACGGATCACTTTAAACTGCTGTTGGGTTTTTACTGGGGTTAAAGGGGAGTTCCAGGCATTTTAAAAGTCAGCAGCTACAAAAAGTGTAGTTGCTGACTTTTAAAAAAAATGACACTTACCTGTTCCACGGTCCAGCGATGCGGCCGAACGGGGTGTCGCTCCTCTCCCCCTCCTCTTCGCCGGCGCTGCCATTTCCACTAAGGGCACCCGGCCGTGACAGCTTTCCTCTTCACGGCCAGGCACGCACGGCGCATGCGCGAGCCGCGCTGCACTCCCGGAGTGGATAGGCGATCTCCTGGGACCTGTCACGTGTCCCAGGAGATCGCCTAGAGGGAGGAGTCGCCTAGGCGGTTCCTGGGCGGAAGGAGGAAGTGGGACAGGAAGTCCCCCTCCTAATGAAGCCCCCACTCCCCCCCAAAAAAAATTACATGCCAAATGTGGCATGTAAGGGGGTGAGGAGTGGTTAAAGTGGAAGTTCCATTTTTGAGTGGAACTCCGCTTTAAGTGCTCCATTAGAGACTCTGAATATTTTAACACTGATTACACTCTTTCCATTTGGCTGATCTCTTTCATGTATACAAAAGCATAAAAAAATACTAATTAAAATGCATCTGCTCCCAAACTATGGACACCAAATGGACACCAAATTAATTACATCTTTCTAACAGGCAGTAAATGAGCTTTACAATAAGCTCTATTTGCCTCTCTAGCTGCATGTACTGTAGAACAATCAATTTTCAAAGTTCATTACATGTATAACATTGCTTCTTTTTTTTTTTTCTACTTCAATAGTTTTCTTTGAGTTTGTTATAAGTTTAACATTCAAACAAGTAGATACACACATTACGCATTGGTATATTATACGGTATGTCATCATGTGACTGTCTGTTTAGGTACAGCAATAAGTATAACAGTAATATTAAGTATAGCAGTTATATTATGCATGTTAGTCAACAAAGGGTATTATAAGCCTTTATATTTTTACATCCATATCTTCCAGTTTCTATCAAATTTCTTGCATGTTAGTTAATCGCCAAAAGGCATTCAAAGGTATTATAGTTCCAACATAAGGGGGTTGTATGGCTCAGAACTGTGGAAACAAAATCTTACATTGTAAGTTGAGGTCAGGGTGTCCAAGCTGAGGTGTCCTCCCATACACCAAAAGACAATGTAGTCATCAGAAAAAATAAGCAGCTGGCAGCTCCATACCATCAAAAATATTTATTGTAAAGCCTTCACAGTGAGTACAGTCAGCGGCAGACGTGTTTTGGCGATAAGCCTTGTTCACAGCACATATATATATTAAAAGACATGAACATATATACACGAATAACTATCACATGACTAATGCTTCTCCTCCAATAAGCAATGCCTTCAATTAAGCACCAGGTGATTGAATGTAAATTTCCTGCAGGTGTAACATTGGCAGGAAGAAAACAAAAAGTCATGGTATAATACAACACATAAAATGCAAACATACAAAAACTATCCTGATATATAAAGAAAATCATTATTAAAAGTTATATGAAAAATACTTTAATGAAAAATGAAAATGAAAGATCGTAGGATGTAGAATCTAAAAGCTGTATATTAAGGATAGTGCACATAAAGAATGTATCGCAATCAATAGGCATAAACATGTAATGCCCATAGGTATAGGACTTATTTCATAAAAAGATCCACATCATAGCGATGGTTCATTCCCAAAGGTACCCTTGTTTGTAGGTTGAATATCCACCAGACTTCACGTAAAAGAAGTGCATGGTGAATATCCCCACCACGCGAGGATAGTTTAACTCTTTCTAACCCGGAGAAGTAAAAGGATGCCATGTTTATGCTGTGTTCATACTTAAAATGTTTACACACATTGGATAAGCATTTGTTGGTACTGTAAGACGCACCATGAAAATGTTCACTGATTCTCGTTCTCAGTGGTCTCATGGTGCATCCTACATATTGTTTATTACATCTTTTGCATTGTACAGCATAAACAACATTGCTGGTGCCACAATTGATATATTCACAGGTCGAAAATACCTGTCCTGTGGCACAAGAAACAACGTCTTATGCCTCGTACACACGCTCAGACTTTCCCGCGGGAATGTCCGCCACACCTAGTCCGGCGGACAAACCGCCGGACCTTCCAGCGGGGCTTCGCCGGACTTTTCGAGCATGTGACTTGCCCACACACGCCCGGACTTCTCCGGTGGACAATCCGCAGGAAAAAGTCTGCGGGACTTTTGAAAATGAACGGACTTGCCCACACACGGAGCAAAGTCCGTTCATTTAGAACGTAACTGCAGGTAGACGGTGCTAGCGAAGGCAGTGAATGCCGCCGCGCTAGCCCCGTCACCTGGCATGGATTTAAAGGGAATCCCCACGCCGAAAAAACGGCATGGGGGTCCCCCCCAAATCCATCTCAGACCCTTATCCGAGCACGCAGCCTGGCCAGCCAGGAAAGGGGTGGGGACGAACAAGCGCCCCCCCTCCTGAGCCGTACCAGGCCGCGTGCCCTCAACATGGGGGATGCCCTGGGGAAAGGGGGGCCGTGCGGCCCCCCCACCCCAAAGCACCTTGTCCCCATGTTGATGAGGACAAGGGCCTTTTCCCGACAACCCTGGCCGTTGGTTGTCGGGGTCTGCGGGCGGGGGGCTTATCAGAATCCGGGAGCCCCCTTTAATAAGGGGGCCCCCAGATCCCGGCCCCCCACCCTATGTGAATGAGTATGGGGTACGATGTACCCCTACCCATTCACCTTAGGTGTAAAGTGTAAATAAAAAAAACGCACAATTTTTTTAAAAATATTTTATTGCACTGCTCCGGGGGTCTTCTTCCGTCCCGGGGGGGTCTTCTCGCCGGACTCCTCCGCTATTTTACCTAGCTCTTTTACCGAGCGGAGGAGCCCGGCTACCTTCTTCATCATCGCTGCCGCCCTTAGGGGGTCTCGATCCGCCTTCGGGGGTCTTCCGGGGTCTCTTCTGTTCTTGCCGCTGTCGTTGCCTTCTGCGCCGCCACCTTCTTCTTCTTCTTCTGATGTTGACTCGTCGCTCTCTCTGGCCGGAATGGCAGAGATGCGCTGTGCTGGGACTTATATAGGGACAAGGAGGCGGGGTCACATGCTCATGTCACATGGTGACCCCGCCCCCTATGATGTCACAGTCCCAGCATCCTCCGGGACTGTGACATCATAGGGGGGCGGGGTCACCATGTGACATGAGCACGTTTTTTCGGCGTAGGAATTCCCTTTAAATCCATGCCAGGTGACGGGGCTAGCACGGCGGCATTCACTGCCTTCGCTAGCCCCGTCTAACTGAAGTCACGTTCTAAATGAACGGACTTTCCGATGATCGGCAAGTCCGTTCATTTCCAAAAGTCCGGCGGACTAGCATACTAACCGCGGGTTTGTCCGCCGGACTGCCAAGTTCAGCGGACAATTTTAAAACAAAACTTAAAACCTAGTCCGCCGGACTTTTGGCGCCCACACACGCCGGGCATGTGGTCAAAGATGGGGACTATAGGAGAGTTAACCATACAATGCTCTGCTACTTTTCTATTAAAAACTCCCATCTCCACACCTGTGTCCAGAAGATCAATCAACTGTTGTCTGAAAACGGGAGTGGGATCTCTATCCAGAATCTGATATGTGGAAGTACCCTGCGACTGACGTAAAGCCTCTTCCTTATAATCACTTGCATTCAGAAGTACCACTGAGCCTCCCTTGTCAGCTTCACTTATCACCAGATCAAAGTGTGATTTGAGACTGACAATGGCAGATCTTTCTGATTTGGTAAGATTTTCCCTGTGTCAGGTAGGTTCAGCTGCCACTCTATGTGCCAGTTGAACTAAATCCTGCTCTACCAAAGCTTGAAAGTTTTCTATTGCTGGAGTTAACCGGATAAAAGTACCTATCTCCTCTATAAACACAATCCTGATCACTGAAATACATACCCCCTGTGGACTCAGACTGGAGTCTCTCCAGGGTAGAGTTAATAATTTGATCCTGAAAATTAAGAGTGACTACAGTCATCTCCTGTGAGATGCCTACCTGGGTACTTCTAGTTGAGTCAACCGGAGAAAAAAGTGCTTTCTCAAGACAATATTCCGTATAAATCTATTTACATCAAATAAGGTACTAAAAATGTCAAAATGAGACTGCAGGGCAAAAGAAAGACCTTTAGAAAGCAAAGAAATCTCTGCAGATGTGAGAGAAACATTTGAAAGATTTACCACATTTTTGAAAGTGTCTATATCCTGGGTCACCTATGTCAGTTCCTCTCAAAGGTATGGCTCCGGTTGACTCGTTTTATCACGTCAGATGGGTTGATAGATAAGGTATCTTTCCAGTTATGCAGTATTAGAGTGCGGGTTGCTAGAAAAATGTATCCACATTTCCTCCAACATGAGGGTGATGTGTCTGGGAAGTTGACAAGTCTATATGGAGTGTAGTGCCATCTATTGGTTATCTTAAGCATCATTTCCCAGTGATTTACACAATGGGATGCTGTGTGTTGCCACTGCTTATCTGAGAACTTAGTGTCTAGATCTATGTCCCATTTCCTAATAGCAGCTGTCTTTTCGAAAATATCCGTTTGTCGCAGATGAGGTTATAAAATAGTGATATTCCTTTGGTGGTAAGCGATGGGATTGAGTAGAAACGCCACGCTCTGGTTGGTATTTTTATTGTAAGGGATGGGGTATAATTTTAGGAAATAGAAGATAAGTACACACAAGAAAAGCATGTTATTTGGCAGATTGAATTCAATCATTATTTGTTCTGTAGTTTTTGGTTTGTGTTCTCTGATAAGGTCTTGTATGTGCATTATGTCGCGCATTAGCAATTTCATTATTGATAACATAGGGATTTTTGCCTCCAGAAAGCCTATAGGGAATTTGTATTCTACCTCACATGTGTCAATTTGGTTATGTTTCAGGAGGAATCTCCACGCATGTAAGCACACTTGTATGAGAGGGGGTAGTCCCCCAGTTTCCCAGGGTTCCCATATGTCGCCCATGAGGAATGTTGTTAGATAGTTCAGTGTTTTCTCTATTTCTATCCATAGTGGGTTGTCTTTTCTGTCTTTTCTCTGCCCATAAGTAATCTTGGATGTCTGCTAACCCAGCACCACCTACCCTTTTATGTGGATTAAGATTTTTTTGTGGACATCTAGCTTTTTTACCACCCCATATGAATTTCCATATGAGAGCTATTTTGCCTAACTAGGATAATTCTCTTCTTGAGATATCTTTCAGTTGGGTTTCCAGTTAGGCTATTAGTGGTTTGACATTGGCTGCTAGAGATGAGGTTGTGTTTTTCAGGGTGATTCCTAAGTACAAAATGCTCTTTTTGTTCCATCTGTAAGGGAGATTTTCTTGTAAGGAGTTTCCTATAGTCTGTGGTACTCCCATGTCTAGGATTAGACATTTAGTGAAATTTACTTTGTACTTTGATATGTCTCCAAAGTCTGTCAATATTTTATGGGCTTGTTCGAGTGAGGTGAGTGGATTTGTTAGAAGGAGGATGACATCATCTGCAAAGTTTATGATGTGCTTATTGGAGCCAAACTGGAAACCCGTGATTGAGGCGTTTGTTCGAATAGCTTCTGCTAGGGGCTCTATCATTAGGTTAAATATTTTAGGGGAGAGAGGACATCCATGGCGAGTCCCGTTGGATATAGTAAAGGGTGTGGATAAGAGGCCTAAGGTGTATACTTGTGCTGATGGACAGGAATGTAGAGCTAAAGTCACAGTAAGTATAGGCCCCTGAAAACAAACGTGGACAGTACCATTTCCATGTAGTAGCAGAGAAGGTGTTCGGGTTTTAACAGCATGGTGGATAACATTTATGATTCTTCTGGTAGCATCTGAGGTTTGTCTCCCCTTCACAAAGCCCATCTAATCGTGCTGGATGAGATATGTGGAGGAATATGAGGAATGATATCTGTTATTAATGAAATCTGTATTTTTTCTGTGGTTGGTTTTAGGGTTGAGATGTCTTTGGGTAGGTTGTAGAGTGCACCGTAGTATTCGGCAAACTGGTTCGCTATTTCTTCTGGTTTGGTGATTTTGTGGTGTAGAGTAGGATGTGTCAGATGTGCTATTCTAGTTTTGGTGCGCGCTGCTTTGATTCTGTTGACTAGGAATTTACCTTCTCTGTTAGTGTGGGCATATGATCCTAAATGTAGGTGTCTAAGATGTTTGTCATATTGTTGTGCTAGATGCTATCTTAGGTTTTCTCTGAGTCTAGAAAGTGTACTTGCTAGGGTGGTTGTGGGTGATGCTTTATTTTGGGTTTATAGTGTGTGTATCCCGGATAGTAGAGTATTTTGTTCTCTCTGGCCCCTAACTGTATTAGTATGCCTTTCATGAAAGCTTTGTGAGCATTCCATAAAGTGAATGAATCAGTTACAGATGTGTTGTTATTTAGGAAAAAGTCCCAGAGATGATGAGAGATTACTGGGAATGTTTGGTGTTCTTGTAGTAACTTAACATTGCAGCACCAGATGGTGGAGGAGGGAGATACACCCTGTTCATTAACTGCTTGCCGACCAGCCGCCATCATTATACGGCAGCAGGTCAGCACGATCCCGCTAACCATCGTAGCTGTACGTCGACCCTTTAAACGCCTATAGCAGGCGCTCGGGCCCATGCTGCACGGCGGGGGAACCGATATGCATGGCCGGCATTCGCGATGACCACCAGCCATGTGAGAGCGCAGGCACAAGAGCCAGAACAGGGATGTGTGTGTGTAAACACACAAATCCCTGTTCTATGAGGAGAGGAGAGACAGATTGTGTGTTCCTACTAGCTAGGAACCATGATATGTCTCCTCCTCTAGTCAGTTCCCTCCCCCAAAGTTAGAAACACAAACGAGGGAACACATTTAACCCCTTGATTGCCCCCTAGTGCTCACCCCTTCCCTGCCAGTGACATTTTTACAGTAAGCAGTGCATTTTTATAGCACTGATCGCTGTACAAATGTCAGTGGTCCAAAAAATGTGTCAAAAGTGACCGATCTGTCCGTCGCAATGTCGTAGTACCGCTAAAAATCGATGATCACCGACATTACTAGTAAAAAAAATTGAAAAATAGTTTGTAGACACTATAACTTTTGCGCAAACCAATCAATAAACACTTATTGCAATTTTTCTTTACCAAAAATATGTAAAAGAATATATGTTGGCCAAAACTGATGAAGAAATTTGATTTTTAAAAACATTTATGGGGATATTTCTTACAGCAAAAAGTAAAAAATATTGGGTTTTCAAAATCGTTGCTATTTTTTTGTTTATAGCGCAACAAATAAAAAACCCAGAGGTGATCAAATACCACCAAAAGAAAGCTCTATTTGTGGGGGAAAAAAAGGACATCAATTTACAGTGTGACAAGCATGTGATAGTCATTTGTGGTGAGGTATGTTTTGACATGTGGTATTGGGGTTTAGGTACTCACTGTGTCCATGGGGTCTGTTCTTGGGAGTTCCATGCTCTGTTGTCAGGTTAAGTGAGGCTTATCTTCTTCAATAGGTAAATGTTCCTTGCGTTGAGTATTGCTGTGTGTATCAAACATATAACAAAGCAAACCAAGAATATATAAATTTAAAAAAGGATTGTTCAATGGATCCGTGTGCAGATGTATCTGCTGTGGGTGGTAGAGGGGGAAAAAGGAGAATGAACTCTAGACTCCTATATCTGGAGAGATTTGTAGGTAACATTTTGTTTCGGTTAAGAGCTGCCATGTTTTTTTTCGGAGCGCTTATGTGACACCACTTGCCATTCATTTTGGAATAGTTGTGGTTGTGAGGCAGATGCTGATTGTAAGGTCTGGTCGGGGATTATACCCTATTGGCGTAAGTCTGTGATTCCTTCCTCCATTGTGGTGATTGACTTTCTGGTCCCATTGTGAGTAATAGAGAGGGTCGCAGGTTTCTCCATTTGTGAGGGACTTTGTGTTTTTTTAAGGCCTTGGTGATGGTCGCCAGGTTGCAGCGTCGTTGTAGGGTGTGCCTGGAGAGGTCTGGAAGTAGTTGTACATTGGTACACTGTGGAGGGATGTTGTCAGGTCTGCGTGATGTCTTCAGAATTTGTTCCTTCGCGTGATAGAAGGGAACTCTCAATCGTATATCTCCTGGGGTTTCTTCTGGAAGGAAAGATAGTTTGGGGATTCTATGTATTCTGTCCACTATGAGATCCTGTGCTGTTAGTGCAGGTACCAGAGTGGAGAATAAGACATGGGCATATTGCAGGAGCTGGGTAGCTGGAACAGACCATGGGACCCCTCTCAACTTAATGTTATTCTTTCTATACTGGTACTCAAGGTCTGCGACTTTGTCCTTCAACCATGTTATTTCCTCTCCCTGGGCTGTGTGGGCATCCACTAGTGTATTGTATGAGGATGTGTAGTCATCCATCTTTTGTTCTATATTATCTACTCTGATCCCAATAGCTTGGACCTCCTTATGCATTTATTGATCCCCTTTCCCATATCTGCTTGTAATGAGGATATTTGTGACAGTAGCATTTCTTTCAGCATTGTATCTGATATGGGTCTGTCTGCTGTTAGGAATTCTGCTATAGGGTCCGTCATGCGTTTGGGATGTGTGGAATGAGCGCTCTTCGGCCTGCTTACCTCCATGTCAGGGTCATCATGCGGCCTGACTGAGGAGTCCATCCTTGGCTTAGATTTCGCAGGGCTCCTTGTAGAGGGGCTAAATGTGCTAGAGGATGACCCATTATGTAGATGGGCTTATGCATGTGATTTTTGAGACCCTCGTGGCTGTTGTATGCTGCGGCCTTGTCCTCTAGCCGCTGTGCTCTGGCGCCTCCGCTATTTTGTTGTAGGTTGTGGCGGTAGATGAGTCTGGTGTGCTTGGATGGCGGTGGATTCTCTCTGGCAGCCAAGCGGAGCTCCTAGCTCAGGCGTTCATCTTGGAGCTTCGTCGCCACGCTCCCCCCTAATGTTGCTTTTAATAGCTTAGAAATGCCTGCTGTGTGTTTACAGTAGAGGGTGTCAGGAATCCCGTCCGCTGCGCACTCTAGTGCGCAGGCGCACGGGTCCGGCTCCCCGGCTCATAGCCAGTGACAGGGAGATGATGCGGTGGCGCATGCGCACTCGCGGCCCCGCCGAGCGGCGCGCACACATGCGCAGTAGCGTGGCTTGCCCCATGTGACCTCAGCGGCCCTATAAAAGGAGGGCCTCTGTGCCCAGACAGACGCTGGTTTGTCTGACAGCTACTACCTGCTTGTATCCTGTACCTGATTCTTGAAGATTGTCTTACCTGTTGCCAAACCCGGATCGTCTGACTACCCTGCCTTCTCCTGACCTTAACCTTCGGCTTGCCTCTGGATCTGTTACCTTCTCCTGTACTTGACCCTTGGCCTGTATCCCGGATTCTCTTCTCTGCTGCCAGTACTTGACCCCCGGCCTGCCTTGGACTCTCTTGCCTAAACGCCTTGCTACCTTACCTTGAACCTTGCCTACCAGTGTTTGATCCTCAGCCTGTACCCGACTAACCTCTCTGTGTTTGATCCTCAGCCTGCTTGCTGTACTCCTACCTGAGTGAACCCTGGGCCTATCCTCCAGCTCCTGTCTACTCCTTACTGCAACACCTGAGCCCACGCCTGGTCACCATCCTACCGGTGGCTTGTGCCTCTTGGTGCCAACCGTCCCTGTGTCACATTCAGGGCAGTGGGCGCCGAGTCGCAAGGGCAACTGCTCTCGGCATCTTGGCCTCGGTGAGTACCTAGTTCATGACAGAGGGCTGGCAGGCTGCAGATTTTTAGCTCTTCGTTAAAATAGTGGAGATTTCAGTGACTCTGGGCATGAATTTCTCCACAATGCATATAGCTACAGCAGTTTTCAAACGCTATTACTGCTTCTTCAGAATATACTGTATAAATACTTTAGTGTAGACAGAGGCTGGGTAACTATAAAACCCTACTGCTAAAAAGAAAACAATATCCCCAACTAATAGGTTTTCAGTGCAAAATAAACATGAAATAAGCAAAGACAGATTTGGCATTGGCTGCTATATTCTATGCAAGAAGGTAAAAAACCCTCTGTGTGCAGCGCCCCCCTAATCCTTACCTGAGCCCAGTGGCATCACTAGGGTTGGTGTCGACTGGTGAGGTAAAACATGGTGTTACCCCCCGACACTAAACAGGCTAGCATATCGGTGTAGCTTTCCCCCCTTAACCTGCCACAATGGATAGAGCTGGGATGGGATCGGGTGAATGGATGGAGCTGGAATGGGATCGGGGTGGTAGATTGACCCAGGATGAGTTTGGGGAATGGATGGAGCCGGAATAGGAATGAGATGTGATCGGGGGAATGGATGGAGCTGGGATGGGATCAGGGGGAATGGATTATGCCAGGATGGGATCGAGGGGGTGGGAGGAGCAGGGATGGAATAGGGTGGATGGATCGAGCCGGGATGGGATCTGGGAAATGGATGATGCCGGGATGGAATCGGGGAAATGGATGGAGCCAGGATAGGATCAGGGCTGGATGGAGCCCGGGTGGGATCAGGGGGGTAAATGGAGCCAGGATGGGATCGGGGGGTGGATTGAACCGGGAAGGGAATTGAGGGGATGGATGGAGCCGGGATGGGATCAGGTGGAGTGAATGGAGTGGGGATGGGATAGGGCGGTAGATGGAGCCAGGCTGGGATTAGGGGGTGGATGAAGCCAGTATGGGATCTTTGATTTAGGGGGGGTTAGAGGATATGTTCTAGGGGGTGCTTTGGGAGGGGAAAGTAATTGTGCTGGGGGGGTCAAACTTCAAATATGTCCTTACTCTAGCACCTTTCCTCTAATCCCCCTTCCTAAAATCACTCCTGGCAGCATAATTGTTACCTGCCAATGCCCCCCCCCCCCCAAAATCACCACATCCCTCCTCCTCCTCGGCTTTTCCTCCTGGCCTATGTACACGTCAGAGCCAAAGAGGAAGCGGCCGGTGGGGACAGTGATGCAATTGCACCCGCGGAGTGGTGGGGTGTGGACCCAGTCGGACCAGGGCACCCAGTCTATCTCTGCCCCACTCCCTCCTCCCCCACTCTCCCTGCACAATGGGGGGAGCAGAGGAGATCCTGGAAGGGAAGGAACAAGCCGAGGCTCCCCTCTTAATGTGGTGCCAGTGCCAGTCTGAGACTGGTATCACCCTCTGATCCAGCGAGTGCCCTCTGTGTTCGCCATAGCCTTGGATTATGGGGACTTTCCCTCCTCCCCCGCATCGCTGGACCCTGGAACATGCAAGTGTAGCTGCTGACTTTTATTTTATTTTTTTTAATGGAAACTCCTCTTTAAAAAAACAAAAAAAAACAAAGCTTTAATATTACTTTAATGTAAGTAAAACTTGCAGCCAATCAATATATGTAATCAGCCCATCACAACTAAAAACACCAACTTTAACTTAAAATATAATAGAATGCAATCCAAAATACTTAGAAAACAATTTTAAATTAAATTATATATAGTCATATAGTATAAAACTGAAAACTTTTCTCTTCAGAAAAGCCTATCTTGCCTCCACCTAACAACTGTACTTTGAATTTCTCCATCAGCTCACCCCGCACAGTTACTACCTTTTGTATTACTTGACCCTCCATTTTAGATTGTAAGCTCTAACAAGCAGGGCCCTCTGATTACTCCTGTATTGAATTGTATTGTAACTGTCCTGTTTGCCCTCATGTTGTAAAGTGCTGCACAAACTGTTGGCGCTATATAAATCCTGTATAATAATAATAATAATATAACTATCCATAATACGGATGTATCTAAATGTAAACAACTTTCAATAAAATTAAAGTGATTGGAAAGGCTCTTATTTTTTTTCATTTTTATTTTTTATTTTTTAAATAACAAACATGTTATACTTACCTTCTCTGTGCAGTTGGTTTTGCATAGAGCATCCCGATCCTCCTCTTCTCGGGTCCCACTTTGCTGCTCCTAGTCCCTCCCTCCTTTAGGTGCCCCTCAGCCAGAAGCTTGCTACAGGGGTCACCCAAGCTGAGTCAGAGCTCTGTGTATCCATTCAGACACGGAGCCCTAACCTGGCCCTACCCCTCTCTCCCCTGATTGGCTGACTGACTTTGATTGACAGCCACAGGAGCCAATAGCACTTCTGCTCTGTCTCAGCCAAACAGGAGGAGTGTACTGGATGGGTGAGCGGATCGTGGACATTGCTGGAGAGAGAAGGAGCTCAGGTATGAAATTGGGGGGTGCTGGGGAGGCTGTTACACACAGAAGGTTTTTTTATGTTAATGCATAGAGTGCATTAAGATAAAAAACCTTCTGCCTTTACAACTCCTTTAAAAGTAATGCAACATTTCAAAAGGAAAAATAACAGCAATACCCTTTTAAAAAGCAATCTTAATACATTTATCTAGATAGATATTTGTTTTTGTTTTTGCTAAGTAAAATACCTGTAGAATCTGACACATGTAGATGCTAAATTAGAAGCTACTGCTAAACCATTATTATATTATTTTCATTGTTGCTGTTGCATGACATATTTGCTTCATTTATGAGCTCAAATATACAGAAATTATTTCTAAGGCAATTTTTTCATCTAAGATTTCAGAAATGTGTACCCTGCCTCTGAAGGTAATGCTCTCTGTACCACTGATTTAAGATTTTTAAGTAAAAACTAGTCCTTCAGAAAGTGCATTTATACAGTGACAAAAGCACAAAGGCATAATTAGAGGCGATCTCGAGCCTTTATGGATTAAAGCTTACTTAACTGGCATTTTTCTTTAATTGCTGTTATACTGCTAAACGCAAGAACATTTGCTGCATTTACTTTAAACTTTACATTATCAGTGAAAAATATGCTGGCAAAATACTGAAGAACAAATGGTATGACTAAAACCAAGTACTGTAAGTTATTTGTGCTTTTGAAATCTGCTTAGTGCTCTGCTTGTAATATATGTTATGGAAGACTCTGTGTGTAAAGAAATTGCCTTAGTGATTTCCATTAGGGATGGGCCCGGTGTTCGATTCAAACACATGTTCGAATCGAACATCGGCCGTTCATCCGCTCGTCGAGGGCAGAACTCTGAGGGCTGTTCGCATCAAATTCGTGTGATGCGAACGGTCTACAATGCACTGCACCAGTCGCAGTGCATTGCTGGCTGATGATTGGCCAAGCATGCACTGTGACCCTGCATGCTTGGCCAATCATAGAGCCAGAGGTGAGGAGAGCAATAATTGGCCACAGGCAGGATGCCTGTGGTCAATTATAGCTCAGGGGGTTTAGTACATGCCCCACACTATATAAGGCCTCCGCGCCGGCGGCCTCGTGTAGTGTGTTCCGGCTTGAGGAACAGTGATAATGTACTGTACATGTACACACTATATGTGAATCATTTATGTGTGGGGAAAGAGGAAAAATAGGCAGGGATGGTGTATTCTTCTCAGCCTTTGCTTGTAGGGAAAGTGTAGGGATAGAGGAAAAATAGGCAGGGATAGTGTGTTCTTCTCAGTGCTGTTCTCTACCAATCCAGCCATCTGCAGGAGTTAGTGTGTGTGTGTGCTGTGTGAGTATAGCACAGCAGTAGCACACTAAACCACCTTACACTGTATCTGCCCTGTTGTCACATAAGACAGCCATCTGCAGGAGTTAGTGTGTTTTGTGTGCCTCCAGCACAGCACAGTGTACACCAACAGTCCATACATACATACATACATACAGTATATACCTACAGTCCCTGTCTTGTTTGCACCGCCTGTATACTGCGGTTCAGAGTATATAGGGTTTTAGGTATAGGGTTTTATTTTGGGTGCAGGGTTCCCCTTAATATCCATACAAGACCCAAAGGGGCTGGTAATAGGCTGGGGTAGGGGGGGGGGGATGGGGTAGGCATGCCATTTTTCTCAAAGATTTTCATCCATATTGCCTGGACAAGACATGACATTAAAGCCGCAAGCAGTTTTAAATGGCTTCTTTTTTTCCTTTACAATGTAATTTTGTGCAGGGACAGTTCTAAACACGGGAAACACATGTCACTTCACAGGCATACTTTAGACACCCCCCAGGTACCATATTTAAAGGAATATTTCACTCTTTTTTTTTTTCACTTTATGCATCATTATAATCACTGCTCCAGAAAAAACGTCCGTTTTTAAAACTTCTTTTTGCATTGATACATGTCCCCTGGGGCAGGACCCGGGTCCCCAAACCTTTTTTATAACAATAACATGCATATTGGCCATTATAATTAGCACTTTAGATTTCAAACGTTCGTGTCCATTGTAACTAATAGGGTTCTAACGTTCGTGCAAACTTTCGGTCCGTTCGCAGGTTCTGGTGTGAACCAAACCCGGGGGTGTTCGGCTCATCCCTAGTTTTCATACTGGGGTACTCATACCCCCAAGGTACATGCCAGTCCCTTAAGGGGCATGCTAACATTTTTTTTTCAAAAATAATGATAATAGTAGGTAGTTTCGCTGCATGGGACCACTGGTTGTTACAATGCTGGTGGCAGGCCTACCCCACCATAGAAACACATAATACTGTGCCATCTGCCTTCCAGCAAACACACAGAGACTGCGGTGGCTTGCCTGCTGGGTTTCAGAACCATCAAGAATTGAGTCTGGCTCCACTTATACATTGGCAAGTGTAGCAACAGCAGCATCTCTACTCCTCTCAAATAAACCGAGCCATGAGATGACACTGAGGGAGCTGGGAGGAGGTGCAGGCTGTTCGGGAGCTGGGAGGAGAAGCAGGCCTCTCCTTCCAGCATCTCCTCTCAGTGCTTGATTATAGCCCAGTGCCAGGCATATTGTTTTGCAGCCACTGTGCCATCAAACGCAGCCACTGTGCCCATCAAATGCTGCAAGTGTGCCATCAATTGCAGCCACTGTGCCATCAAACGCAGCCACTGTGCCATCAATTGCAGCCACTGTGCCATCAAGAGCAGCTACTGTGTGATCAATTGCAGCCACTGTGCCATCAAACACAGCCACTGTACCATCAATTGCAGCCACTGTGCCCACCAAATGCTGCCAGTGTGCCCATTAAATGCTGCCACTGTACCATCAAATGCTGCCAGTGCGCCCATCAAATGCTGCCAGTGTGCCCATGAAATGCTGCCACTGTGCCATCGACTGCTGCCAGTGTGACCCCCCCCAGCCTGCTCATTGTCTGCCCGGCACTTACCCTGTCTTGGTGGGGCAGCGGGTGACGGTAACGAGCGGGGTCCTTCAAGCTAGCATTTCCTGCCGTCCTCATCTCCCGACACCCGTCCTCTCCTCCTGATAGGCGTCCAATAGCAGCGCCTGTCGTTACAGCCAATCAGGGGACAGGTAACAGACCCAAGCACCTGATTGGCATAGAGGCTGTTCAGTGTTAGGAAAGTGAAGATTCATTCATTTTTTATTGTAAATTAATTGTACAAACTAAGACAGTTTTAGACATTTTACATAGTTGCTCAAATGTAGAGTCAATTAATTATTCTAGCATAATTCCTGTAAATGTCTTTACACATAACTAACACAGAAACACAAAACAAGACAAAAAATACCCAAAAAATACAAACCACAAACAAACAAAAAAATGGGAAAAAAAATATAATTTATAATTTTATAAATTAATAAAAAAAGTTTTAAAAAATTAAACATTATCATAATCAGTCCCCCTCTCCTCCTTCCCCCCCCCTCCTCCTTTAAATCTTTTCCCCTTCTTTTCCTTTCCCTTTTTTCTTTTTCTTTTTCTCTCTCCTTTGTGTCGAGGCTCTATCCACTATTACAGTGGTCCATACTGTAGAATTCTATTTCCTTCCCTCACTATTTTCTAATTTCTTTTTGTTTCTCTGTATATCCTCCATGGGGCCCATATCCGCATACATTCCTCTTGTGTGTCTAGTTCATATGCTAGGAGCTTCTCTAATCTTTCTATATTGTCCATTTCTATAGCCCATTCCATTATTGATGGGGGTTTGGATGAACACCAGTGCCGCGGTATAACCAATCTTGCTGCTGTCAACCAGTGACCGAGAAGACTTTTTTAAATATTTTTATATGAACCTGGTAAAATAGAGAGAAGGGTGATTTGAGGCGTATTAAATATTACCTCCCCTGTAATTGTAGTATACATTTGTGTGACCTTTTCCCAGAAACTGTAGATTTGGGGGCATTCCCACCAGACATGGAGCAGTGAGCCCCTATCCGTATGGCAACGCCAGCATGTGTCTGATTTGTCTGGATATATGCGCTGAAGTGCTACTGGGCTCCAGTACCACCTTGAAAGGAGCTTATAGCTCCTTTCTTGTGCTTTAATTGCTGCTGACAAACAGTGGGTTAGATTAAATGACTTCTCCCATTCTTCAGCTTCAATTTGAGCATTGATCTCCTTCACCCATTTGTTTATAAATTCCGGTGGCTCAGAGTAATATTTTGTAATAAGCGTCTTATATATCGTTGAAAGGACGTGTTTTGGTTTGGAGTCTTGTAGCAGAAGGCTTTCCATTTGAGTCAGCTCTCTGCCTAGGGGTCTAATTAATGGAATAGAAGAAAAAAATGACATTAATTGCCAGTATTCCAACCTTTGTGTAAATGATGGTTTTTGCGTGGGAAATAAGTTTTGTAGGGGAGGAATTTTTCCCTGATAGAGAGTCTGACTCAGTCTTGGATGGGACTCTTTGTTCCAGATAAGAAAGTGTGTACAATTTATTGCCGGCGGAAAGTTAGGATTGCCAAATAACGGAGTCATAGGTCCGACAAAAGAGGACAATTCTAGCTGTATAACTGTTTTTGCCCAAATTTTCAATAAGTGGGATGTAAGGGGAGGCATATTTTTTTGTAGCTCTTGACCGACATCTCTGATGGATAGATCTAGCCAAGGTAGCACCTTAAGATCCAATTGGTTCAACCCCTGCTCTATTGGTACCCATTGTTTAGTTTTAGAATGATGGAACCAATTCACTAGTCTAGTCAAAACTGCCGAAACATAATAACAATACAAATCTGGTGCACCTGCTCCTCCTTTATTTTTTGGGGCTAATAATAGTTTCTTTTGTAATCTTGCTTTCTTATATCCCCAGATGAATTTTATAAAGGCTGTTTGTAAAGTTGAGAAAAAAGATCTAGGGATAGGAACAGGGATAGTTTGAAAAAGATATAAGAAACGCGGTATTATGTCCATTTTTAATATATTAATCCTCCCAAACCATGAGTGTTGTTTAGCATCATATTTTTTCAGATCTAGTAAGGTGCGTTGCAAAAGAGGAATATAATTCTTTAGATATAGGTAGATTGGGTCGGAAGGAATTTTAATACCTAAATATTTCAGTGCTGATGAGCAAATTTTAAACGAGAAGTTGTTTCTTATATCCGTAATTTGTTGTGACGTAAGTGATATATTAAGAACTTCTGATTTCTGGATATTTACTTTAAAGTTACTCAAGGTTCCAAAACACTGGAATTCAGATATTATAGAGGGTAGTGAGATATGGGGGTTAGTAACATAAAGTAATAGGTCATCAGCAAATAGAGCTAGCTTTACTTCATTTTGCTTAATCTTTATGCCAGTTATGGAAGGGTTCTGTCTAATTGCTGTTGCTAAATACTCCATCACTAAAACATAAAGTAAAGGGGAAAGTGGGCATCCCTGGCGTGTGCCATTTTGTATACTAAAACTCGCTGTCAATGATCCATTAATCTTTATCCTTGCCGCTGGACCGGTATAGAGCGCCATAATCTTATTAAATAAATTTACACCCAAACCTGTTTGTATTAATGCTTGTTTGAGAAAAGACCATCCTACTCGGTCGAATGCCTTTTCTGCATCGACTGAGAAAAGGCATACTGGTATTTTAGCTGTTTTGGCATGGTTCATTAATAAAAAAAAAGTTTTAATTGTGTTGTCACGTGCTTCTCTTTCTTGGACAAATCCTACCTGGTCTGTGTGTACTAGACCAGGGAGGAGAGGTTGAAGACGGAGTGCTATCAGTTTAGCATAGATTTTTATATCTACCCCAATCAGAGATATCGGTAGATAACTTGAGCATAATGTTGGATCCTTGTCTGGTTTCGGAATCAGAGTTATATGCGATTCTAAAGACTGTATTGGGAATTGGTTATTAGGGGAGATAGAATTAAATACTTGAAGCATAAATGGAGATAGCTGTTCTTTATAGGTTTTATAAAACTTTGGGGTAAATCCGTCCGGGCCTGGGCTTTTATCTGTTGGTATATTAGCAATTACGTCTAGTAATTCCTCTTGTGAAAAGGGGGAGTCCAGAGTGATCTTATTACCATCCTCTATTGTCGGGATTGCATTTTCTCGTACATAAATTTCAATATCCTTATCTTTCAAAAATGGTGGTGGGGCCAAGTTATATAAAGCCGAAAAGTATTCTTTAAAAGTTTGTTGGAGGGATTGTGGATCCGATGTAAGCTCTCCCGATGTTTTTTTTATGTATGGTATAAAGGTTTGGGAAGGGCGTGGATGCAGTTTGGTGTCAAAGATCTGTAATAGAGATACCCTTGTGAGTGATATGTCAGCTAATAGTTCAGCCGAAGGATGGGTTTTGTGTTGAGTTTCTAGCGAGCTGAGTTTTGACAGAGTGATTTCGATGTTCTTGAGCTTTTCTCTCTTAAGGCGCGAGCCATGCTGGATAAACACCCCCCGGAGTACCGCTTTTAGAGCTTCCCATTTTATAGGTAGTGCAGTTTCGTCTTGTTCATGGTCTGTAATATAGTTGTCAATTGCAGCTATAATTGCCCTATGGCAAATTGGGTCTGTCATAAGTTTGTCGTTCAAGCGCCAGGACCAATTTGTCCCTTGCGTCTGAGGGGGGGTTATTGTTAAGAATACTGGAGAATGGTCGGACCAAATAAATGATCCTATTTCCATTTGCGGATGCCATTCTAATACTTTAGGACCTGTTAAAAAATAATCTAGCCTACTATACGATTTATGGGCCAATGAAAAGTAGGTGTTAGTACGATCTTTAGGATTTAAGATCCGCCATAAATCAAGTAGCCTATGTTCAAAAAGTTTTTTTTTAAGTGCTCTCAAGCGAGAGTACGAAGTATTTGATCTTTGAGCTGAGGTATCTAATATAGGGTCCAGGGCTAGATTAAAATCTCCCCCTACAAGGACAGTACCCTCTGCAAAATCTGCTAGAAAGTTAAGATACCTCGAAATTATTGTGGTTTGGTCTTGGTTTGGGATATAGAAATTTGCAATTGTGAAAATTTTGTTCCATATTTTAATTTTAAGGAAAAGATATCTACCGTTTGGATCCACCTTGTCTTTCAAATAATGTATCGGTAAATGTTTGTGAAAAGCAATGGATACCCCTCTTGCTTTGGAGCTCGGCATAGTACTATGGAACCAGTGAGAGTAATGTTTACGTGAACAAGCTGGAATGCTACCTGTGCGGAAATGGGTCTCCTGGAGTAATATAATATCTACCTTTGCTCAAATAATCATAATTTGAGCCCAAAAAATGTGATATGTGTACCAACATCAAAAATCAAAATGTAATTCCCAAAAATTAGAGGGTGATATCACTATTCTACACCCACCCACGAAATATCACACAATAAATCAAGAAGAACAACATAATTCCACCACCTATATGTCCAAAGCAATGCAGTATATGTGTATTAATGTGTAGGAGGTTTCCATATGTGGTGGATCTGTGGCTTAGAGGTTAAAACTTTGAATCCCAAGCATGCCGCTTTATGTAGAGAAGTTGTCTCATATCCCTATGTTGTTAAACATAACTCCTGACACAGGTCCTAAAACTATGTCTAAATGTATTTACGGTATGTGTAGGAGGGTTCCACCACTATTATAAAGATACAGATACACTATCTAGCCAAAAGTATTGGGACACCTGCCTTTACTCGCACATTAACTTTTACCACTTGACCACTGGGCACTTTAACCAGACCAATTTTCAGCTTTCAGTTGAATAACAATTACTCAGTCATGCAGCACTGTACATATATGACATTTTCATCCTGTTTTTTCCACACAAATAGAGCTTTCTTTTGGTGGTATTTGATCACCTCTGGGTTTTTAGTTTTTTGTGCTATAAAAAAAAGACAGAAAATTTTGTAAAAAAAATGCATTTTTCTTCATTTCTATTATAAAATTTTGAAAATAAGTAATTTCTTCATAAATTTTGGCCAAAATGTATACTGTTACATATCTTTATTCAAAAATAACTCAAATTAGTGGATATTATTTAGTCTGTGTGAAAGTTATAGAGTCTACAAGCTATGGTGCCAATCCCTGAAAATTGATCATATCTGATCACACCTGATGTACTGACAGCCTCAGTCTCATTTCTTGAGACCCCATCAAGCCAGGAAAGTACAAATACCCCCAATGACCCCTTTTTGGAAAGTAGACATTCCAAGGTATTTAACCACTTCCCGCCCGGCATAGCAGAATGACGGCCGGGCAATGGTTTTCGATATCCTGACTGGGCGTCATATGACGTCCTTCAGGATAGCATGCCGCCGCGCACCCGTGGGGGTGCGCATCGTGGCGATCGGTGGAGTGGTGTGTCAGTCTGACACACCGCTACATTGATCTCAGTAAAGAGCCTCTGGCGGAGGCTCTTTACCACGTGATCAGCCGTGTCCAATCACGGCTGATCACGATGTCAACAGGAAAAGCCAGTCTGACAGACGCGAGTAGAGGATAGCCGATCGGCGGCTCTCCTGACAGGGGGGTCTGCGCTGATTGTTTATCAGCGCAGCCCCCCTCAGATGCACACACTGGACCACCAGGGACTCCACTAGGACCACCAGGGAAGTGGGCAACATGTGGATGGCCAGGTATGTACCCCCTGGCCATCCACATGTGCAAATGATGCCCAATCTGTGCCAGTCAGTGCCCACAAATGGGCACTGACTGGCACCATCATGTACCAATCAGTGTCATCAGTGCCACCCATCACCCAGCAATGCCACCCATCAGTGTCATCAGTGCCACCTATCAGTGCCCATCCGTGCCCATCAGTGCCTACCTATCAGTGCCCATCAGTGCCCACCCATGCCAAATATCCGTGCCACCCATAAGTACCCATCAGTGCCACCTATGAGTGCCCATCAGTGCCACCTATGAGTGCCAATCAGTGCTGCATACCAGTGCCACCTATCAGTGCCCATCAGTGCCGTCTATCAGTGCCCATCATCAGTGGCCGTCAGTGCCACCTCATCAGTACCACCTCATCGGTGCCACCTCATCAGTACCAACTCATCGGTGCCGCCTCATCAGTGCCGCCTTATCAGTGCCCGTCAGTGCAGCCATATCAGTGCCCGTCATTGAAGAAGAAAACGTACTTATTTACAAAAAATGTTAACAGAAACAAAGAAAAACTTTTTTTTTTTTTTTAATTGGTCTTTTTTTATTTGTTGCTCAAAAAAAATGTTAACAGAAACAAAGAAAAACCTTTTTTTTTTTTTTTTAATTGGTCTTTTTTTATTTGTTGCTCAAAAAAAAAAAAATCGCATAGGTGATCAAATACCACCAAAATAAAGCTCTATTTGTGGGAACAAAATGATAAAAATTATGTTTGGGTATAGTTTAGCATGACCGCGCAATTATCATTCAAAATGCGACAGCGCTGAAAGCTGAAAATTGGTCTGGGCAGGAAGGTGTCTAAGTGCCTGGTATTGAAGTGGTTTTTAATAAGAGGCATGGTTAGTTTTTGAAGTTGTCATTTTTTCCCACAATTCTTTGCAAAAGAGGCGATTCAGTTCGCATTTGCAGCGCTATACAAATCATTCATTCATTCATTAATTTTTCTTTTTTTCACACCAAATTGACATTATAACAGGTTATTTCTCTCACATGGCATGTACATTCCACAAATGACACCACAAAATATATATATCTTTTTTTATATATACGTTTTTGGAAAATGTGGGAAAAAAATGATAACGCATTTTTTTTACACAGAGTTTTCCATTTATAAGATATTTCCAACACATAGCATGTACATAGCAAAAATTACACACCAAAATATATTCTGCTACTCCTGCAAAGTATGGCGATACCACATGTGTGAGACTTTTACACGGCCTGGCCACATAGAGGCCCAACATCCAAGGAGCACCATCAGGTGTTCTAGGGACATAAATTACGCATCTAATTTCCTTACAATCTATCAAATTTTTGAAGGCCCTTCATATTTCTAACACATAGCATGAACGTACCAAGAATTACACCCTAAAATACATTCTGCTGAGTAAAGGGTAAACAAAATATTACCTGTGGTTTTAGTAGTGCAGTTGTCCACAGGAGGAGAGCCCTGATCCAGGCAGCAGGCAGGGACGTGGTCAGCGACAGTGAATGGAATTGTCCAGGCAGCAGGCAGGAATATTGTCCATAGTCAGTACAGACAGGGATACTGTCCATATACAGTCCAGAGTCAGTGCAAGTAGAGACATTGCCAGCAGTGCCAAAATATTGGTCCTGGTAGTAAGCAGGAACATGGTCCAAGTAGAAGGCCAGAAAAGAATGGGGACAGGGGTAGAGGCTTCTCCCACCCAAATCTCTTTGAAGCCTCTGAGTCTCCAGACCCTCATCCAGAAAAACAATTCTGGAGCCCCTCACATATGTGAGACCCCTGTGTTCCCACTAGCATAGCAGGGTGAAAGATTAGTCCAAGAGGCAGGCAAAAAACGTGGTCAAACAGTTCAGGGTCAGTTCCAGAGCAGGCAGAGGTAGGTACAGTTTAGCATTAGGCAGAAGCGTGGTCGTATAACAGGCCAGGGTCAGTTCCCGGAGAAGGCAGAGGTATGTTTAGTGTTAGGCAGAAGCTTGGTCATATAACAGGCCAGGGTCAGTTCCGGAGACGGCAGAGGTATGTACAGTTCAGTGGCATAAGGGGTGTGGAGGAAAATGACAGAAAATGAGAATTACGTTTACCATACCCTAATAATATAGAGAAGTTTAGCAACGGCAGAAACAGTTACCTATACAGAACAGAGGCCTGGTTGGGAATTGGGGACAACAATACGTGGTGTCTCTTCCAACTCCTCCTCTGGAGCACACCCGGCATTTCTTCTAACGTTTGTGGTCTGTTTCACTGGGGGGATTTTCTCAGGAAAGTGGTGTTCGTGGAGTCTGCTCACGAAATCAGAGCAAATGTTTTCTGGTGGGCTTTCAAGATACAAAAGTGAAGATTGCGGAGGAGGGGCAAGCTTGTATAAAAATGATCCACATAAAGATGGTATCCCTTTCCAAGGAGTGGATAGACAGAATTTTCCGCTGGCTCCAATATACTCTGGGCATTAAAGGGGATGCAGTTGGGAGTCCTTCCCTTCGTACACCAGGAAGGCGTAGATGTACCTTGTGGCTCGGTCACAAAGTTTGTACATTTTAACCCCATATCGGGACCCTTTGTCATTATAGTAGAGGAACCGCATAATCATAAGGTATCTTGATCTTGGCATAATGGATGAGAAGAGTGGCATGTGGTGGATGGGTTTGGTAGACCAATAGGAGTACAATTAGTTTTTTTGTGAGTCCCATAGTTAAAGTTAGGCCTAAACATCTTTTGAATTCCTCTATGGTAAGTTCTCCCCACTCAAAGGGATGGGCATAACTGAAACCAGGGTTGCTTACTATGTACTGCTGTGCATAGAGGTTGCACTGGGCCACAATGGATGATAGTAAGTCTTTGGTGAAAATCAAATGAAAAAAATCAAGCATGGCAAAATCATTGGTGTTCACCTGGACACCTGGCATGGGTGGTGAAGGGGGGGATATTTGCTGCTCCGGAATTAGGGGGAAGCCACAGATGGTTTTGAAGGTCAAAGAGAAGGCTGGCATGGCCCCTATCCCTTTGGGGCTGAGATGACACCCTAATGGTGCTTGGCCTTTGTTGCAGTGGCACTGTGCTTGAGGTTGACGGCACTGTACTTGAGATGGACGGCACTGCGCTCGAGGTTGATGGTCCTGGGCTGCTGCTCCATGCCCGAACGCCTTCTTTTCATGGGCACATGTTCCTCTTCCTCTGTAGAAGACTCACTGCTTGTAATAGGTTCATAGACAGAATCAGAATCAGACCGAGACTCAGAGAGCTCTCCGTTTCTCTTATCGCTCAGGCTAAGACGCTGGTAGGCCTCCTGGCTGGTAAAATATTTTTTTGCCATACTGGTGACTGTGTTGCGATTCATAAACTAGACAGGTGTAGCTTCACTGCTGGGTGCTGGTGAGGGTGCACTGCTGGGTGCTGGTGAGGCTGCACGGCAGAGTACTGATGTGCACTATTGGGCACTGTAGTGGCACTAATGAGTGGTACTGATGGCACGGCAGTGGCACAGATGGGCAGATGGGCACTGGTGGCACCGAATGGCACTGTAGTGGCACTGATTGTACTGTAGTGGCACTGATTGTATTGTAGTGGCACTGATGGTACAGATAAGCACTGTGGTGGCACTAATGGGTACAGGTGGCATTTGCTGCACTGGTGGGCATAGGTGGCACTGGTGGGCACATGTGGCACCGGTGGGCACATGCAGCACTGATGGGCACAAGTGGCACTGATGGGCACAGGTGGCACTGATGTGGCACTGTATTGGCACAAATGAGCACTGATGGGCACAGGTTGCACTGATGGGCACAGGTGGCACTGGTGTGGCACTGGTGAGCACTGTAGTGGCACTGGTGTCACAGAGGTGGCACAGATGGCACAGAGGTGGCACAGTGTAGCACTGATGTAGCACTGTTGGGCACTGTTGAGCACTGCTGGGTTGAGCACTGCTGGGTATAAACTTACAGTTTGATACTCGATCGCTCTCCTCTCCACTCACGCTGTATCGGTGTAAGGAGAGGAGAGCGTTGAACCCCTGATGACCCTGCTGTGTTTACATTTGTGATCGCTCCGTCATTGGAGGGCTGCTGTCATTGGCCCTTTACTGCGATCCGTGTTGCGCCGGGTCCCGTGAAACCGGCGAGCACGGATGTTCCCATGTGCGTGCCCCAGGGGACGGGTGGGAGCGCGATTCTGGGAGGACATCAATGTACGCCCTCCCAGAGTTATCGAGCCGCACTGTATCTGTCATTTGACTACATTGCAGTCAGTAACTGGTTAATGGCAACCCAGTCTTAGTCCGTAGGGTTAACATTTTAATTGGCCCACCCTTTGCAGCTATAACAGCAGCTGGGAAGGCTGTCCACAAGGTTTAGTGTGTCTATGGCAGTGATGGCATACCTTGGCACCCCAGATGTTTTGGAACTACATTTCCCATGATGCTCAACTACACTGCAGAGTGCATGAGGCGCTATATAAAACCTGTATAATAATAATAATAATAATTTATATATATATATATGGCTTGTTTCACACTTTTCCAGCAAATTTGGACCTCTGAGTTGTATGACAATTATGTACCCCATGATTCTCATTGATAACCATTCATATCTGTGCTACTTCAAGTCGTACCAACTTCAAAGTACTCTCTGTACTACTTTGATGTGACTTTCATGTGACTTTAGGTACATAGGTCGCTATATTATGCTCAATTCACATCTATGCATTTTGCTTTTGAGCATTTTTGCAGTGCTTTTTGCGGTGCTTGCCGCGTTTTTGGACACGCGTTTTTACCGCGATTTTGCTGCGTTTTGTGTTTTTATTTTTTTTATATTTTTTTTTTTTACACTGTGGTTGCTTAGCAACCAGCTATATACAGTGTAAAAAAAATGCAAAACGCAAATCGCGGCAAAATCGTGGTAAAAACTTGGTAAAAACGCGGCACTTGCGTTTTGGATGCGGGTCCATTGACTTCTATTACATGCAAAACGCTGCATTTTGCATGAAAAAAAGTCCCCGACCCTTTCCAAAAACGCAGAGGCACAAAAATGCATTGATGTTAACATGTTCCATAGGAACCCATGTTAAAAAATTTCCCTGCATTTCTGCAAAATGCATCAAAAAACGCGCTAGTGTGAATAGAGCCTTACACAGGCATTACCAGAAGTTTGGGCCAAGTTGCAGCGGCAAAGTGGCAGCAAAATAATGGGACTTTCAGGTCACAGCAGCATGAATGAGATTCATGGATAACACCTTTGAATTTGGCCCTATTGTCACTTGTGCATCCTGAAAATGGGGCAAATTCTTGCCTGCACTACCTTGGTTTGACTTTGATGCGATGTGAGGTCCATACATCATAAGATTTCATTGGCATTGCTTTAAGTCATGGCAAAGCTGTGCAATTTTAAGGTCGCACATGCCAACGCAAAATCGCAGAAAAATGGCGTGACTTTCCCTGCGACGCCTGCTTCCATAGAACTCAATCTTACACTGGCAAGTCGCATCAAAATCGCATGACTTTTAGGTCACACAAGTGTGAAAGGGGCCTAAGTCACTGTGCTGAGTACTTATATACCTAGAATATAAAGTAGTATCACCATCAAACACTAGTAAACGTATTTTATCAATATAATTGTGCTCAAATGGCTGAAAATCACACAGATGGTATCACCTACTGATAGCCAAACGCCTATTAGCCAATGTCACATTAGGATGAGCATGGTTGTTACTATAATATTAATGCCTGAAATGCAAAACATTATTGTATAGAATCAAACATTAGTAAAGGTATTTTCTACATAGGTATGTGCTCAGCTCTGTAGCATAGTGGTATGCCCTGATACCTTCAAAGGTTCAAGCCATGAGTTCAAATCCCACTGACGGTATCACCTCCTGAAAACATGCATTGTACTCAGCAGCATAATTAGCCAATGCACGCCAGTTTAGTTTATTCCATATTTTAACTCTTCAAATGCATGCAATGGTATGTACTTATTAAATAATATTATGGTGTGGAATTCCAAAACTCAAGGAAAAAAACATTGTCGGGTACCCCCTCAGTACATACCAGGCCCTTTGGGTCTGGTATGGATTTTAAGGGGAACCCCACACCAAAATTTTTAACATAATTGACATGGGGCCCCCCTAAAATCCATACCAAACCCTTATCCGAGCATGCAGCCTGGAGGTCAGGATAGGGGGGGACGATTGAGCACCCTCCCTCAACATGGGGAGGGTGCTTTGGGGTCCCCCCAAAGCACCTTGTCCCCACATGTTGATGGGACAAGGGCCTCTTCTTGACAACCCTGGCCAGTGGTTGTCGGTCTGCAGGCAGGGGGGTTTATCAGAATCTAGAAGCCCCGTTCAACAAGGGGGCCCCCAGATCCTGCCCCCCATGTGAACGGGTAGGGGTACATCGTACCCCTACCCGTTCACCAAAAAAGCAGTGAAATGTAAAAAAAATAGCCGGTTTTTGACCTTTATTGTAAAATAGTTCCAAGCTGTCTTCTTCACTGAGCCGTCTACTCCTGCCACTGTCTCTCCCACCGCTATCTTCTCCCTGAACTGTCTTCCCCCAGAGCCAACTCTCCATCTGCTGTGTTCTTCCGCACCAGCGGTTACCCGATAATAAAAAAAAAAAAGCAGCTCTTCTTCTGTGGTGGTTTTCCTCCACTGTGTTTTCACCCGCTGTGTGGCATCTCTTACATAGCCATGGGGTGAGCTCTCTAGGTAACGTCATCGAAATGCCACAGAAGACCACTACAGAAGAAAAGAGTTTCTTATTATTAGCGGGTAGCCAGCTGCGTGGAAGAACACAGCAGCGGGAGAAGACGGTGGCGGCATGAGAGACGGCTGGGGGAGAAGACAGCTCAGGGAGAAAAAAAATCAAACACTAGTAACTGTATTTATTTATTTTTGTATGATTGTGCTAAGCCCAATAGGCTAGTGGTCAACGCTTCTACCTTGAAAAGCTCGGGCTTTGAAGGACTATTAGCCTATTAGCCAAAGCAGCTTATGCTGAAAATAGATGAATGTCAAATAGCCAATGCACTTTAACCACTTATGGCCGCCTGCCGCAGTTTTACGTCAGCTGTTTGAAGGATGATATCCTTGTTATGGCAGCAGCAAGCTGCCATAACCCCAGTAACCCTGGTATCCCCTTCTTCACTGGGCGGTCCGCTACAAGAAAAAAGTGGTCTCTGTGGTGGATTCGGCGTGAGATCACTTTTATCGGCGGCGGGAGATAAATAACAAAAACATTTTTTTAAATGCGCCCCGTCCCTCCTCTGTAACTTAAAACATGCAACCTGTAGAACTTTTTAAACGTCGCCTATGGAGATTTTTAAGGGTAAAAGTTTGTCGCCATTCCACGAGCGGGTGCAATTTTGAAGCGTGACATGTTGGGTATAAATTTACTCATAACATTATCTTTCTTGTCTTATTTTTTTATTCAAAAAAGTGTATTTTCTCCAAAAAAAGTGTGCTTGTAAGACCGCTGCGCAAATAGGGTGTGACAGAAAGTATTGCAACAACCGCCATTTTATTCTCTAGGGTGTTAGAAAAAAATGTATAATGTTTGGGGGTTCTAAGTAATTTTCTACCAAAACAAATGTTTTTAACTTGTAAACAACAAATCTCAGAAAGAGGCTTGGTCCTTAAGTGGTTAATTTGGCTGATTCTGTTATATTAACTCTTCAAATGCATGCAATGGTATGTAAGTATTCAATAATATTATGGTGTGGAATTCCAAACACCACACACTAGCTAACGGGCAGTTTACATTTCTTTGTTTGTTTATTTGCACGTGCACTGAAAAAATAGACACAGCTGGTGGATGGTAGGTTGGCTGGGATTTGAACTCATACCATGAGTGCTGTGGAGACATCTGAGCAGACCACCTGCATAATAGTGTGGTATGATTAAAGAATGAACATAAATAATTTCAAATTTATAGTCACCTAAAAAAAATAATAATAAAAGCATGAAAAAAACAACATACAACAAATAGGCAACCTAAATGTTCAAGACATGTAACTACAGAATAGCAGACATTACTCCGTAATAATCATTCATAACTGCATTCGTTAGCAAAAGAAGAACAAAAACTAGGAATACTAATTGCAATATACATCAATAGATGCACACGAGGTAGAGCACATCTCACATAAACATTTTCTTTCACATACATGGATCATGGTTGCAGTGCAGTGCTATATAATAACTTAGTAGACATTGGCACTTACATATATGCGGAATCGTTAATTAACGCTGATTTCCAAATTTACTAACGTTTTGTTCGCCGCTAATATCGCTCTTTTCCATTCGCACGTTCGCCTGCTGAAATCTTAATTGTCTAAAAATGGGCGCTATTATATGTAATAGTGCCCAGTACTTCCCTGTGCTATACTACTGCACTCCAACACTGACCAGTACAGATGTTAGTCTGTACTGGTCAGTATTCAGTAATTCAGCACAAGAAATATGGTTTGGAAGCCGATGTAGCATGCCGCTATTTGCCCTGCCCCCTACTTCAATTTGGGGGTGCACTTTATGGAAATGGGCTGGCAAGGAGTACGCAAGTGAAAAGAGTTTGGGAGCCCCTGTTCTAGGAAATACAGAGGTCCTTTAGAGTGGACTTATCACTAAAAATCCCATTTCACGTGGTTTAACAGGCACATGTCAGCTTTACTGAATCACAATATTGTGTGCTAAAAAGTACCCCTTTCTTCCCAATAAAAACTGCTACTGTCAAGCCGCCACACAAGATCTAAAGCCTAGACATGATAAGATTATTTTATGACCATTGTGAGTGTTTTATCTCATTAGAGACTGCAGAAAGTCTGCTGATTTCCATGAGGGGGACACATGATGAGATAAGAGAATCAGTAAACAACAACCAGGAAGTACACTATATTACTAAAAGTATTGGGACGCCTAACTTTACACGCATATGAACTTTAATGGCATCCCAGTCTTAGTTCTTATTGAGTTGGCCCACCCTATGCAGCTATAACAGCTTCAACTCTTCTGGGAAGGCTGTCCATAAGGTTTAGGAGCCATTTCTCACATATTAGGGGGGTTATTTGTGACTTCCGTGTGAATGCTAAAACATTTGCACAGCAAATATTTTAATAAATAGACCCTCAAGTGTCAATATCTTAGTGCCAAAAACTGCTAATGCATTATAAAGATTACAAATCGAAAAATATTTGACTTTCTGCCATTTTTTGTTCAGCATCCTTATGGAAATCGGCAGATTAGAGTAGGAAAGGCAAATTGGTGAATCATGAAGTAGCAATATTTCCCAGTAAAACAGTTTGAATGGTTATGCAGAATAAAAGTGATGAGCCAATGGCAGAAAAGTGGTTAATGGTCCCAGAAAGCCTGTATTACATAAGCCCCCTAGTTGCTACTGTTACATGCACCAAATATCCAGGAGGCATATTCCCTGCATTCATTTAAAAAGTCATATGTTTATGGAAACACGTTGTACCTGACAGTAAAAAAAAGACCATATAAGATTCAATTATAAACTCGGAAATGATTTAATAGGTCTTAGTCCTTGAAACATTTCCACTGTGACTGCCCAGAATATATCAGTATTTCAAGCACGTAAAGATCAATATAATGAATATAATACAGGCCCGCTAAAACGTTCTTTCTGGGATTATTAAAAACTTCAAGCTGTTTGAAGAACAAAAATCCATTGTTACCATA
>CM053026.1:670500462-670522779 GCA_028564925.1 Lithobates sylvaticus | reverse complement strand
AGTTTTAATGTCAATATTTCTTAACTGAAAATTATAAAAGTAGTACAAAGTTATAGCTAGTACAATAAATGTCAGAGATGCACCAGAACAATGCAGAAGGTCAACAGATCAAGGTAACAATTATGCAGTGTCAGTAAACTCATCATGAGTTAAAGATAGCTTACAAGACACCTGTAGTATAATAAGGAATGTGCACTCACCAGAAGTAGATGGGGGGGGGGGGAGGGAAGAGAAAGCAGAGGGGATTGGGAGAAGGAGAGGGAGGTAAGGAATGATGCAACCGTTAAATCAGTAACTGCTAGGAATTTCTCCATCTCACATTGGTGGTTAGGAGTAGAAATGGTATCAGTCTGGACGGGACCCGAGATGGCGGCGTGCTAAAGAGCTCCCGCACACCACGGACGAGAAGAAGCCCAGAACGGGACCTAGAGTGACACCAACACGCGATGGGAAAGACCAGCAGGAGCTCATCCACCCCCCGTACACAAAGAGAGCCGGGCGGGCAGCTAAACGGCAATATACCGGAGCTTTTCCGGACGCGCCAGACCACCCAGCACGAGGCGGCGCAGGCCTCACAGGCCGCGCGTAACACACAGGCCGCATCCCCGGACTCGCCCAGAAACACAGCGGGCTCGCTGATGGAGGAAGACGACCACGGCACACCGCACCCCAGCCTCCTGGACCTCCAGAGGGATCTCCAAAGGGTCGCCATAGACATCAAGAGCACCATGATGTCGGCGATCTCTGATCTGAAAGAAGAGATCCACACAATGGCGCATCGCATCTCTGCTGTAGAGGAGGACTCCCGGATCCATGCCACAGCCATCAGGCAAGTACAGCAAACATACGACCAGCATCTACCCCTAATGTTTGAATTACACAGACACGTAGAAGATTTAGATAATAGGGGGCGCAGGCACAATGTGAGGGTGAGAGGTGTGCCCGAGGGGATAGATCAAGCTGAGATGCCACAAGCGGTTTGCTCCATTTTTAATGATCTGCTGGGACGCCCTGCTGATACCCCCATAGAAATGGAACGCATACACCGAGCCCTGAGACCCCCCCCGCGTGACACAGAACCACCCAGGGATATTGTTTGCTGTATAGTCAACTTTCCCCTCAAAGAAGAAATTCTAAGGAAAGCCAGAGATAGAGGCCATATCCTGTACAATGGCACGGAAATAAAACTGTTCCAAGACCTTTCCCAAATTACCTTGCAGAACAGACGCTCCCTGCGCCCCCTGCTGGATATATTGAGATCTCGCAACATCCAGTACAGATGGAAATTCCCATTCTGCTTATCTGCAACTAACAGAGGCCGGACGGCATTCCTCAGAACACCAGAGGACCTGCACACGTTTTGCGAACAACTTGATATCCCCCCAGTGGATATTCCTGAATGGTACGCAAGCTATTTTCCTACAGAGCCATGGCAGCAAGTTTCACATAACTCCTCTCCCAAATCGCAAAGGCACCGCTCTAGAAGACGCCGACTTGACCCCACGTCTCCTGATGCTCGATCCTTCCGAAGAGAACCACCCAGACGCAGTCCCCACGCCGAAATCACCCAGATGCATAAACCACATTCCTCCTCATCGTCATGGGACCTCAAAGCTCGTTTTTGAAGCGGAACTCTCTATTCCACTGACAATCCAATTCACCCCCCCCCCCCCCCCCTTCTTTTTATTTTTTTTTCTCTCTTCTTTTTCTTTTATACCCCTTTTTTCCAGCACTACGTCAACATGTCCGCCTGCACTAAGGCCGTGTGTTCACAAGGCTATGGACAGCTTCCAGAGGTCGCGAGACACCCAGCGGCTCTCCAAAAGTCAGAACAGAAGACCGACACCGAAGACCAAAAGAAGCTAACTTGCACACCAGCTCCTGGAAGAAGCAAGCATCCCTCGGGTAACAGTACAAGGACTTTAACATCTAAGTCTCACCCAAGGTACTAACACTTACATTCCACAGGGTTTTCTGGAGCGAACTTCAACCTATACCTAATGTCTTATGCTTACTTGTGTTCTTTCTGAACTTAGCCTGGTTCTCTAGTATGTACCTACTATTCACACGTCTCGGGTCGGCCACAGCGGGTGGGGAGTTAACCCTCCCCCCCTGCTGGGGCTGATGCCGAGATCACATCATGACACCTGTATAACTGCTGCCTGCCGTTGCTGCACTCGGGCCGCCCTCCCCCCCGGCTTTTCACTAGATATTTGTAGACCCAAAACGAACACTGTGGCAAAAACTCTTAATCAATACACCAGTACCTACTATATAACCTTTCTTAACTTACACACGTGAGGATCATTAAAGTCGCTACAAACTCACAGTGGTTCAGTGTGTTGCGGGGCCAGGGGTGGTCTGGATGCGGGGACGGCAGACAGGGGATTAAAGGAGCTATGGCTAAGAGGGGGGAAGAAAAGATACTGAAACTCCCTTTAGTTGGTTCAAGTGTATGTCATCAACCCAAAGCTGCTCCTCCTCGCACGTATATATATATATATGTGTAGCTATAACCCCCCCCCCCCCCCCTTTTTATGAAGGGGAAGAGGAGAGAAAAAATGTCTCTTGTTTTTTGTTTTGTTTTCTTCATACATCAATTTGTACACAAATATCTTTAGTAAAATTTAGCAAAGGTACCCGCTCCACCATTACAAAGCTTATGAAGAATAGAATCCACTTCGTGCTCCATTCACGTTTCCCATGATGACACTTTCTAGACCATGATTTCTTTGCCTCTTTCCGAGATGCATAATGTCTAATGTCACATATTGTCCCTAGACGCTATTATAGCTCTTTTCTCGTCCATATCAGTGCGACTCCACTGATTTTCCCCCCTAGACCACCACCCCCTCATAGCAGTCCAATCGGACTTGTGCTACCTTCCGGACCACCCCCATTAGGTGGATAGGCACGCCTAGTCCACCTCCGGACAATAATACTCAGTAGACTTCTAGTGCGTGCTTTGAGGCGCGTCTGCTGAGTGACCACCTACTTTCCCCTCAATCCCTTCTTCCTCCTCCCTCCCTTCTCTTCTCCCCTCTCTCCCCCCCCCCCCCTTTATTTTATTTATTTTTTTTTTTTTTCTTTACTTTTCCTTCCTTAGCCTTGCCTCTTCTCCCCCTTTTCTCCTCTTGCAGCGGGACTCGTTCCTCTCTCCTCCCCTGTGCACGCACACCCCGATAAGTACTCCACCCTGTAAGTCTATCCCACAGCAGAACTTCGGGAGGCCCTCGGTGTCAACACATACCGACCAGACCATGCAGAGTAAATCATTTACTGATAGACTCACACTTAAGTGCGTGTCACTTAATGTAAAAGGACTAAACCTCCCGGAAAAAAGATCACAAATCCTCTCAGCACTTACCAAACACAAAGCGCACTTTTTGCTACTACAAGAAACGCACTTTAAGTCCAAGGCTGTCCCTAGATTGTCGAATCACATTTATAGGCAAGCGATCCACTCCACCAATCCAACTTCCAAAACTAAAGGGGTATCCATTTTGATCTCACAAAGGGCAGATTTCCAACTGACTGATTCGCTCGTTGATGTAGAGGGTAGATATGTCTTCTTAAAAGGCAGATATGCAGGCAAACCAATCACCATAGCGAACGTATACTGTCCGAACGAACACCAAGTGACCTTCCTCAGAAGAGTCTGCGATCTCCTAACCACATTTCAGGAAGGCATATTAATACTGGGAGGCGACTTTAACACACCATTAAACCCACTACTGGACTCCTCCACAGGCACCTCTACCCTCCCATTCAGAGCTCTGAGACAAATCAAACTCCAATTGCAACACCTGTCCCTACATGATACATGGCGCACATTACACCCGACGGTTAAAGATTACACCTTTTTCTCCTTCCCACACCAGAAATATTCTAGGATTGATTACATATTCCTATCCCAGCCAGATTTATCGTCGCTATCACAGGCCTCCATTGAACCAATGTTTTTATCCGATCACCACCCTATCACGATTACCTTGACCTTCCCGGAGACTAAACAATTGACCAAAACATGGAGACTGAATCCCTCCCTCCTAAAAGATACAGAAGTTTTGAGACAAATCAATGACAGGCTTCACTTATACTTTCAGGAGAATGATACCCCAGATATCTCTCCCATTACGTTATGGGAGGCACACAAATGTGTGATCAGAGGGAAACTAATAGCCATAGCCACGACTGCAAAGAAAAGACAACAGGCACAGACTACTTCTCTCATTCAGACAATTAACCGACTTGAAATCGCACACAAACTCTCGACCTCACAGACTACTTTACAGGACCTCTTATCTGCTCGCTCCACACTACGGGAAGAACTGGGGAAACGCACCAGAAGGAGGTACATTCTCCAGCAGAAAGTGTTCTATGAACATGGTAACAAGAGTGGGAGGCTGCTAGCGCGTACGATACAAACCACTAAGTCATCTTCCATAATCCACCACATCCGCACTCCACAAGGCAATATTTTATCTAAAAATGAAGACATAACCTCTCAATTTGAAAAATTCTATGCCTCCCTATACAATTTACCGCAAGACGCGCCAAATTCGCCCGCCACCGAGGACCGCACCTCCCGAATAAAAGACTTCCTGACCCAATACTGTCCTAAACCTATATCTACTCAACAAGCCGAAACCTTAGAACGCCCATTGTCTGGTGAGGAACTTAACCACGCGATTAAACAAATGAAAGCAGGGAAATGCCCTGGCCCCGATGGCCTATCCCTAATATATTATAAAACCTTCTCGGAAAAACTATCACCTAGAATGCTAGCAGCCTTTAATACCCTCTCAAACACATCCACCTCTACAGGACGTATGTTGGAAGCACACGTAGCGGTCATACCCAAGCCAGACAAAGATCCCTCCCAAGTCTGTAACTATAGACCTATATCCTTGCTTAATGTAGATATTAAAGTATATGCTAAAATTATTGCCAACAGATTATAACCCCTTATACCAAACCTCATATCACCAGACCAGGTAGGATTCATCCCGGGCAGGGAGGCCAGGGATAACACTATCCGCACCCTAAACCTGCACCACTGGCTGACCTCGTCTGGTTCCAAAGGATTCCTTCTATCCCTTGACGCTGAGAAGGCGTTCGACAGGGTGGCCTGGGATTACATGCGGGAGGTGCTGAAAAGCATAGGTCTCCTACCACGCATGTTTGCACACATTAATGCTCTCTATACAAATCCGTCAGCGAGGGTTAAGGCGAACAGCCTCCTGTCGAACGCCTTCCCAATAACCAATGGAACACGCCAGGGTTGCCCACTATCCCCCCTAATTTTCGTCCTCACGTTGGAACCGCTACTAAATAGACTAAGAGCAAATACAGATATTCAAGGATTAAATGTCAAGAACAGTGAGTATAAGGTAGCAGCGTTCGCGGACGACATCCTTCTGACACTACAAGCACCTCGGACTTCCCTTCCAAACCTCCTGCAAGATATTCACCATTTTGGCGCCCTCTCTAACCTCAAAATTAACTTTGCCAAATCCCATGCATTGAACATTTCCCTCCCAACACAAGAAGTAGTACACTGCCAAGAATCATACCCTTTCCAGTGGAAATCGGATGCCATAACATACCTTGGCATTCGAATCCCCAGACGGCTTACGTCTCTGTACGACCTAAATTTTTTGACAGCCCTGGTCAAAATTCAAACAGACCTAAAGAATTGGGCTAACCTCAATGTCTCCTGGTTCGGCCGTTCAGCATTGATAAAAATGATAATTCTCCCTCGCCTCCTCTACCTCCTGCAGACTATCCCAATATACTTACCCCCGACCTTTTTTGCATCCTACAAGAAAGCCTGTTCAGCATTTATCTGGAAGGGGGGCACACCACGAATTAAATACTCACGCTTGACTGTCACCAAAACTAAGGGGGGAATTGCACTGCCAGATCTGTACCAATACTACCTGGCCTGCCATCTTGCCAGGGTGATTGACTGGAAATCCCACAAGCAAGGGAAATGTTGGGTTAGCTTGGAGAATTCCTTTCTGCAAAAACCCCTTCACATCCTCCCGTGGATATCACCGAAACATTGGCCTGTTTCAGTCAAACAACACCCACTCATTGACCCAACGTTATCGGCTGTAAATACTGCAATGAAATATCATAACATTTCCTCAAGACCAGGTCCACTGACCTCGTTGAGGGGCAACCCAGACTTCACCCCGGGCAACACAAATACTTTCCTGCTAAGGGAATGGCCTCACGAGGAAGTCCTGGCGCAACACTTTTATAGTAAGGGCCGACCACGTTCATACGAAAATCTAGCATCTACATGCCACACGAAAGAATTCCCCTTTTGGACGTACAGACAAGTGAGACACTTTTTCTCCACGACTGTTTCCTCAGACATATGGTCCAGAAACCTCACACCGTTCGAAACACTGTATTCACAAACCGAGCCTCAACGACATCTGATATCAACAATCTACCCTCTGCTACAAGACAGGAAACACCCCCCACAAACTGACAATGCACGCTTAGCCTGGGACAGAGACCTCCAGACGACATTTACAGACGACGAATGGGAAACTGTTCTCACAAACACACACAAGGGCTCAATGAACGTTGCAATACAAGAAAACGGTTACAAAATCGTTACTAAATGGTACAGAACACCATCCCGTCTACACCACTTTTCTCCTGCAATCCCTAACATATGCTGGAGATGTAACAACGCTAGTGGCTCCATGTTACACATATGGTGGGAATGCGCAGTAATTCAACCATTCTGGACAGAAGTGCACTCAGTGATAAAAAACGTAACTACATACACTTTAGACTACACCCCCGCGCAATTCCTGCTGCACCATACAACCCTGTCCAACCGCTCCTACCATAAGTCCCTGGCCATGCATATGGTCAATGCAGCCAGACTTTGCATTCCAACACACTGGCGCTCGACGCACAGCCCAACCATTAGGGAATGGTTGACCAGGGTTGCAAAAATTGAAGAATTGGAAGAATTAATCTTTACCTCACAAGATCGCATTCAAAAATTTACCTCGACATGGGCATGCTGGACCCACTTTAAATCCACAGATGGATACAAATCCTACTTCCCAACATAATGCGTCACCCTCGAATACCGGACAGGCCTTTAGCTTAAATATTGTGTGTGCCGGGGGAGGAGAGGGGAGGGACACCCCCCTCCCCTTCTCGCCCCCCCCTATCTTCTGTCCCAGATATACCTCTTTATTCCAACGCTTATTCCAACGCTTATCTTCTCTACCCCCCCCCCCCCCCCCCCCTACCTGAACCCCCCCCCCCCTTCCCCCCCCCCCCCCCCCTTTTTTTTTTTTTTTTTTTTTTTCTCTCTCTCTCTTCTCTTTACTCTTCCCTCTTACCGAACACCTCCCCATAGGAGTCATATCCTAGATCAAAATGTTCTAACAAGACACTAGAGACCCATGTTTTCTACTTTATCTTACGGTCAAGTTCATGTCTCCCACCAGGCCGTGTTTGGACCTGTAGATAATGGTCCACAGGGCTGTAAAGCTACTTATGCCAAACTTGTTGATACTAAGAGGTCTCGTCACGAGATACAAAGTACTATAGATCCTGTACACTGTTTCTGTTAATGTATGTTCTTCACATGTTACATTCCCTGTGTTCCTACACAATACCCATGACCCTGACTACAATACAGATTTTGATGTTGTTAAACCTGTTTTCAATGTCATGGACGAGTTTCTGCATTGTACTTTATGCGATGTACTTTACCTGTATTTTTGTTCAATCTCAATAAAAAAATTTTGTGGTAAAGAAAAAAAAAAAGAACGGGGAAATTCCTTTTAGTGGACATAAATGATTGCAGAGGAATTTATACAGTGGGGCTGACACCTCTAAATATAGGGGCAATGGATGTTTCAAGGGGAAGGACCAGATTTGCAAATAAGTAAAACAGGTAAAAAGGGGGAGGTGGAAGCGGGAGCATAGTTTCAAGGTACCATTATATAAGTCCCCTAGGAGGATGACTCCTCTAGTTTTCCAAAAGCTTAGATGAATGCATGGTATAAAATGTTGCAGCACTGACAGCGTGACAGGATGTCTGCATAATGTCTCAATAGGGGAGGAGGGAAGGGGGAATTTCAACCACAACTTGATGGATGCCTTCACTGTTGGGATGGAGGAAATAATAGACAAGGCTCCCAATGTGATAGCAATAAGGACCATCTTAGGGTCTTTATGAGGAATAGCTGTGGATTGCATATGTGCCCATGATTTATGTTTAGAAGGGTTCCACCAATATTTGAGTTGGTCCAGGATGCATGCCTTGTAGTAAGCTAAAACATTGGATAGATCCATTCCTCCATTTTTCTTATGTCTTAGCATAATAGTGAGGGAGCATCTGGGGGGTTTGTGATCCCATACATACTGGCAAAAGAGTTTTTGGACCATAGAGAGGAAGGTGTGTGGAAGAGGGATTATGATGGTTTGGAATAGATAGAGGAGTTTGGGAAAAAGTAACATTATTAGGGCCACTATTCTGCTTGCTATAGAGAGCTCTTGGGCTTGCAGCTTGGATAGCTGTTGGGGTAATGAGTCCAAAAAGGGCTTAAAGTTATGTCGGTAAAGTTAAGAGATATGTGTGGTAAGTTGTATGCCTAGAAAGGTCAGAAAATCATAAGACCAAATACAAGGGAATTCCTTGTTTAAAAAAGATTGCATTGAGGCTCGGACATTAATACTCAGAATTTGTGACTTGTTGGCATTCAATCTGTAATAAGACACAGCACTAAGCTCGTTGAGAAGTTTCTGAATTTTAGGCAGCAATGTCTTGTGATTGGAGAGGATGAGTATGACAACATCTGCGAACAGACTGATTTTACGCTCATTTGCAGCCAGGGAGAGACCGGTGATGTTATGATGGGACCTAATGCTTTCGGATAATGGTTCCATAATTAGTGTGAAAATTATAGGTGACAAGGGACATCCTTGTCTGGTTCCATTAAATATTTGTTTATGGCTTGGAGTGTATCCCTGAGCTAAGAACAATGGCTGAGGGAGTGAAATAAAGGGACAGAACAGCTGTATGTAGCCATCCTGTGATCCCAAAAGTATTAAGTACTTCTTTGAGATACCCCCAGTGGACCCTGTCAAACTCCTTCTCTGCGTCCAAAGAGACAAGCAAAGAAGGTTTTTTCGAGAGAGGCCAGCCTAGGAGATTAGGCTAATGAAACCAACAGAGACAAAACCTACTTGGTCTGGATTGATAAGATGTGGCAGGACGCATGGTAGTCTGAGCGCCAAAAGTTTGGCAAAGATTTTCACATACCTATTGACTAAGGGATATGGGCCTTTAGTTTACCGGTATAGTTGGGTCTTTTTTAGGTTTAGGAATCATCACAATCAAAGCTATTAACATTTAAGATTTGAAATTGCCAGAGGATGATGCAAAACTGAAGACTGATTGCAGGTGGGGAGCGACTTTTTGCTTGTAATATTCATTTGAAAATCCATCTTCACCTGGGGATTTATGATTGGGAAATTTGTTTATTCAAAGTGCAACAGCGCTGAAAATTGGTCTGAGCAGGAAGGTGTATAAGTGTTTGGTATTGAAGCGGTTAAGGTTATAGTCTTCAATCTGCTTCATCCTTTGTTTTTTAACATATGAAGCCAATTTAACTACTTGCCGCCCGCATATTGTCAAAAGACGTCGGCATATGATGTCCTCAGGATTTTGAGCCGCTGCATGCCCCCGGGGGTGCGCATCGCGGTGATCGTTGTTGCGGGGTGCCAGTCTGACACCCCGCAACTACAATCTTGGTAACCACTCCAATCCAATCACGGCTGATCACAGTGTAAATAGGAAGAGCCGGTAATCGGCTTTTCCTCACTCGCGTCTGTCAGACGCGAGTAGAGGAGAGCCAATCGGCTGCTCCTCTGACTGGGGGGGTCTGTGCTGATCAATTATCAGTGCAGCCCCCCCCGAGGATGCCCACACTGGACCACCAGGGACACCACCAGACCACCAGGGATGCCCATCACAAGGTACAGTGGTGTGAAAAAGTGTTTGCCCCCTTCCTCATTTCCTGTTCCTTTGCATGTTTGTCACACTTAAGTGTTTCGGAACATCAAACCAATTTAAACAATAGTCAAGGACAACACAAGTAAACACAAAATGCAATTTGTAAATGAAGGTGTTTATTATTAAAGGTGAAAAAAAATCCAAACCATCATGGCCCTGTGTGAAAAAGTGATTGCCCCCCTTGTTAAAACATACTATAACTGTGGTTGTCCACACCTGAGTTAAATTTCTCTAGCCACACCCAGGCCTGATTATTGCCACACCTGTTCACAATCAAGGCATCACTTAAATAGGAGCTGCTTGACACAGTAAGGTCCACCAGAAGATCCTTAAAAGCTACACATCATGCTGAAACCCAAAGAAATTCAGGAACAATTGAGAAAGAAAGTAATTGAGATCTATCAGTCTGGAAAGGGTTATAAAGCCATTTCCAAAGCTTTGGGAATCCAGCGAACCACAGTGAGAGCCATTATCCACAAATGGCGAAGACATGGAACAGTGGTGAACCTTCCCAGGAGTGGCCGGCCGCCCAAAATTACCCCAAGAGCGCAGCGACGACTCATCCAAGAGGTCACAAAAGACCCCACAACATTGTCCAAGGAACTGCAGGCCTCACTTGCCTCAGTTAAGGTCAGCGTTCATGCCTCCACCATCAGGAAAAAGACTGGGCAAAAATGGCCTGCATGGCAGAGTTCCAAGGAGAAAACCACTGCTGAGCAAAAAGAACATCAAAGCTCGTCTCAATTTCTCCACAACACATCTTGATGATCCCCAAGACTTTTGGGACAACATTCTGTGGACCGATGAGACAAAAGTGGAACTCTTTGGAAGGTGTGTGTCCAAGTATATCTGGCGTAGAAGGAACACTGCATTTCAGAAAAAGAACATTATACCAACAGTAAAATATGGTGGTGGTAGTGTGATGGTCTGGGGCTGTTTTGCTGCTTCAGGACCTGGAAGACTTGCCGTGATAAAAGGAACTATGAATTCTGCTGTCTACCAAGAGATCCTGAAGGAGAATGTCCGACCATCTGTTCGTGTACTCAAGCTGAAACGAACTTGGGTTCTGCAGCAGGACAATGATCCTAAACACACCAGCAAGTCCACCACCGAATGGCTGAAGAAAAACAAAATGAAGACTTTGGAGTGGCCTAGCCAAAGTCCTGACCTGAATCCTATTGAGATGTTGTGGTATGACCTTAAAAAGGCCGTTCATGCTCGAAAACCCTCTACTGTAACTGAGTTAGGACAATTCTGCAAAGATGAGTGGGCCAAAATTCCTCCAGGACGCTGTAAAAGCCTCATTGCACGTTATCGCAAACGCTTGGTTGCAGTTGTTGCTGCTAAGGGTGGCCCAACCAGTTATTAGGTTTAGGGGGAAATCACTTTTTCACACAGGGCCATGATTTCATTTACAAATTGCATTTTGTGTTTACTTGTGTTGTCCTTGACTATTGTTTAAATTGGTTTGATGTTCCGAAACACTTAAGTGTGACAAACATGCAAAGGAACAGGAAATGAGGAAGGGGGCAAACACTTTTTCACACCACTGTATGCCACCCAAGACCACCAGGGATGACACACAGTGCCCACAATGGATGCCAATCAGTGCCCACAATGGATGACAATCAGTGCCCACAATGGGCATCACTGATTGGCATGCATTATTGTTTGGCACTGATTGGCATCCATCAGTACAAAACAATGCTGCCTATCAGTGCCTATCCGTGCCACCTATCAGTGCCTATCCGTGCCACCTATCAGTGCCTATCTGTGCCACCTATCAGTGCCCATCCGTGCTACCTATTAGTGCCCATCCATGCCGCCTATCAGTGCCTATCCATGCCCATCTGTGCCGCCTATCCATGCCCATTTGTGCCACCTATCCATGCCCATCCGTGCTGCCTATCCATGCCAATCCATGCCAGCTATCAGTGCCAATTTGTGCCACCTATCAGTGCCCATCAGTGTCGCCCATCAGTGTCGCCCATCAGTGCCGCCTATCAGTGCCGCCTATCAGTGCCACATATCAGTGCCCATCAATGCCACCTCAGTGCCACTTCATTGGTGCCACCTCATCAGTGCCCATCAGTGCCGCCTTATCAGTGCCCATAAGTGCAGCCCCATCAGTGCCGACCAGTGAAGGAGAAAACGTACTTATTTACAAAGTTTTGAAACTAAACCAAAAAAAACATATTTTTTTCGAAATTTTCGGTCTTTTTTTATTTGTTTAGCAAAAAATAAAAACCGCAGAGGTGATCAAATACCACCAAAAGAAAGCTCTATTTGTGAGAAAAAAAATGATAAAAATGTCATTTGGGTATAGTGTAGCATGACCGCGCAATTGAAAGTGTGAGAGCGCTGAAAGCTCAAAATTGGTCTGGGCAGGAAGGTGTTTAAGTGCCCTGTATTGAAGTGGTTAATTACACCCCAATCATATGTACTTTATAGATATTCCACAGAGTGAATTTGTTCACTTCAGGGCTATCATTATACATGAAGATGATAGGATGTTCCTGCACAATCTTTTGGAACAACTGCTTGTCCGCTAAAAGAGGAGTCTTTAGCTTCCAAAGTGGGAGCGGGGAATTGCAGAAATTGTAATCAAACTCCAGAGATCTGACCAAGAAATTGTACCAATGTCAGATTGCAGAACATTTTATAATGACCTTTTTTGCAGTAAAAAAGAAATCAATGCTGGAGTAAGAAGCTGACAAGAATATGAAGTCCTTTTCAGAACCAGGGAGGCATCACCAGACATGATAAAGATCATATTTCTGTATTAAAGGGACAATAGAGTGGCTGGGTCTTCTGGCAGGGGTGGTGGAGTCAATGGCAGGAGTCAGAATTGTATTATAGTGTCTGCCAATGATAAGGGTGCCTTGCATCACCTCCATAGCTTTAGCAAATAGGGGAGCTAGAAGTATCTGCTGTTTGGTATTCAGAGCATAGAGATTCACTAGTGTGAAAATTGCTTGGTTTAGTTCACAGATAAGTATGGTATACCTGTCTTGGGGATCTTGAATAGTCTGACTACGTTGAAACATAACAGAGCCCTTATTGCAATAAAGATTCCACTGCATTTTTAGGACCGTTGGCCAGATACAGGTGAGGGAGTGGTTGGAAATTTAGTTGAGAGCATTTGTGGGCAGCAATTTAGTTGAGAGCATTTGTGGGCAGCAAAGTGAGTTTTTTTGGCAAATATGCTATCAGCCTTACGGGAACAAGCCTCCTTAAGCAACACTGTACACTTGAAAGGGTTGTTGAGACCCTTTGAAATCAAACATATGCTAGGGCGTGATATAAATGAGCATAATATAAAGATAGAGATGTGAGATAGAGTACCTGAGAGACGAGGGCTGCATTTTCCAAAAACTGACATTGTTCATGTTGTAGATGATCAGATGGATCTTTTGTGACAAGGAGGTTGAGAAGGCCTTTAAGTTGGAAGCCATTGTGGCTGAGGTGACCATTGAACCAGCTCCACTCCTGTTAGGCGAATCTTCATACATAGCGACTGGGTTAGGAAAATGTACTAGGTAGAAAGCAAAAATGTAAAAATAGAAACAACCTATGTAGGAAAACTCTTGTCAAAAACACAGGCACAATGGGCAACCTAGGAGGGTAGAACAAACTATACAGTGCAAGGCACTGAAGAATAATACAATTGAGCTCTGAGCCTCATGCTAATAGGAAATCTGTGGTGGTAGGGAGAGGCAATTCTATGGATAAGGGATCCAGTTTGGGTCCATTCTGTTTCCAGCCTTTTGGGAAAGACAGAGCAGGAGGCTTTGTATCCATGGGGAGCAGTTGCTATTGCTTGAAGATTTGAATGCCTTTATGCACACTGTATATATAAATTGTTTTGCCATTCCAAGTGACAAGCAATTTCATGGGGAAGCTACTTCTGTAGGTGAAATTGTTGTTTTTCAAAACGTTCATCAATGGGGTGAGCTTCTGCTTGTTAAGTGCCGTCTGTTGCAAAATTTCTGTGTACAGGGAAATACCCGTAAATTCATCTGGTACCACAGGGTTATGTTTGGGCATCACCATGACTCTATCCTTCACGTTAAAATAGTGAATTTGCGCTAGGGTATCTCTAGTGTCAGGGAGAAAATTAGGCTTGGGTATGCAGTGGGCCATGTCAATACACCTTCATAAGGCATTTAATGAAGTTGGTGAGTTCAGCTGGAAGTATAGATTCAGGTATTCCTCTGAAATTAATGGGTGGCGTTGCCCGTCACCTGAAGAGTGATCCTCTACAGTGAGTTACTCCTCCCAGGTGAATATGCAATAGGTGGATATTGATTGCTTCAGGTGGCACTATCCGTTACATTAAGAGTGATCCTCTACAGTGAATCACTCCTCCCAGGGGAATATGCAATAGATGGGTGATAATTATTCCCATCACCTGAAGGGTAATTCCCCAATATTCACCTGGGAGGAGTGATTCACTGTAGAGGATCACTCTTCAGGTGACGGGTAGCTCCACCTAAAGCAATTAATATTCACCTATTGCATATTCACCTGGGAGGAGTGACTCACTGTAGAGGATCACTCTTCAGGTGACGGGCAGTGCCACCCACTCCTACATATACACAATCTTTTAATATGAGAGCTTCAATTGAAGCACTCCAGGGGAGGCAGCAGCCTATCCTACACCTGAGCGTGTAACACAACAATCTGTATAATCCTCTGAATTTAATGTTATTCCACCTTGAGGGGTCCTCTAGATCAGCAATTCTGGAGAAGATGAAGCTCATTTTCCTGGTCAGCGTAAGCTTCAAGCAGGTCATTGTGCGCAGTATACAGATCTGCCATTTTGGATTCCAAGTGATGAATTTTGTCAGCATGTATTTGAACTGTGTAATTTAAAGAAGCAAACATATCAGAAAAGTCATTGAATAATGTTCTACTAAGGGAGAGAAGCATCTTCTTCATGGTGCTCTCTGAGATCGGCTGATCTATAGCAGGACATGAATCAAAGGAGGGTTCTGCCTGCCCTGTGTGGAGCCAGGGGAGAGAACATGGTGCAGCCCAGAAGAGTGCTCATCATTCTCCCTATGCTGCCTGGATTTTGCTGGGCTGTGTGTGGTGTGGGTGAAGCTTTCCCATATCGTCATCATTAGAAGTCTGTGAGACGATGGGTTAACTTATTTGGCTGCCTTTGTTTGGACTCATGGTGCCAAGTGAGCTCAGAGCTTGAAAAGTCTTTCCCTGAACTACGAGGTTGATGCTGAGAGCATGAGGCTGTGGGAGCCTATTCGGGCATCTTCTCCACCGACCGGACACGCCCTCCCAAGGGTATCCAGTTTTGACATTTTTCAGAGAATGGTTTACAGAAGAACTGGCAGATCTGCTAATGTTTAACAGAATCACAGATTGGCATATAGGCATGCGTGTGTGGCCACGGAGGGCTGCGAGGGCTAATGTGCAATCTTCAGATTGTGTTCCTGTGTTCCTGTTTCCGCTATTATTGGATTCCCTGTTACCGACCCTGCTTGCCTTTGACCTGTCTTGTCTCCCTTTCTTTGCCATATTCAGGGGATTGCATTTTTTTTGTAATATGAGATTACACAGAGGAGAATAAGGCAGATTATTTAAAACCATTTAACAACAATAAAAGATGTATGTTTAAAAAAAATCATTACTTTTGAAGTAAACAATTAAATAGTTTTAATGAAGAGAATCTAGATTAATGCTTCTAATGTGCTTGTTCCATAATCCTCTCTTTTGTATCACAAAATGTGTCTGTTAAAGTAAGAATCACTAATTTAAAGACTGTTAACATGCTGCAGTTTTTAATAATGGGTTATGTCTAACAAGACAAAAAGACATTAGTGTGCTCAATATTCTGTTAGTGTAGGTTTCAGTTTGATCATATCTAGATTTGTCAAATCAAAAAGGTTTTCCAAGCACACTCATGGCTTAAGGGCCTACATTGCTTTAATTAGCTTGAGTTCTAAAGATTTGTGAGGTTCATTTTTCTTCCTCTTTATTCTTAAAATGCTGATTGATTTCAGAGCACATATCCTGTTGGAAATTTAATGGCTTAATGACCTGCAGAAAAGCAAAGCTGGATACTTGTAAAGGGCATCAATATGTGAGTGTGTAACCAACAATGTAAGGCTTTAGCTTTCAATTTCAGAACACAAAAAAAAAAAATTATAACCACGAAGAAAAGTAAATAATACTAAAAAGCCAAGTCTACAAAAAAATATTCAGTTAACTCTGCAACTCCCAGCAGTTTTATGGTTTCTCCAATTGTCACTGTAATTGTCACTTTTTCTGGAAAGCTTGTTTTGCATGTAATCCATATATTGAATGTTATCAATTAAGCATAGGCATGCGCACAGGGTGTGCCGAGTGTGCCTGGGCATAAGTTCGGGCCGAACTTTGGTTGTTCAGACGTTCGGCGAACAACAAGCATTATGCGGTGTTCGCGGCAAATTCAAAAGCTGCGGGAGCAGTGATTTTAACCACTTGCTGACCAGCCACCACAGTTGTACTGTGGCAGAATGTCACGGCTGGGTGAAACAACGCTATGTGACATTTTTACAGTAATCAATGCATTTTTATAGTATTGATCGCTGTATTAATGCAAATGGTCCCAAAAATGTGTCAAAATTGTCCGATGTGTCCGCCATAATGTTACAGTCCTGATAAAAATCGCAGATTGCCACCATTTCAAGTTAAAAAAATAATAATAAAAATGCCATAAAACTATCCCCTATATTGTAGACGCTATAACTTTTGTGCAACCCAATCAATATACTCTTATTGTGATTTTTTTTACCAAAAATATGTAAAAGAATACATATCGGCATAAACTGAATACATATCTGCCTAAACTGTCTATAGTGTTCTTGTAAAAGTGGCGCAGTTTTTCCGTGTTTAGAACAGTACCACAGCAAAATGACATTTCTAAAGGAAAAAAAAAGTAATTTTTAAATTGATCCCGGATGTAATGTATTGTCGGGTCCCGGCAATATCGATAAAACTCATGCCCCCCCCCCCCCCCCCCCAGTCCTCTACCAGGCTCTTTGGGTCTGGTATGAATATTAAGAGGAACCCCAAACCAAACATTTAAAAAAAAAATTGCGTGCCCCCCCAAAATCCATACCATGCCCTTCAGGTCTGGTATGGATTTTAAGAAGAACCCTGCGCCAAAATTTAAAAAAATGGCATAAGGGTCCACCCCAAAATCCATACCAGACCCATATCCAAGCACACAACCTGGCAGGCCACAGGAAAAGAAGGGGGACGAGAGAGCGCCCTCCCTCCTGAACCATACCAGGCCACATGCCCTCAACATGGGGAGGATGCTTTGGAGTAGCCCCCCAAAGCATCTTATCCCATATTGATGGGGACAAGGGCCTCATCCCCATAACCCTTGTCCTGTGGTTGTGGGGGTCTGCGGGCAGGGGGCTTATTGGAATCTGGAACCCCACTTTAACAAGGGGACCTCCAGATCACGGCCTACCCCCCATGTGAATTGGTAATGGGTACATTATACCCCTACCATTTCACAAAAAAGCGTCAGAAATAGTAAAAAAGACAGGAGACACTTTGGGACAAGTCCTTTATTAAAAAATAAAAATATCCCGCAATGTAAATCCATCTCACTCTACCCGACGGACCAAAAAAGAAAAAGACAAGCAGCAACAGCTCCGCCTCCATGGGAGGCTCCCACAGAGCGATGCTTCTTCTCATGACAGCTGTTGTATAGCTGAGGGTGGGTCACCCGTTTCCACATATTTTAGCACAGAACTTATCACAGCGGTCTTCTCCAGGATGAAGAAATTATGGTAGAATTAGGCAATTGGTCTTTATTCTCCCCACCATGCATTAACCTGGGAGGAGAGTTAGCAGGTTGTGCGGCGCTGGACTCAAGCGGATGGAGGGCTTGCACATGTTCTTCAGAGCCACACTCAATGCACTTGATGGACACATTACAGTCCTTTGCAAAATGTTCTGTAGAAGCAAAGCACCTGAAACATACCCTAAATGTCTTTAAAAGCTCCTTACGCTCTTCAAGAGGCTTTTTCCTAAAGCCGATACATTTTTTGAGGGGGTGTGGCTTCTTGTGAATGGTACACTCTGTTAGGTTTTTCAATCTTCCTACTCTTTTTGTCCGTGGCCACAACTATGGTAGGAGTGGAAAGGATGTCAGTCTTTTTCACGTATACTGGGCCTCTACGGCTTCTATAGTCTGAGAAGAGAGAAGAGACTGTACTCAACGTAGGAAAAACGTAATTCTTGGTCTCTGCAATTTTCCTGATGAATTTGCAGAAGAAAGAGAATGGAGGGAAGGAAACCTTGTTCTCTTTTTTGTATGATGACCCTAGTGCAGACCCTTTCTCTTGTAAACCATAAAGGAGCTTGGAGACGATTAGGCTTACCCCTCTTGCAGTGTCAAGGTAACTGAGTCCAGGTAATTTTTGGTCTGGCCTTGGCTAGCTGAAGCTCCAGGAGAAGGTTACTCAGTCTCTGGAACTCCTTGTTGTCCTTACCAGATATCTTTGGGAAAGTTTCCAGACGCATGAACAAGGCATTTTCTATAGCTTCTGGACAGACATAACTTTACTCTAGTCAATCTCATGCAGCTGTGAGGCCTGCTGTTGGATTGTCCATGAAAACTGATCTTAATGGCTTAACACATGCAGCAGATAGAGGACCAAGCCATCTGATCAGCAGATCCAATTCTTCAGCAGCTGTAATGCCAAGATCGCTGATTGCAGTTCTGAAAGCACATTTCCAGCTTCTGCAGTTCTCAGGTTGGTCATCAAAACTTGTAAGACCAGTCTTTGTGAGCTCTCTGCGAAGTATGTACCTCACAAACTCTGCTGTCTCAGTTGTCTCTGCCTTTATGCAAGATGTTGTTGGCTGAATGGTGCTGATTGCGCTATCTTTGACATTATTGTTAAAGGGTACAGGGAAATATGGTGCAGCAGATGCGTTCAGGTGAGTTGCTTGCTTGAAGTCGGTTCTTACAATGGTAAGTTGATTCAATGCTGTACCGAAGACAGGAAATTGATGACTTGCTTGCAGCTTGCTCTGATGCTCTGTGACGTAAGAAGGAAGGTTAGGTAGGTAGGCAGGCAGGAAATGCACTGGAGTGATTTTGCGTGCAGGAAGTTGCTGGAACCTCTTTAACTTGAAGCTGTGAAGGAGTCTCTATGTTTTGAGGAGCATTGGAGACGATGGAGTGTACACGGCAGTGGATTAGGACATAGTCTTTAGTGCTAAATGAAAAGGCCTGGAAAACTCACTATAAAATGTACCTCATCCTGATTTAAGTGATGAATAGGTAAAGGGGGGACAGAAATAGGGGATTATAGCGGTACTTGTATAATGAAGAGAGAACACTCGTGATTTTTTGTTAAAAGATTACATAAACATTTATTGAATAGAAAACATACAAAAAAAGAGAGAAACAAATATAATGCAAAGTAAAAAGTGTGGTTCAGTCAGCATGAGGCCCACTAAATAACAGGGAAAAAGGAGGCCTCATTGCTGGCTGAAACACTGTGAATGATCTAACATCTTTAAAGACAAGTTTGGAGATCTATGCAGGTGTAGATCAAGGGTACAGTTATGTTCTCAGATGTAGACGACCAACATGTTTCGCCAAACATTGGCTTCTTCAGGGTCACTAAGACAATTTGTACCCAAATAAGTGAGTCCAAACCACCAATGAGATATCCCAAATGAGCGCACTTGCAGAGCGACACGTACCGTCTGACCAAAAGTCAAGGCCAAATCAACACCACAAATATGATCGAGTATAGATTCCCAGAAGAAAGGGACTGCAGGGGGCGTATATAAAACCAAGTAAGAATAAACCGTAGGTATAGGGGGCGCCAGAGTATAAAAATAAATACAGGATCTGTATAGGTAGTATGTTTGTAAGTGCCAAAGAAGGCAGAGATGCAGATGGTCAAGGCAAAAAGCCTAGGATTGCTTTTAAATATTGCTATCCAGGATTAAAGTAACCCGTCCAAAAGCATAGATAGAAAGATTTATTTTTCAACAGTAATCCAAGTGTGCTGGCGCCCCAGAATCCATCACCGTAACCCTCAGTTATAAAAGACCTGTCAAATCAAAATCATACAGAGGGAGCCTCCCATGGAGGCGAGTCAGTCGCGTTTTTTTTACTTTTTCGGTCCGTCATCAGAGCAAGAGAAGTAGAAGACTTCGTGGGACATTTACATTTTTTTATTTTTTAATAAAGGACTTGTCCCAAGCCGTGTCTTGTCATTTTTACCATTTTTACATTTTTTTTGTGAAATGGTAGGTGTACATTTGTACCCGTTACCATTTTACACAGGGGGGAGGCCGGGATCTAGGGGTCCCATTGTTAAAGGGGGCTTCCAGATTCCGATAAGCCCCCCACCCGCAGACCACCACAACCACTGGGCAAGGGTTGTGGAAATGAGGCTACCCCCAAAGCACCCTCCCCATGTTGAGGGCATGTGGCCTGGTATGGTTCAGGAGGGGGGCGCTCTCTTGTCCCCCCTCTTTTCCTGTGGCCTGCCAGGTTGTGTGCTTCGATAAGGGTCTGGTATGGATTTTTGGGGGGACCCTCACTCCATTTTTACTTTACTTTCAATTTCACTTTAAGCATTAATAAAATCACGTCTCCCAAAAAATGTTTTTTTTGCATTGATACATGTCCCCATGGGGCAGGACCAAGGTCCCCAAACACTTTTTATGACAATACCATGCATATAAGCCTTAAAAATTAGCACTTTTGATTTCTCTCTTTTAAAGGGTGTTCTGCGGCTTTCAAATTTTCCGCAAACACCCCAAATTGTTTGCTTTTCGGCGAACAGGCAAATATCGGGCTCATCCCTAACTTGTATAATGTATGGAGAGGCCACCATACCACTGAACGTGACTACTCTTTCTTTTTCCACCATCACAATTCATATACCCAAATTGACTACTTCCTAGTGGACAAATGTACACTATCCAAAATATCAGAATCTTCTATAGCCACTGTAACATAGTCATGCACCTGTCTCGATAACCACCAACAATTTACCAACTACTCCACGCACGAAGGTCTGGAGAGCCAACGCCTCAATTCTCTACTCGCCTGAACACTACGCCTATATATGTGAATGCCTAGAAGAATTCTTTGATCTGAACAAGGGAACCACCTCTAACAATACCATACTTTGGAACGCCCATAAAGCGTTCATTAGGGGGGTTATTATTCAATTAAGTGCTAGAGAGAGGATAAAGAGATCACAGCGTCTAGACACCCTCGCATCCAATATTAAAACCATAGAAAAACAAAACAAATCCTGACACTATATTGAAAGAAAAAATTGTTATTCCTTAGGCAAGAACTGAGAACTCTTTTATTAGAATCGTTTGACAAAGCCCAAAAAAAATTCAAAGCTAAACACTATTCTACAGGAAATAATGCAGGGAAAGCCATGGCCCTTAGAATCAAAGGTCATCATGTCAAAACCAAAATTACACACCTGTACCACCCTACCTCAAAACAAAAACTTGTTGAGCCACAAGCCATAGCTGATGCATTTAGTCACGACTACAGTACACTAACAAACCTACAATCACACAACCGTCCATAGAAGAAATAGATTCTTTCCTACATCAAATCAATCTCCCTAAACTATCTCAAGAACAACTCTCCATACTAAATGCACCTTTTACACCACTAGAAATTTTAGATGTAATTTTAACCCTACCATCCAACAAATCCCCAGGTCCAGACATTCTCACTGGAGAGTACTACAAACAGTTCCAAACAGTAATAGCACCCTTTTTGTCACAAATGTGCAATGACGCTGCCTTTTCCTTATCTCTCCCACCAGAAATGTTAACTGCATTGATCATATCATTGCAGAAGCCAGGTAAGGTCACTTCTCAAAATAGATACAAAAATCTATGCCAAACTAATAGCCACCAGATTAGTACACATTATGCCATCACTAATACATCAGAATCAATCTGGATTCAGGAAAGGGAGACAAACATTTAATGCAACCCGCAGACTCATTGATATAATCCATACTGCTAAGTCTACGCAAACGCCTTTTCTGCTTCTATCCCTGGATGCAGAGAAGGCGTTCAATAGAGTCCATTGGTCAAAGCTCCAAGCGACACTCCCCAAATTTGGTGTCCCACATCCTTTTCACCATTATGGCTTTATACTCATCACCATTGTCCCAAGTCCCAAGTCTATACATCTGAGATTATCTCCAAGCCATTCCTAA
>CM053026.1:670296515-670499962 GCA_028564925.1 Lithobates sylvaticus | reverse complement strand
GCAACGACCGCCGAGTTTCCCACATTTTAACTGGTGCTGATTATTGGGTGGCCACCCTGCTGGATCCCCGTTACAAGGACAACGTGCCATCCTTAATTACCTCACTGGAGCGTGATCGTAAGATGCGCGAGTACAAGCGCACGCTGGTAGACGCGCTGCTGGTGGCATTCCCACTTGGCAGCGGGGGTACGGTGGAAGCACAAAGCGAAGGCAGAGGAGGAGGAAGAGGTCGCCAACGCAGCCGGGGCACCGCCAGCACCTCGCAAGGCAGGGTTAGCATGGTCGAAATGTGGAAAAGCTTTGTCAGCACGCCACAACAACCAGCACCACCAGCAGAGATGGAACGTCTTAGCAGGAGGCAGCATTTAACCAACATGGTGGAGCAGTATGTGTGCACACGACTACACGTACTGAATGACGGGTCTGCCTCTTCAACTTCTGGGTCTCCAAATTGGGCACATGGCCTGAGCTTGCCCTTTACGCCTTGGAGGTGCTGGCCTGCCCTGCCGCCAGTGTATTATCTGAACATGTATTTAGCACGGCAGGGGGCGTTATCACAGACAAGCGCAGCCGCCTGTCCAGAGCCAATGTGGACAAGCTCACGTTCATTAAAATGAACCAGGCATGGATCCCACAGGACTTGGCCGTACCTTGTGCAGAATAGACACATATACCGGTGTTCTGACGAAAACTGTCTTGCTATCGGATAGTGTCCGGCCACTTACTGCGCAGGTGCAGTGTTTGCGCAGTACGGAGGACAAGGAGATTCACAAAATCTCCAAAGATGAACGTCGCCTGCGCAGTGAGTGCAGGTTCAAGCCCGACCATCAAAGTGGACTTACGGTAGCACATAGTAACAGGGCCCCTCACGGGCTTGCTTGGCTAGGCTTCAACCTCGGATGATGTGGCTTGAACCTGGAGTCACTGCGCATCGTCTTCGGAGAGTTTCAAAATCCCCTTGTCCTACGTACTGAGCAAGCGCAGTACAGGGTGGACACTATGCGACGGGGGACAGAATTCGACACATCATTCACCACTAGCCTTACCCAGCCATTGTTGTATTTTTGAACCAGTGTTGGCTACCTCGTCCTCCTCTACCGCCGCTTCCACCTACACCGCCACATCCACCGCCACCTCAACCTCCTACTCCATTTGAACCTCGTCCTCCTAGGTCAAGATTATAATTTTTTCATTTTTTTAATTTCCAAGTATTTTATTTTCCCACTATCTTATCCATTAAATTGAATAATTTTTTCCAGAAAGTGCGTATTCTGGGGTATTCCCACCATATGTGCGGCATCGTGCCATTGAGTTTCTGAGGTTCTTAATGACTTTCTGTACCTCTTCTGCTGAGAAGGGGGCCTCCAGCATTTTATTTTTTATTTTTTTATGTTATTTTAAGTTATTTCCTATCCACATTTGTTTGCAGATCACTTGCCATGCTGTTAACAAAATTTTTTTGCCATTTGCAGCCCTCTAGCCCTTTCCATGACTTTTTCCCGAAGTTCGGCCGAACCCGCCGAACCTGAACATCCAGGTGTCCGCTCAACTCTAATCTCTACCCCAGCATTCCCCAATGCTGTCAGTTTCTCCAGTAATCCTTATGTATTTCAGGCTGAATCCAGTTCTATAATCCTCATGTTCTCCTGCCTGTATCCAGCAATGTGATCCCCCTGTGCTCAAGTCTGCACCCAGCTTTGTGATCCCCTGTACCTTGTGCCTGTGTTCCTAAGACTGCTCATGTGGTCCTCATGTTCGCTCCTGTCGGCAACCAGTCTTATTTACCTGTTGTGTTTCCCTGTGTATTCTAGACAGCAACTTGTTCCTCTGCACCAGTTTGATTCTCTGTATGTTCAGGCCTGCCTATTACCAGCACCTGTGCACTTTTAGTTTTTTTTTTCCTCCTCTGTGGCTCTGTACATTCCTGTACACTCCCACTGGTTTTAACTGTGTTACCTAAGACTTGTGATCCCAGCATCACACCATGCAAGGACTTTGGTGTGCATACTTTATCTCAGTTCTCAGTAGCTGCTGCTCGGGTGAGTCAGAGGGCCTCTTTGTTTTCCTCTTTGAATTATTACAATTTATTTATTTTTTTCCTTTTTTGCCTTTTCTTACCCAATGTTATGGCTCACAAGGGGGCTGATATGAACCCACAGGTACTATTAATTGAGATATAAGTTAACCACTTTATGTCAGCGTAACACGTATGCAGTGTCCAGGAGGTGGGCTTTAAACCTGGGTGCCACATACTGTATATGTATTCTTGTGTTCGTGCTGGGAAGGCACATTGTCACATCCTCCCAGCACTGAGATCAGATCAGTGACAGCCCCATGTGTCTCTCTACTAATAATCAGGACCCGGGGGAATCGGATCTTGATCACAAGATTGCTGTTATAGCCTCTGATTGGCTATCACAGTTAATATTTATTCTGGGGCCAGTGTCTGTGTTATTTCTCCTCGGTGAAGAGGAGATTCTGCACAAAAGAAAGTCTGCTGAAGAAAAATAAAATAACGATAAACTAAATGAATAGATTAAAATATTAACAATCCTTTACCTAGCTTAGTGATTGTAGGTGTCAGTGTTAGTGGCAGTTAATGGTAGTGTGTCAATTAGTGTATTTTAAGTAAAAAAATACATGAGGAAGCTGTGGTGGGCATGACGAAACAGGTCGGGGGCATAGTTTAAAGACATCAGCACGTTAAGCAGGAAGGAAGCACACTTGTATGTGAAATCCATGCTGACATTATTCCTTAAGGGGGCAACATTATTTTAAAGAGGCAATTGTTCCAGTGCACAAATCATGTGCACTGGAAGATGTGAGTATATTTTCTTTGGATTTTTTTAAAGTTTTAGTAATTGTATGGTGTTTTAACCACTTCAATACAGGGCTTTTATACACCCTTCCTTATCAAACCAATTTTTAGCTTTCAGCGCTCTCACACTTTGAATGACAATTACTCAGTCATGCTACACTCTACCCAAACCAATTTTTATAATTTTTTTTGGTGGTATTTAATTACTGCTGTTTTATTTTTTATTTTTTGCAATATAAGCGAAAAAAGAGAAAATTTTTGAAAAAAAAAAAAACACTTTTTTTAGTTTCTATTGAAAATTTTTGCAAATAAAACATTTTTCTTCATAAATTTGTCCCAAAATGTATACTGATACATATCTTTAGTAAAAATAACCCAAATAAGTGTATATTATTTGGTTGCTTTTTGGAAAGCAGACATTCCAATGTATTTAGTAAGAGGCATGGTGAGTTTTTTGAAGTTGTAATTTTGTCCCACAATTCTTGGAAAAATTATAATTTTTTTTTTTTTTTTTTTGCACAAAATTGTCATGAAAACAAGTTATTTCTCTCACACAGCACATGCATACTTGCAATGACACCCCAAAATACATTCTGCTACTTTTACATAGCCTGGCCACATACAGAGGTCTAACATCCAAGTAGCACCGTCAGGCGTTCTATGAGCATAAATTGCACATCTCATTTGATGACAACCTATCACATTTTTGAAGGCCCTGGAATCAATCCAAACGCCCACAAAATGACCCCATTTTGGAAATCTAACACCCCAACGTATAACCTGTGAGGCATAATGAGTCTTTTGAATGGTTCATTTTTTTCCAGAAGTATTTGGAAACTGTGGAAAAAAATGGAAATGCATTTTTTTTACATAAAGTTGTTCATATATAAGATATTTATAACACATAGCATGTATATAGCAAAAATGACACCCCAAAATACATTCTGATACTCCTCCTGAGTATGGCGATACCAAATGTGTGAGACTTTTACACAGCCTGGCCACATACAGAGACCCAACATTGAAATAGCACCGTCAGGCGTTCTACATGCATAAATTACACATCTTATTTCTCAACCACCTATTACAGTTTTGAACACCCTGGAGCACCAGGACAATGGAAACGCCCACAAAATGACCCCATTTTGGAAAGCTAACACCTCAACGTATAATCTATGAGGCATAATGAGTCTTTTGAATGGTTAATTTTTTCCCCAAAGTTTTTGGAATATGTGGAAAAAAAATGAAAACGCATTTTTTTTATACAAAGTTGTCCAATTATAGGATATTTCTAACACATAGCATGTACATAGCAAAACTGACACCCCAAAATACATTCTGCTACTCCTCCTGAGTATGGCGATACCACATGTGTGAGACTTTTACACAGCCTGGCCACATACAGAGGCCCAAGTAGCACCGTCAGGTGTTCTAGGAGCATAAATTACACACATAAATTCCTGCCAACCTATCACATTGTTGAAGGCCCTTCATGTTTCTAACACATAGCATGTACTGTACATACCAATTACAAAAAAAAATACATTCTGCTGAGCAAAGGGTAAAGAAAAGATTACCTGCGGTTTTAGTAGTGCAGTGGTCCACAGGCAGCAGGCAGGAACGTTGACAGCGACAGCAAAACAGGCAGCAGGCAGGAATAGTCAGCACAGGTAGAGATGTTGTCAGGACAGCCAATGCATTAGTCCAGATAGCAGGCAGGGATGTGGTCAGCAGCAGCAAAAGGATCAAAGGATCGTCCATGCAGCAGGCAGGAATACTGTCCATATTTAGTAAAGGCAGCAGGCAGAGGTATGGTCAGCACAGCCAGAGTATTTTTTCCAGGGAGCAGACAGGGCCATCAAGCTTAGGGCATCGGTCAGGGAAGAATGGGGACAGGGGTAGAGGCTTCTCCCACCCAAATCTATTTGAAGCCTCCAGACAACCAGACCCTGTTCTGAGAACACAGAAAACCAAAAACTGGTTTTCTGAACTCCGAACACTATTCTGGAGCCCCTCACATATGTGAGACCCCTGTGTAGCAGGGTAAAAGATCATTCCAAGGGGCAGGCAAAAACATGGTCAACAGGCCGAGGTCAGTGCAGGTAAAAGGCAGACATAGACGGTAGGCAGAGGCATAGTCGATACAGTACAGGGTCAGTTCACTTGAAAGGCAGAAACATGGCGGATAAACAATGCAGACGGTAGGCAGAGGCATAGTCGAGAAACAGGCCAGGGTCAGTTCACATGAAGGACAATGATATGGTTGGTTGAGGCAGGGAAATATTCATGACAGGAATTGAAAATGGGGAAATGGCAGTTTATTGGAAACATGGGCTAATAGTTTTCCAGAGTGTGATATTGCCTGAAGCATTGTCCGATGCAAAGGCCAGGTAGGGAGGGACAATAGGTACAATAGAAGCTGGTGTCTTTTCTAATTCCTCTTTTTGTGCACACCCGACATTTTTTTTTTTTGGCGTCGTCTTCCGGATGCTGATGGTAGCATATGTTCCGGAAAATGGCGCTCATGTAGCCTGCTGACAGAATCTGAGCGAAAGCTTTCTGGGGGGGATTCATCTTGATGGATAAGTAAAGTGACAATGTCTTCAATATACTTTATGTTTCAATGTTTTTATAAAAAATTTTATACAGTGCAATTTGTACAAAATAAAGTTTGATTTATACAAAATACAGTTTGTACAATATATATATATTTGTTTGGTAATATAAACATAGTGCAAATCAGTGATGTAAGTAACTGAGTTAAAATAAACTGAGTTACCTAACACAGTTACTTTAGAGGGTAACGAGTAATCTAACTGATTACTTTTCCCCTCATGGTAACTCAGTTCCCATTACTTTGGCTTAGTTACCCCAATTACATCTACCGCCACTAGATGGCAGTAGTGTAATTCCGGTGTCCTGCCGAAAAAGTTCCCCCACCGGATAAGGACCCCCTGTACTGCGCAGGCGCAGGGCTTGCGCAATACGAAGGACTACGGAGCTTACGAAGATTGCCGAACCTAAACAGCTCTGAGTGAACTCTACACCGCGCAGGTATAGTTTTTTTTTTTTTTTTTTCATCCAAATATCTTTATTTACTTTTTTTACATTTACAAAAGAAAAAGAAGAAAAAAGTAGCCATTCTGATACATATCCATTGCATACTTATAAACAAATACATACATCTTCCTTGCCTTGAACTGTGTGAGAAGGATGTATACAATGTTTTAAAAGCCTTTTTCCCCTCACACTTCCAATTCAACTCCCCCTTTCTCTCCCCCCCCCCCCCTCCATCCATCTTCATGCACTCCCAATCCAGGTGGCACTTATCATCCTAATCCTCACCAGTTTGTTATCCAGATCCTATTACTATAACCGAATTCGCCCAAACCACATTTTCCATATCCTCTGAAATTTGGAATAATTTCCCTGTTTTATGTAGGTCGTTTTTTCCATAAGAATCACTCTCTCCATATTCTGTTCCCATTCATGGATAGATGGTGGGAGTGGGGATTGCCATTTTTGGGCTATTAATTTTCTAGCCTGAAAAAGGCATCGAATAATTGCCAGCTGCACCTCTCTCAATCTACCCTCACCCTCCAGTCCCCCGAGAACACACAGGGTGGGATCCAGGTCGAGATTAGTATTGAATACCCGAGCAATCCTATCCACCACCTCCTTCCAGTATCGGTATAGTTTTGGACATCTCCAAAACATATGGATAAGGTCGCCTCCCGGTCTCCTACATCTAGGACATGTGTCATCTTGTCTACGGCCAAACCTAAAGAGTTTTGCTGGTGTAAAGTAAGCTCTATGCAGTAAAAAGAGGTGTGACATCCTCTGAGGAGAGGAGAGGGAGACCCAGGGAGCAAGCGCTAGGATCCTTTCCCATTGTGTATCGGACATATTTCCCACGTCTCCTTCCCACTTGGCTTTTTGGAATCCTATTTGATGGCCTTCCCCGTTCCCCTTATGTATTTGTAAATATAGTTCCGAGATCATCCCTTTTCGAGTGCCAGATTCAGCTATACTCAGTAGGATCGGAATATTAGTCCTTTCGAATACCGTCCCTTTAAACTGTTCGGTCAGAGCGTGTCGTATCTGCAAGTACCTAAAGAAGGACCGTTTAGGCAGCGCAAATTGTTCTCTTGGATCCTGAAAACTTCTGAGCTTCCCCTCCTGGAACATCTGAGTAATAAAATTAAGGCCCTTTCTTTCCCATTCTCTAATAGTCCCCATTTTTTGTATCTCAGACAGGTTATTGTTTTTCCACAAAGGGGAATAATCTGAAAAGCCACTATATCCCAATATTCTTTTAACTGTGTTCCATACTCTTGACATCAAGTCCTGAGTAGGTAGGCCCCTCTGAAAAGACCCTGCCTCTAAAGCTTCGATCAGGGAGTTATGAGTTGAGTCATAGAGAAGAGTCTTCCACTCTCGCCCCTCTTTTGTGGCCTCACATCCCCCAATATGTTGGAGCTGAGCTGCCAAAAAATAACTCCAGGGGTGCGGGAGAGCTACCCCACCGGCGCCATTTGGTAGTTGCAAAGTGCTAAGACGGATACGTGGTGCGCCCCCCTTCCAAATTAAGTCTCTAAATAGGGTATCTATCTTCTTGAACCACATTTTACAAATCCATACTGGAGAATTATGTAGTAGATACAGTAATTGTGGCATAAGTATCATTTTAATTAGGTTACAGCGGCCTGCAGCTGACAGGGGAAGTTTTTTCCAGACTTGAATTTTGCCTTTAAATTTATTCAAGAGTACCACTAAGTTATCAGGAATATATTGTTTAGGGTCTCTAGATATATTTATACCTAGATATTTAAACTGATGGACAATTTGCAGCTGCGCTGCCTCTTGAGGAAGGGAAACATCCAATGGGTCGATAGGGAACAAATTTGATTTATCCCAATTGATCTTAAGGCCTGACAGACATCCAAAATCTTCAATTCTGCCCATGGTCTCACGTAGTGAACCCTGTGTATCGTTGAGCAGTATCAAAAGGTCATCTGCATACAGAATCACTTTTTCTTCTATTTCCCCTCTTTTGAAACCTCTAATATCTGGTGATGCTCTAAGAGAAAGAGCCAGAGGTTCGATTGCGAGGGCAAAAAGGAGGGGGGACAACGGACACCCCTGCCTTGTCCCCCTCAGCAATCGAAACCTAGTAGAGTATTCGTTGTTTACTTTTAATCTTGCCCCAGGCGCTCCATATAATAGTTTCACCCAGTTAACGAAATTTGGCCCAATCTGGAATTGTGTTAGTGTTCTCCATAGATACTCCCACTCCAGTGTATCAAAAGCCTTGGCAGCATCCAAGGAAAGCACAGCCCTGTTACCGCAATCTTCCGCTGGAGTTTGCAAATTCATAAAAAGCCGTCTGATATTTAGACTGGCGGACCTTCCTGGGATAAATCCCGATTGGTCCGGGTGCACCAGTTTGCCGATAACTTTATTGAGTCTGGCTGCCAGGACCTTTGCCAGGACCTTCGTGTCTGAGTTCAAGAGTGAGATAGGCCTGTATGAGGCCGGCAGTAAGGGGTTCTTGTTTTCCTTGGGAATTACAATTATGGTTGATTCCATCATCGATAGGGGGAGCGCACCCTCCACCATCGATGAGTTATACACCTTCAGGAGCTCGGGGAGGAGTACCTCCCCGTAACAGCGATATATTTCTATGGGCAATCCGTCTGGTCCCGGGGACTTTTGCCTTGCCATTTCCTGGACGGTCCGCTGTATCTCCACCAGGGTGACAGGGCCGTCAAGGACAGCCCTGTCCTCCTCAGAGAGACAGGGGACCGCCAAGCCCTCAAAAAATGTATCCAGCTTTTCTGTTATGTCATCCTGGCTGGAATGATATAAGTTCTCATAATAGACTCTAAAAGTGTCCACTATCTCTGGCGTGTATGAAGATGTTTTGCCTGCTCCGATGTCTATCATCGGGATCATAGATGAGGGGGAGTTGGACCTGGCTAGGTGGGCAAGCATCTTACTTATTCCTTCCCCTTCCCCAAAGGCAGATTGCTTCTGAAACATATATTTTTGTTCTGCTTTACTTAATAAAATTAATCGATATTCCTTTTGTACTTCTACCCAATCTTTAAAGTTGGTCGGTAGTGGATTGTTTATGTATTTCTCTTCTGCAAGCGATACTTTTCTCGCCGCATTAACTTCCCCCTCCCTTGACTGTTTTTTTATTCTTGAGATTTGCTGAATCAGCAAGCCCCTAAGAATAGCCTTAGTTGTGTCCCAAATTACCCCCTGGGGGGCCGAGCGCGCGTTCATCTCTATGCTTTCTCTCAAAGCCTGTATAACTTCTTTTGTATCACCCATTAGTTCCAGCCAGGAAGGGTTAATTCTCCATTCCCGGTACGTATTTCTCACCCCTACCTCGAATGAGGCTGTTAGGGGGGAGTGATCAGAGAGGCTTCTAGGCCTATACCTAATACCTTCAAGCAGAGGCATCGACTCATCATTGCAGAGCAGCATGTCAATCCTCGATAGTGTGGAATGTGTGCTGGAAAAACACGAGTACCCCCTAATCCCGGGGTTCCGCAGTCTCCATATGTCTTTCAGGCCCAATTCCTCCAGGAAGCGGGGGAAACGGCTATCCGCTAGCCCTCCCCTCTGGCTCCCCTGGGGGAGCCTGTCAAGTACCGTATCAGAGACCATATTAAAGTCCCCGAAAACCCTGACCGGTAGACCCGGCCTAACCAGCACAAACTCCACAAGGTCCAGAAGGACCTCAGTATCGAAGGGGGGCGGAATATACACATTAGCCAACAAGACGGCTTTATTTTCTATTTTACAGTGTAAGAAGATATACCTTCCCCGATCATCAATTTTTCTTTGTATGCAGTTAAATGTAATCCCTGAATTTATCATTATACTAACACCCCTGGAGAAGGACGAATGGACTGAGTGATACTGTAATACGAATTCTCCCCACCCCAGCTTGGGAATGGAGGCTTTAGTTAGATGGGTCTCCTGAAGACAGAGGATAGAGACCCCATAGGATCTGATCATGGATAATGCTGCAGCTTTTTTCCCTGGGTCACCCAGTCCCCTAATATTCCAAGAGCATAAAGTGATTTGTTTCCTGTTAACCTGTGTATTGTGACTCATTAAATTAGACTAAATTTCTTTACGATAGCCAGTAAACTTATTTCTTATACCGCTACTCAGTGTTGCACTCCAAAAATTTATAATTGTGGTTAAATTTATAAAAACCTTCTGAACATACTTGTCCTCAAAACGTGATTTTTTAGTTAATACTCGTAAAGTGTTATCAAAAAAACTTTCAAAGTGAGTGATTTTTTTTTGCCCATAACGTTTTTCCTCCCTCCACCATACAACTTCATACGTATTGTGCCTCTCCCCCTTCACCATACATTCACTTTCATCCCTACTGCCGCTCTGATTACTTTCACCATTCATTACCACCCTAGGTATGGCCTTCTAATGTGACCAACCCATGCACCCCTCTTTTGAGACTTTCTTGATATTTGTGCCAGTAAATCTACCCCATTCCTAACCCTCCCTTTTCCCCATGCTACCCATCCATCCCCCTCCCCCTCATTAAAGAAAACCCTTCCACTAAGACCCACGTGCAACACTCCAAAACTACTAGAGTGCTCCAACTTGTGATCTCTTCCCCCCCGTGCACTCCACCCTCGTTCCTTCTCCCCTCGTGGGAGGCGAGTCAGCAACACATTAAATAACAAGAAAAAAAAAAAAAAAAAAAAAAAAAACAAGTTAAAAGTAAAAGTCACTATATATCACTATATGTCACCACTCGCTCCCCTTCCCTCGCTCCATTGAGTATCAGCTTTATCCACCCCCCCCCTCTCCAAAAAAAAAAAAAAAGTCAGCATTATATGGTGATCTTGATCGTCTAGGGACGCTCCTTAAATTTAGTAAGCCAATCTTCAGCCCCTTTGGGGGAATCAAAGAGTAGGGTCCCTCCAGGCGCCATTATTCTTAATTTTGCTGGATATAATAGAGCATAAGTTAAGTTGGCTTGGCGCAGATTTCGTTTAATTTCTCCGAATTTAGCTCGTCTTCTTTGGAGGTCTGGCGAGTAGTCGGGGTAAATAGACACCCTCATGCCATTGTAGAGGATATTTCCTAGTTCCCTTGCCTTCCGTATGATTGTTACTTTATCCTTAAAGAATAGGAATTTTGCCAGTATGGGCCTAGGAGGGGCCCCAGGTTGGATGGGTCTAGAAGGAACCCTATGGGCTCTTTCCACCGCAAAAAGCGACGAGAATGATTCCTGCCCAAAAGTTTCAACCAGCCACTTTTCCAAGAAAGCGGCAGGGTCAAGGCCCTCGGAGTGTTCCGGAAGGCCAACTATGCAGATATTTTTCCTTCTCATCCTGTTCTCCATTTCATCCATTTTATTAAGCTGTATATTGAGGAGATTTTTAATGTCACTCACTTCATGTTTTAAAGGGGTCAAGTCATCTTCCACTAGGCTCATCCTATCCTCAAGAATTGTAGTCCTTTCTTGTACCTTTTGTATCTCAGTCCTTACATTAGCAAGTTCCGCCTGTATTGTCTTCAGTTGGTCGTGCATGTCGGTCAGAGAGGCCCTGCAAGGGGGCGGAGCCAGCGCGCGGCATGTGAGGACGCTCGAGTCGGAGCTCTCCCTGCCGGTTCTAGATCCGATAGAGATCCTGTGAGCTGATCCACAAAAAAACGCCCAGGGCTGCTGGGGCATGTCGGCGGGACCAACCCGCAACGCTGGGATGGTGAAATACGGGCCGCCATGGCCAAAAACGGCCGGAGAACGGCTTGCTCGATTCGCCTGGGGATCCCAAGATGGCGCCGGCATCCAGCAAGAGCGCGGGGAGGAGGAGGAGGACTGGCCGCCGCTGCTGCACAGGCAGGAGGAGGTTGAACAGGAGATGTCCCCACGAGCACAGCGGGTGAGTCCTGACACACACAGGGGACCCCGAAAGCGCAGGGGAAACTCCCTGGACAGATTAGATGCACGAGTGCACAGGGGAGGCAGAGAGGTGGAGGAGGAGGAGGGAGAGGAGCCGTCCCTGAAGCAGATTATGGCCGCCATACAGGGATGCCAGAAGCAACTAACAGATCATATTGGCCAACTACAGATGGAGTTCTCATTTCTGAAGAACGACATGCAGAAGCTGAGGGACAAAACACAGGCGTCTGATCGCCGTATTGCTGGTTTGGAGGACACAGTTAGGCCCATGACCACTAAAGTGCATGTCGCCCAAAAGACCCTCTCTGAGCACACCTTAAAGATGGCGGACATGGAGGACCGCATGAGGAGAAATAATATCAGGCTGGTCGGTTTCCCAGAAGGGGCAGAGGGGAAGCAACCGGAGGAATTTTTAGAGAGCTGGCTGAAAGAGCATATGGCCCCAGGCACCTTTACTACTCTGTTTGCCGTTGAAAGGGCGCACCGAGTCCCGGGCAAGGCACCACCAAAGGGTGCTATCCCCAGACCTATGATTGCCAAGATACTACACTTCAGGGATCGAGAGAACATTCTGCGGGAGGCCAGGACAGGGCCTGGGCTAGAATACAATGGAAATCGTATATCCATCTACCCTGATTTCTCAGCTGCCACTCAGAAGCAGAGAGCGTCCTTCCATCCTGTGAAGAAGAGGCTCAGGGAGCTGAGTTTGATTTACAGTATGCTATACCCTGCAAAATTGCGCATTGTTGATAATGGGAAGGCGTATTTCTTCACGACCCCGGCTGAAGCCACAGACTGGCTGGAACTGCGGGGGCGCCCTCGAGCACCTAGTTCACAGCGCTCCAACTAGGGCTGCGGGCCGGCTTGAGCTGACAAAGTGAGGGGGGTGAGGGGGAGTATTGGGGGGACACGCAGGCCTGACGGTGGAAGTTGCTGTCGCACCCCCCCCCCCCCCCCCCTAGTTCTCTCCTTTTGTGGGAAAAGGAATTTTTTCTCCTCTCTTTCCGTTTCCGGTTTTTTTATTTATTTTTTTTTTCTTCTCCCTACGTTGCCTCAAAAGATTCTGTTACCTAAAGGACTGTTCCCCCAAAGCTCCGGTGAACTGTTAGCAACAGGGGAGGAAAATCTACATGGTCACCAGGCGAATCCTATATCCTGACTTCCTAGCAGTCCTGAAAGGGAAAAAAAAAAGAAATGGTCTAGCTTCCCATGTTGAGGGGAGGTGGGGAGGGGACTCCTTACTACCTCCTGCGAATCCTGTTTTTTTTCTGGCTATCAGTGATTTAGTTTTTTATTTTTACTTTTCTGCTGCGATTTTTTTTTTTTTTTCAGCTCATGATCTCCTGACAGGAACCCAGGGATCGCTCTCAGAGACACGCAGGATAGTAGGAGACAACTGGACAGTCTTCACTAGCCTCTGGTACAATAATAAAGGGGGGGAGGTTTTTTTTTTCTCTCCCCTATTTACCTTTTTGTTTATTGCTACATGCCTACAAATGTTCACCTTTGGGTGAGGGGTGTGGGTTAAGGGATTAAGCCGCGCTATCTCTGTGCGCCTTTTGTTACAATGGTTTTGGGAACAAAGTGCCTGGCAGGTTGGGGCTTGGTACGGGGTGGGGGGAGGGGGGTATCGGGAAGGGTGTTCTGTTGGGGGGGTGGGGGTCATGGTTTCTTGGGTCTCTCTGCGTTCATGATAGCTATTGAGGATTGCCCGCTGCAGGGCGGCTGCTCTGTATGGTGTGGTGGGGAGGAGAAAACTGGAGCCTGCTGGTATGTGCTTGCTGGGGAATGGGACGTTGAGATGCCCTGCTATACAAAGCTGCTATGGCGGTAAACCTAAAAGTAATGGCCTGGAATGTTAGAGGCCTTAATGCTAAACTCAAACGTTCATTGGTATTTGACTATATTAAAAAGCACAAGCCACACCTAATCCTTCTACAGGAAACGCATTTGCAGGGCTCCAGGGTTCTCGCCCTAAAAAGAGCTCACATAGCCGGGGTATACCACGCCAGTTATTCCTCCTATGCAAGGGGGGTGGCGACGTTGGTCACCAAATCTATGCCTATTTCCATACATGCAATTAAGATTGACGCGAAGGGGAGGTTTGTTGTACTAGTGATCCAAGTAATGAACAAATTTTTGACATTAGTAAATTTATATGTCCCTCCTCCTTTCTCGCTGTCCCATTTAGATGACATGCTTAAAGCGACATATGAGATAGCGGAAGGGAGGATCTACATTCTGGGAGATTTTAACTCAGTGGCGGACCCAGCCCTGGACAGGTTGGGGGCGTCAGTTGGATCACCAGCCCCACTGGCTGGATGGTTGTCTGCTCATGGATTTAAGGACGTCTGGCGTTTCCATCATCCTGATATTAAAGCATATTCCTGCTATTCCGAAACGCACAAGACGCTCTCCAGAATAGACACTATCCTGACAGTGGGAGATGGTATGGAGCTGGTGGGGAAGGTCTCCTATCTGCCTAGGGCATTTTCAGACCACTCTCCTATGATGCTAGAACTGAATCTGGGACACAAACCAGGTATACGTCAGTGGCGGATGGAAGCAAGCTGGCTTAAGGAAGATTATATTCTGATCAAATGTAATGAAGCTATGAAGTTTTTCTGGGCTGAAAATGGTAATGCTGAGTCCCTTCTTCAATGGGAAACTTTTAAGGCTACTCTGAGGGGAGTGTTTATCGCAGAGGTGAACGGGTTTAAAAAACAGCTGGCATCTACGGTACAAACTATTGAGACAGAGACTACATTGGCAGAAGCAGAGTACATTAGGGACCCCACTAGAGAGAAGCTCCTGCGGTTGAGAGCTAAAACACGGGAATACCAGACTGCATTGACTGACCGGACTACAAAGCTTAATCTTGCGCAGCGTAGACGTATATTTGAATTTGGAGATAAAAATGGCAGATTACTCGCGTTTCTTGCAAGACCGGAATATGTTCCGATCTACATTAATGCAGTCTATGACATGCAGGGAGTAGAGGTCTGCGATTCACTGGATATACTGCGGACGCTTACCCAGTTTTATGCTGATCTCTATAAATCTCAGACTCAACAGGACAATAGGGCGCTAGAGGAGTATCTGACTGAGGTGGACCTCCCAACAATATCGGGGGACGAAAATAGTGTTCTGGAAGCGGGTATAACGGTGGAGGAGGTGGAAGGAGCGATAGCCTCCTTTGCCCCTCGAAAATCCCCAGGGTTAGATGGCATTCCCTCGGAATGGTATCATACCTTCCGCAATGTTTTGGCACCCAGGCTGTTGAAGGTATTCAATGCGGCGAGGTCGGATGGTAGGCTACCTCCTTCTATGAGAGAGGCTCTGGTTGTCCTGATCCCCAAGGGGGGGAAGGACCCCAAGATGTGTGATTCCTACCGTCCGATCTCGCTGATGAATGCAGATACCAAAATCCTGGCGAAGATACTGGCAGAGAGGTTGCAAACGGTCATTCCGAAGCTGATAGACGCAGATCAGACGGGCTTTATACAGGGAAGATGCACCCAAATGAACATCAGGAGACTTTTTATAAACTTACAGACGGAGCATGATAATTCTGGGACCAGGGTTATCGCATCCTTAGATACAAAAAAGGCATTTGACTCAGTGGAGTGGGCGTATTTGTTCCGCCTACTAGAGTCATTTGGCTTTGGCCCTGTTTTTATTTCATGGGTGAAATTGTTATACACAGATCCACTGATCAGGGTAAGAGTAAATGGCATTATCTCAGACCCTTTTTCAGTGTTTAGAGGAACGAGGCAGGGGTGCCCGCTCTCGCCCCTCTTGTTTGCCTTGGCCATAGAGCCCCTAGCGACAAGACTGAGATCCACTACTGCATTGACCGGACTGAGGATAGGGGCGTTTGAAGAGAGGGTATCTCTCTACGCAGATGACATGCTGCTTTATCTGCAGGACCCGGGACCCTCTCTGTCAGGGGCTTTCCAGTTGATACAGAAATTTGGGGATTATTCTGGATTTAGAATAAATTGGACTAAATCAGCCCTGTTCCCGATAGATACCGGGGTAGTGGCTCCGATGGGATGCCCCATTCCGATCTCTTCTACCTTTCGCTACCTGGGGATTGATATCCAGTTGCCCATATCGGGTTTTTTGGAAGCTAACCTGTCGCCTATTATCAGGGGGTTTCGGGAGAAAGTACAGAAATGGCAGAACCTACCGCTTACGCTGATGGGGCGAATTAACCTTTTTAAGATGGTCTTTCTCCCCAAGTTTCTGTACATCCTCTCTAATTCCCCGGTGTTTGTGACCCTACGGACTTTCAAGCTCATCGATTCCATTATCGTGAGTCTCTTATGGGGGACGAGAGCCCCCAGGCTGTCATTAAAAATTTTAAAGTCGCCTGTCATACAGGGGGGCATGGCATTGCCGGACATGCGATCCTATTTTTTTGCATCCCAACTGTCTTTCCTACACTGGAGATTTCTCCCCCAGACTCAGAACGCCACCATGCTGTTGGAGGCAGCGGTTGCCTCCTCACAGGAGACGTTGCAGAATATGGTGTATAGGAAAGGTATCCCGGGGAGGAAGGTGGGATCGGTTATGGCACTACCTGGGAGAATCTTCCATATCTGCGCGCAGCGGAGAAAGGATGAGCCGCTTTGGCTGTCTCCAAATAGCCCCCTATGGTGCAATAAGTCTATGGGAGAATTCCTTAAGATACCGGACGGACAGGTGACGTGGGCAAAGTACGGAGTGAAATATCTTCACCACATATGTCAGGAAGAAAATATATCTACTTTCACACAGTTGAGGGAACAGTTTAACGTACCTAGGACGTGGTCCTTCAGATATGCGCAATTAAGACACGCGGCGATTGCGCAGTTCGGAAGCGCCAAACCGAGGGTACAAAATACAGGCCTGGAAAGGATACTAATTGACCCAGACCCGACTAAGAGGATCTCTAGGTATTATAAAGCAGTGGGGCCGGAGGAATTGGGAACCACGTCTAAAGCACAAGCAAGATGGGTGGCGGTCATACCAGAGTTGTCAGGGGAAATGTGGCAGGAAGTCACGGACTCCTATTTACGGACGGTTATCTCATCTACGGATAAAATGATCCAGCTTAAATTCCTACACCAGATTTACTATACCCCACAGAGGTTGTATAAAATGAGGAAAAGGGATTCAGCATTATGTCATAAGTGTATGAAGGGGGAGGGCAATTTTATTCATATGGTGTGGGAATGCGCCAAAATTAGGCCGCTATGGTCTCAGGTTACTGACTTTATTTCAGAACAATTTGATCTGCCGAATATCTGTTCACCTCTGCGATGCCTTCTAGGGGTATTTGATCAGGAGGAGATGAACGCTCACACAAAACTGTTTCTCAGACTCCTGTTTTTTGCAGTACGAAAACTTGTCGCGAGGAGGTGGATTTATGAAGAGCAGCTGACAATGGGAATGTGGCTAAAGGTGGTTAATACGGATGTCCAAATGTACAAAATGACCTATGAAGCCAGGGGGGCACCTAAGAAATTTAGGAAGGTGTGGTCTAGGTGGGTGGAATCCGAATACACTTTGGAAGAAGAAATTTGAATGACATCACCCAGGTGATATCTATGGGAAATCGCCTAATGCAAACGTCGGGGAAAAAAATGTAAGATAATATAGTGGTGTGGAATTAATAGATCGCTAGCAGCATGACAAACAGAACTCCAGACGAAACTATATGTCGGTGAGGTCGGGTGATTTCCCCCTCATTCATTCAGGAGAGAAAAGAGGACTATTGGATAGGTGGGAAGTGAACGCAGAGAGACGGAGGGGGGGAGGGGGGGGGGGTAGTTGCAATAAGGGTTAAATGGGTAGGAACAGTTGGGGCTATGTCTAAGTTGTTCAAAAAAAAAAAAAAAGAAATGTACATGATTGTATGAGAGAACTGTACTTTATTGTCAAGTTATATATGTTACAGTGGCGGATGTGCCTTACTGGAATATCTCTCAGATTGTTTCTTCTGGAATGTTATGTTTTCGTTTGTTCAATAAAAAACTATTTACAAAAAAAAACTTTTCCTTCCTCCTGTGGCCCCTGTCACTCCTCCTGTCCTATTAGGCTGGGGCTGCTGATTTTGATTTTGTGTGGTGGTTTTCTGAGGGGACAGAGCTGGCCCTTGGCTTGGGGTGTGCGCAAATTTCTCCAATTTTGCTGCTGCTACTTGGCTGGCCGCCTGGCTGGCTTTTGTAGTGCGCTGTGAAGGCATGATTACAAATTGACTTTAGATTGACTTTAGCTATAGCAGGCGGTATAACTTGAAGAGGGACAGGGACAATATCCAACACTCCAAAATGGTATAATACTGGGACGTGCTAGGCCAGAGTCCAATTATAATTTTCCCTTTCAAATTTATAGAGCAAAAATCTTAATTGTATATGTACCGACAGGAGCAAAAACAAAGGAAAAAGAGAGAAAAATCAAAAGGGGATATTTGGCGGTTTAGCTTAGAAAGTATAAAACAGTATTTCTCTATTACTTAAACACCATCCAAATAAGGTAATGAGAAGCAGGAAAACAGGGTTAGACTACCCCTTTAACAGTCACTTTTTGATATTGGACACAGTTCAGATAACAAAACTTAAGCACTCTCTTGTCTCACCCATCCGTTGTGTCGGCAATGATGTAGTGGTAATAGGTACAACGTTGGCTGCACAGCAGAGCTGGTGAACGACGAAGCCTGGTCTCCTTGGGGTTATGAGGCGTGGGAAGCCCTCTCACAGCTATCCCAGCTTGTCAGCTTCAGCCCTCTTGCAATAGGGAGAGCACTCCTTGCTTTATCAGCTGTTTTCCTGGAGTTTACACCGCCGACAGCCTTGCGGTCTCCAGGAGGCAATCACAGTAATGACCGAAGGCTCTCACCCCCCTTGCCGCTAATCCTCCACCCCTCCGTCAGGCGTGGAATACGCTCTCCTCTCCTCCTCTCCTCTCTCCTCCTGCAGATTGTAGGTATGTCTCAGTGAGACAGCGTGAATCAGAGCGCACAGTGGAGGAGAACGCTGGCGCTGATTGTACCAGTCTCACTGACGCCGGCTCACTTCCCAGTCCCACACAGCTCTGTATCTGAGTCCAGCGGTGCAAATGTAAACCATTGTTTACCACAACGAGGTAACAATCTTAGAAAGAAATAAAATGAAGAAAGAAATAAGAAGGAAAAAACAAAAGGAGCTTTCACCTGTCGGACAGTGATGGTAAGTACATTTTCATAGGTGAGTTTCTAGAGCTCAGTGGCTACCGACCTTTCTCCACTATTATTCTTCGTCTCTGTGCCCCCACCCCGGGGGCGAACCCGCCCCCATCGCACTAATCGGGGGGTCATAGGTCTCACCTCCAGGCAGTGGGGGCCCCAGTGACCGGGCTATATCAATCTCTGGTGACCAGCGCCACCATGCTCCGTGGTTTCAGCCCATGAGTACTGGTTATTCTATGTCATTTAGTTCTCACAGTGAAAGATTGAGAAAGGAGAGCAAATCAGGGGGGTGAGGTAGCGTTCAAAAGGAGAAGGTGTTGGAGACAGGTAAGAAAAGGAAGATAGGAGAAAAAGAGGGGGGGGAAGGGGTATTGACGAGCTCTGGTCCTATTCCTTATAATCATTTTAAATTTTCCTGTTTATGTAGCTAAGGGTCTGGGGTCCCCAGCCAGATAGTCCAGCCACGGATCCCAGGTTTTGTGGAAGCGCTCCATTTTGTCCTGGACTAGGGCAGTTAGTCTCTCATTTAACATCAACCATGAGATTTTACTCTTAAGCTGGCCAATTGGTAAGGCAGCGGATCTCCAGTTCCTGGCGATCGTGATTTTCGCTGTGATAAATATAAAGGTAAGTAGTCACTTTTTGGGCCCAGAGATCCCAGGTATCCCCACCTCCAGCAATGCGTGTTTAGCTGATTTAGTTAGATTTACCTGGGCGAGGGTATACAAAAGATTATAGACTCTAATCCAGTATCTCCTGACCTTAGGGCAGGTCCACCATATATGGTATGTAGTTCCCTCTTGGCCGCAGCCTCTAAAACATTTGGAAGTTACTCCCTGGACAAAAGTGGCCAGTCTTGATGGCACCATATACCATCTCAACAGTACCTTATAATTGGCTTCTATTATTGAGGTATTAATAAGAGACTTGGATGCTGCCCCAGCCAGTACGTGCCATTGTGTCAGGTCGAGGGTTTCCTGGAGATCTCTCTCCCACTGGAGCATGTAATTCAATTTGGTTGAGGCGTTCGTTAGTAGCGTATATATTATTGATATATGGCCTTTGACTTTGTCATAATCTGTACACAATTGCTCCATTGGGGTCAAGGTCCCCAGGTCACCTCTACGAGCTAACTGTTGTAGAAAGTGGCGTATCTGTGTATATCGATAACTTTCCGCTAGTGGCATTTGATATTTCTCTACCATGGTTTGTTGTGTTAGGATCCCTTTGCGATCATATAGGTCAGCTATTCTTAGCAGGCTTTTATTAGTCCACCATTCAAAGGCTTGTGGAGTGAGGCCCGGGGGAAAACGCACTATTATTAAGAATTGGAGCCAACGAGGTATGGGGGGATTTAAGTTTGTGTAATCTAGTTATCCTATCCCATATCTCCATGGAAAAGGATAATGATGGGCACAAAATTAGTCGTCGCTCCCTACTTGGAAGCCACAATATGTGGGATATTGAAGTAGGTTTGCATGAATATGACTCCATGGTCATCCAAATCGCTTTTGGGGCCTTAGAATGATATCTGGTCAGCTGGGCCAGTTGTGCCGCATAAAAGTATTTTTGCCGGTCTGGTAGTCCCAGTCCCCCTTTCTGTTTTGGTGTATACATAGTGCTTTTGTTGACCCTAGGCCTCTTGTCCCCCCATATGTACTGGAGGATCTTTTTCTGCAGCTGTTTTAGGTCTTTAGTTAACAGTGCTATTGGTAACGTCCTAAAATAATACAAAATCCTTGGTAGTATATTCATTTTTACTGAGTGAAGTCTGCCGAACCACGATGGAGGTTGTATTTGCCATTTCGCCATATCATCTGTTAGTCTCTTAATAAGAGTTGGGTAGTTCCTTTTATAGAGCGTATGTATAGATGAGGTCAGGTGTATGCCAAATACGGGATATCCTTTTGTTCCCACTTAAAGGAATGGGATTGCTCTAGTGACTCTTGGGTCGACTTGGGCAGCGAAAGATTTAATGCCCTAGATTTGCTATGGTTAACGTACAGCCCTGATATCTTTGAGAATGGGTCCATAATTGCATATAGGTTGGGGAGCGAAGTAATTGGGGATGTCAGTGTCAGTAGCAAGTCATCTGCAAATAGCAGACATTTATGCTCTAGTCCCCCACACTCTATACCCCTTATGTCGGGACTCGATCGGAGCTTGATTGCTAATGGTTCAATTGCCAAAGCAAACAGTAGTGGTGATAATGGGCATCCCTGTCTGGTTCCCCTCCTGACGGCTAGGGGTCTGGAAGAGTAGCCCCTGACCATCAGGGAAGCCGACAGGGTATCGTATAGGGTCTGCAGTAGACCCATGAAAGACTCGCCAAATCCAAAACGTCTCAGCACTTGAAACAGATAATCCCATGAGAGGGAATCAAACGCCTTCTGTATATCTAACGATAGTAACATTCCCTGTCTAGTACCCCCCCCCCTGTCCCAGTTGGATTGGATTGCTGATATCAAGTTAAGTGAGTCTACGGGTTTGATCCGAGGCCTGTCTTTGTGGTACAAATACTGTCTGGTCAGGGTGAATATATTGTGGGAGAAAAGTATTTAATCTTGTGGCTAGAATCTTAGTCAATAATTTTAGATCCGTGTTAATCAGTGAGATTGGGCGGTAGTTTCAACAGTCGGTATGGTCTTTGCCTGGTTTCGGTATAACGTTTATGTAGGCTGTATTTTCATGATCTGGTAACTTCGTGCCTCGTCTCAGATCATTAAAATATGCACAAAGATGGGGGGTAAGTGTTGATATTTTTTATAGTATATCCCTGGATAACCATCTGGACCAGGTGCTTTGGAGGAATGGGTTGCCTTTATAGCCGTCTATATTTCTAATTCTGTGATTGCTTCATTCATTAAAGCAGCATGATCTTGGGTCAGTTGGGGCAGCTGTATATCTTGAAAAAATCTATCGACTATAGTTTGCTCGGGTGGCTTTTGTGATCTATAAAGTTTGGTGTAGAATTTATGAAATTCTTTTATTATTAGTTCTGGGTTTTGTGTAAGATGTCCCAACGACGTCTTCAATTTAGGTAAGGTTGCCGTGTACGGTCTGGGTACCAGCTTTCTGGCCAATAAAGTGGTAGGCTTATCTCCCATGGTATAATATTTATGCTTTGACCAGCTAATACGCTTTTCTGCCTGTGTTGTTAAACTGAGGTTCAATGATAGTCTGGCTTCTTCTATCTTTTTGCTAATGTCTATCCGGGGGTTCCTGTGTTGTTCCGCCAAGAGAACTTCCAGATTCCCTTCTAAGTTTTTAATTGTAAGGTCCCTATTTTTTTTTATTCTGGCTGTGATTTGTATAAGTTTCCCCCGTATTGTTGCCTTATGGGCCGCCCAGTTAATAACTGGGGAGGTGTCTTGGGATTTGTTGTTCCTGAAGTATTCCTGTATTTCTTTTTCTATTTCAGTATATATGATGGGTCTGTAAGTAAATTAGCATTGAGTCGCCAAGGCGAGGGGGTCGCCTTAGTCCACAATCCTTTAGTCATAAGTTTTATCGGGGAGTGATCAGACCAGGGTGTATTAAGTATTTTAACTGATGTGATAAATGGAAGTAGTGAGGTGTGTACTAGTATGTGATCTATTCTGGAGTAGGTATGATGTGCCTGTGAGTAGAAAGTAAAGTCTCTAACAGTGGGATTATGTTCCCTCCAGGTATCAATAAGGTCATGATAATGAATGAGACGGGCGGGCGTCGTAGGATCGGTCTGCTAGTATCTGATTTATCCATGGTTCTGTCCAAGGATATATTGCTGTCTCCTCCCAATATTAATTGTCCTTGGGCCTTGGGCATCAGTATGTCAAACATCTGCCTAAAGAATTCTACTTGTCCTGTGTTTGGAGCATAATATGATATAAATGAGACCAGTCTATCATGTAGGCGGCCTACGGCCATTAGATATCTCCCTGCTCTATCTTTGATTATTGAGATGGGGGTAAAGGGGGTTCGCTTTGAAAAGCAGATCGCCACTCCCCCCTTCTTCTGAGGGCCACAGGCTAGAAATGTTTGCGGATATCTTGCATTAAGGTATCTAGGGGCCGAGGCCTTAGTAAAATGGGTTTCCTGCAATAGCAGGACATCTGCTCTTTGCCTATGGTAGAATTGGTATGCCTTCATCCTTTTAGTGGGGGAATTGAACCCATGAACGTTGTGTGTTATAACCGAATAATCTGTGGAGTATCTATTAGCCATCGTGGTAGGGCAGAGCACTCTTACCTTGTATTAGTAGATTACCAGGCTGTGTTAAGAAAGTTATGGTTGGCCATTCGTCTTCCTGTTTGAGCTTCACTCTGTGGATAGGACTTCGGACCAGAGCTCGTCGGGGGGGGGGGGGATAGAGAGGTAGAAAAAGGGAGAGTAAGAAAGCATAGTAAACAACATAAGTAACTCAACAGCCTTAGGCTGTACCATTCAAACCTAGTGGGTTTGCTTGAAATATTAAGTAACTGGGGGTAATCCCCCTCCGGACTTAAAGTCCGGGGTAATTGGTGCAAGCGTACCATCCTCCTTGGAGGATTGATATTCCTGCAAGCGTGCGGCATGTATTACTGCTCCGGCCCATGTAACTAGGCCTATAATCAGACTAACATGTTATATACATATTATCAATTATTATTAAAACCTCTTTTTGGACAAGACAGTATATAATGGACTTTGCATTTGGTCAGGCCTCTCCTTTGTTGTGGCGCCGGGGCAGGCAGGGTCCCCATCGGTTACTCCTGCCCCGGGGACACAACTCTCAGGAGGCGAACTCGCCACCTTTGGAGGGGCCTTCCCCTATTGGTCAAAAAAAAAAAAACTGAATATAGTCCATGTCCTGAGCATGGTTAGCTCGCGTTTCAGAAAAGTTTCAGTGCTCAATCAAAAATTCGGATCAAAAATCAAAAAGAAAATTAGATAAAAGGAAAGAAAAATGTTTTGGGACTGTTCTTATGTGGCACTGTGGGTGGTCAAGACGCAGTCATCTAGTATCAAAAAGGGAATAATAAGAAAAAAAATATTTTGAGATAAAAATGGGAAAAAAGAGAAAACAAAATAACACAAAATCAAAAAAAAAAAAAAACAATGGCCAAAATCGAAGATCAAAAGTAGGGACAGTTCTTGGCTTGTATTTGTTAGGGCTATGTAGCCAGTATCATAGGCTCATTTCCCTGGAAAGTGACCCTCATGGTCACCAGGGGAGTCATTCCTAAAATCAGTTAAGGTTCCTGTTCTTCATCAGGACTTATGCCTGACCTTTAATGGGTTCATGGTTGTTAGGGGTGTTTTCAGGTGTTACGTTGCGATTTTCTGGATTGCGATTGCTTGGGTTCTTGCCACAGGGGCGAAAGAGGTCGTTGGTCAGCACGTTGAGGAGATGCAGCTGGAGAGTCATGGGTAAGTATCCCTAATTCACTCAGGAGGTCCTCGCCTGCTTGAAAAGTTGAAAAAGAGTAGGATCGTCCCTTAAAGGTAAAAGATAACTTGAAGGGGAATGCCCATCTATATTTTATTTGTTTATTCGCCAGATTTTGTAGAAGGGGTCTCAATGTTCTGCGTTTCTGTATGGTCGATGGTGCCAGGTCTGTGAATAGTTGTATACCTGCGCCCTGTATGGTCAGGTCTTTCCTATTGCGTGCAGCAGACATCATCTTCTCCTTTACACCATAGTAATGTGGTTTAGCTATTACATCACGTGGCAGGCCATCAGATCTCGGGGCTGTTAAGGCTCTATGAATACGGACTATCTCCAAGTGATGGGGTGGTATGTCTGGAATCAGCTCTGTCATAAGTTCTCGCATGACCTCTTCTAGGTCAGTAGGAGTTTCTGGCAGGCCCCGTATCCGTGTATTATAACGGCGAGAGCGATTTTCCAAATCTTCTATTTTTGTATAGGCCTCTTCCAACCTGTCCTGGAGGTCTGTGATCATGGTAGCATTCTGGTTGACCTTTTTAACAGTGTTGTCCAGCTTAGTTTCTACATGGTCAAAACGTTCACCAAAGCTATGTATGTCCCTCTTTAAATCTGTGGTTATAAGGGTGCGGGCCTTAGAGAGCTCTTGTTGAAGCATTGTGGAGAAGCGTGCTAGTAGTAGTGCATCTGGGGAGTAGTGTGTTTGCTGAACTTGTGGAGGTGCAGCTATATTCTGGCTTGTCTGGCTAAACAGGGCCTCTGCTATTTCAGCCATATTCCCGTCCATAGAGGATCTAGGGGAGTCTATTAGTTCCTGTGATGCTATATAGCTGCCCGGAGATAAGGGCTGTAAATGTGACTCACCCCTCCGATCGATCTCAAGGTCTGCTGTTGATTGGGACGAAAAGGGGTCCCTTGACTGTGTGGGGGGTTCCATTTTGTGCGATTGGTGTGGTCATTTTTGGAGGCCGTGCTGCGTGGTTAACCTAGTCCAAACACATTTTACCTATGAAACTCTCCTTGCAAGTAAGACAAACAAACATACTAAAACACAAAATCTATGGAATCCTTGGTCCATCTGGTATAATGAAAAATATAAAAATTGATGATTAGATTGTTTGACTCTCTGATGTTCTTTCTGCTCTCTTCTCCTTCCCCACATTGCTCCCCTGCCCCCTTACCCCTACTCCTTTTTACCTCTCCTTCCAAGTTTTCAGTTCCACACTCCTGCCATTATACATCGACAATAATCTCCCTACCTGTTGTTCTTTCTTAAAACTCTCCTTAATTGAGGTTGCAGACAGAAAGTTTCGGCATTTTTTCTTTGTCACTACTTAAGGTTTCAATAACATTTCTAACTCACGTTTATATTCCGCTTGTATAACTTGTTTATGATGCAATCTATCCTTTTATATCACTGTGACTACCTAACGTGTAACATGTGAAAAATTCAATAAAAATATATTGGAAAAAAATAGGCAAGGTGCTTGTATATCACATGATTGAAGTGATGAGGTAGAGTAATTGGTGGTGGATTACATTGGGTGTGAGCAATAACTTATCTTCAACCATTATCACTGAAAACTGTTTTTTGACAGCATCTTTGGAGTATATCAACTGAACTGGGGATGGGACTTTTGTACATATTATATTTTATTCATATATATATATGCACTTCACATTGTGGTGTTTTTAGTTAGTATGATTTTTTGATACATGTTAACGCATGTCATTTGTTTACACATTAATTCATATAATTTTACTCTAAACTGTTAGGCCATATTGCACTGAAGTTGGATTTGCACATTAATTGATATCAGTAGTGCAATTATTTTGATTATATTGTGATTGCGCTGCATTTTGCAAGGAATATTATTACCATTGGTGCGGGAACGCATGTTGATGCCGGCTAAAATCGGTTTTTGTTTTTGTTTTTGGGTGTTAATCATTTGCACTATCACGGGGTAGTATGGAGACAACAATACTTCAAACATTAGTATTTAGTATGGAGTACTTCCAAGCTTACCAATCCCACATTGCTCTCCATCTTGGATTGATCTGCAGGCCAGAAAAAAACACAAGAAAGACCAAGAAAGAAAGGTGCTTAAAATGGTGTATAACTGATATTGGGTTTTTCAAGACAGTTGAATTACATTCATGATGTGCAGAAATTTTATTTTATTTTTTTCAAATAATTTTTATGGGGTCTCAAAAAAATACAGAGAAGGTTAGCAACAAAAAGCTGCATTAAAAGAAAAAAAGATAAACCATCTAATTATGCAACCACAGGTGACCAAACATAGAAAAGGAATATCAACAAGTATCAGACAAAAATGTAATTCAAATATCCATATTTCTATATATACACGCTATAGTTCTCAGTTTTGATAACATTGTAAAGCTCCCCCTTCTTTGCAAGCCATTGATTTTTCATAACCATAGATCACATCAACATGACTAATGACCTCTCTCAAATTTGTAACATCAAGTGATTTCCATTTTTTCATCAAGAATAAGTGAGCAGCAAACAGTATGTGAATAGTCACATGTCTTATTTGTGGGGGGGGGGGGGGGTAAATGAGAAACACTTTAGGACTTTGAGTGAGGAGGTGACCTGGTAAGGTCAGGTGCCTCCATCCCTATCTAATGAAAAAGCGGGAACAGGGAAGTGGGCCTCATGCTGATATACATCGGCAGAATGGCACAGTGCGCAAAACCATGTACCCGTATGTCGCCATGCCCGCAGCGATCGAATTCATTGCAGAACCGATCAGTTTTTGGGTCCAGGCCAATGATTTCTGACCTGGACCTGCTGATCAGTTATGACAAATGAAATGCTTCCCCTGCCTGTAAGTGTAAACCCAGGCAGGGCAAGTGATGTCATTCCCCCTCATGGAATTTGTGGAGGAGAGAGGACATCTAAAAGAGCGTAGCACCAACACTACACTGACACAGTACACATAGGCACACATTTCTCCCCCCCCCCCCGATCACTCCCTGATCGCCCCCCCCCCCCCCCTTCACCCCCTGTCACTGTGCAGTTTTCTGATTTTTCCTGATCACTGCATTGGTGACATTAATCAGCATTAAGGCAGCTAGTAGTAGGCCCAGGTAGGTCTAGGGTACCCCCCTAAAAAAAGGTTTAACCCCCAGTTAACCCCTTTCACTCCTTGTCACCAGTGTCACTAGTAGATCTATTTTCTGATTGCCAAATTAGTGTCAAGGTTGATGCTAGTTAGTCAGTTATTTTTTATAGCATCAGGGTACCCGCCATATATTACCTAATAAAGGTTTAACCCCCTGATCACCCGGCGGGTGACATCAGTTAGGTTTTAGTGTCAGTTAGGGTGTGCATCATCCCCAGGCAGCGTCAGATTAGTGCCAGTAGCGCTAACACCCACACACACACCATACACCTCCCTGAGTAGTATAGTGTCTGAACGGATCAATATCTTTGATGTGGTCAGATCAATACTAGAGTCCCCAGTAGTTTAGGGTTCCCAAAAACACAGTGGGATCAGCTTAGATACCAGCTAGCCCCTGCGCCCAGCCCAGCCCACCCAAGCACAGTATCAATCAATCACTGTCACTTACAAAACCCAACACACATAACTGCAGCATTTGCAGAGTCAGGCCTAATCCCTGCGAACGATAAAAAAAAATTTGGTAGTGATTGAAGCAGACTCTGACAATCAGGTGCTCTTTTTGTCTGTCTCACTAGTTGTACCAGTTAATTTAGAGGCCACAATGTCCAATCGGAGGTACACTGGTGAAGAGGCCTACACGTTTCTGAGCATGACAGATGAGAGTGAAGAGGAAGTCACCCATCTGTCAGATTTAGGCTCAGAATATGATCCAGTAGACAGCAGCGGCACCCTGACAGATAGCTCTGACAATGGAGTAGTGGTCCCTGCTAAGGTCATGCGTACCTGACCCCGTTCTTCTTCTGTTGTTGAGGTGCAAGAACCACAGGGTTCTCGTATGGAGCAGAGAGCCAGTACTAGTGCCGCTCATCCTTCTGGTGAACTGGCAAGCACCAGCGGCCTAGTACACCCTGGTAGTACATCCAGCACTGCAGTATCATGTGGTGACATGGCGAGTCACATAAGTGTAGTTCAAGCTGGTGCGGTGGCTAGCACAAGTAGTCTCCCACAGCCACCAAGAAGATAAAGACAGGACTGTCAAGCCCATAGTGCCCTTCCTGCTGCATTTGCCAATCCTAATTGGGAGCCCACCACTTCTGCAGCACCCATACATCCCCCATTCACTGGCCAACCTGGAATTCAGGTGGAAACAGTTGATTTTATGTCACTTCATTTTTATTGATTGTTTTTCACAGAAAATCTCTATAGATCTATTGTGGACCAAAGCAATTTGTATGCTGGTCAATTAATCGCTGCTAATTCCCAGTTGACCCTGGGCCTATCCCTTCTCATGGACATAGTTAAAAAAAGTGTTTACTCCCGATCAAGTTGTCTGTGTTGATTGTCCCTGAATACATTTTTTGGCCGCTTGTCTTTCAAACAGTATCTTCCCAGCAAGCGTGCCAGATATGGGGTCAAGATGTATAAACTGTGATAGGGCAACAGGTTATACATATAGTTTTATGGTTTATGAGGGAAAACATAGTCACGTGGAGCCTGAGAACTGCCCAGACCACATAGGGAGTGCTGGCAAGATTGTTTGGGACTTGGTGTTACCCTTATTCGGAAAGGGGTACCACTTGTACATGGACAGTTATTACACAAGCATACCACTTTTAGTCGCTCGTTTCAGGCAGTGGTCGGCTTTTATATAAAAGCAATTCTAGTGGATAATTAGCCACTAGACTGCTTTAGAAGCAGTGGGAGGGAACGTCCCCCCCTCCCGCTGTCTTCTATGGTTTTCTTGGCCTCTCCTGTCCCACCGGGGAACCTGAGAATGCAGCTGATGGTTCCCCCAGCTGACCATAGAGCTGATTGAAGGCCAGAATGACTCCAATCATCTATATGGCCTAAGAAACCGGTTTTGCCGGATATAAACAACTCTATTGGGATATTGGGAAAGCATATTATCACACGGGTCTTGGTGTGGTTAGATGATTTGAGGGTAGAGGAGAGATCTAGAGTTTAATAGACCCTAATTTAAAAAAAAAGAGTACCCGTCACTACCTATTGCCATTATAGGGGATATTTACATTCCCTATGATAACAATAAAAATTATAAAGAAAAAAAAATGAAAGGAAAAGTGTAAAAATAAAATAAAAAAAGCAAAATAAATAATAATTTAAAAAAAAACACCCCTGTCCCCCCATGCTCACACACAAAGGTGAACGCAAGCATCTGTCTCATGTCATATGTAAACAGTAATTGCACCATGCATGTGAGGTATCACTGCAAACGTCAGATTTGAGGGCAGAAATTTTAGCAGTAGACCACCTCTGTAAATCTAAAGTGGTAACCTGTAAGAGCTTTTAAAGGCTTTTAAAGTCGCCGCTGCACCGTTGTGCACAATTTTAAAACATGTCGTCTTTGGTATCTATGTACTCGGCATAAGATCATCTTTTATATTTTACCAAAACATTTTGGCAATATAGTGTGTTTTTAGTGCATTGAAATTAAAAAAAGTGTTTTTTCCCCGAAAAATTGCATTTAAAAAAATCACTGCTCAAATACTGCGTAAAAAAAATTGCAACACCCACCATTTTAATCTGTATGGCTTTAAAAAAAATATATAATGTTTGGGGGGTTCAAAGTAATTTTCTAGCAAAAAAATGTATTTTTCATGTAAACAAAAAGTGTCAGAAAGGGCTTTGTCTTCAAGTGGTTAGAAGAGTGGGTGATGTGTGGCATAAACTTCTAATGTTGTGCATATAATACCAGGACAGTTCAACCCCCCCCCCCCCCAAATTACCCCATTTTGGAAAACAATTACAAATTACACCCCAAAATAAATTCTGCTGCTTCTCATGAGTACAAGGATACCAAATATGTGGGACTTTATGGCAGTGCAGCCATGTACAGGACTCCGAAAACAAAGCACCGCCTTCAGGCTTTCTAAGAGCATACATTTTTGATTTCACTTGGGGTGTAATTTCACATATGCCCATGGCATGTTTGAGCAATATATAATTTCAGTGAAAACTTTGTGTAATTTTTTTATTTTTTTTGTCATATTTCAATCACTTATGACAAAAAAATAAAATATTCAATGTGCTCATCAAGCCTCTCAGCAAATTCCTTGGGGTGTCTACATTCCAAAATGGGGTCAGTAGGGGGGGGGGGGTTGTACTGCCCTGCCATTTTAGCACCTCAAGAAATTAAATAGGCAGTCATAAACTAAAAGCTGCGTAAATTTCAGAGAATGTACCCTAGTTTGTATACGCTATAACTTTGTGCAAACCAATAAATATACGCTTAGTGAATTTTTTTTTTTACTCAAGACATGTGGCTGAATGCTTTTTGGCCTAAATGTATGACTAAAATTGAGTTTGTATTTTTGTATTTTTTTTATAACAAAAAGAAGAAAATATGTTTTTTTTTTTCTGTATTTTTTCATTTATATTGCAAAAAATTAAAAAACGCAGAGGTGATCAAATACCACCAAATGAAAGCTCTATTTCTGGGGAAAAAAAGGATTGCAAATTTAATTTGGGTATAGCATTGCATGATCGTGCAATTGTCAGTTAACCACTTCAGCCCCGGAAGATTTGGCTGCTCTATGACCAGGCCCTTTTTTGTAATATGGCACTGCGTCGTTTTAACTGACAATTGCTTGGTCTTGCGGCGATGTACCCAAACGTCCTTTTTTTTCCACAAATAAATCTTTCTTTTGGTGGTATTTGATCACCTCTGCGGTTTTTATTTTTTGCACTATAAACAAAAGAATAGGACCAATTTTGAAAAAAAAAAAAAAACACAATATCTTTTATATTTTGCTATAATAAATATCCCAATTAAAACAAAAAAAAAATTTTCCTCAGTTTAGGCCGATATGTATTCTTCTACATATTTTTGGTAAAAAAATTGCAATAAGCGTATATTGATTGGTTTGTGCAAAAGTAGGTGTCTACAAAATAGGGGATAGATTTATTAAAGCAGAACACTTTGTGGACTGCTGGAAGGGAAAGAGTCAGATTTGAGAGACATAAAATAACATCATGTGCAAAGAGTGTGATTATATGAGTCATTTCCCATATACCTTGAATGAGTGGACAAGTTCTAATTTTCTCTGCTAGTGGCTCCATAATTAGAGCAAGTGGGGAAAGGGGACCCCCTATGTCTCGTTCCATTGGATATATAAAAGCTGTTAGAATGTTAGAATACATACCCTCAGTAAAGATTAATGCTGAAGAGTTGGAATATAATGCCTGAATGTATTTCCCCATGTAGACCAAACTTGCAAACTTGCATAGGACCTGAGACAGATAACCCCAATGTAACTTGTCAAAGGCCTTCTCTGCATCTAATGACAATAACAAAAGGCTCATGTGTATATTCAGCTAAATGGACAAATGGACAGCTAAATGGACAATGCATCAGGGGCTTGCCTCCCAGGGATAAAACCGTCTTGATCTTGCTTGGCATAGATATTAAGGTTGACATTTAATAATGAGATTGGTCAAACAATTTTGGGGGGATTAGGCTCTTTCACCTGGCTTTGGTAAATTAACAATTGTGGCAGACAACATTTCAGAAGGGAACAAAGCTCCCAACACAGCAACTTAATATAATGCTGATAAATGAGGAGTGAGTAATGGGCCAAATATTTTGTAAGATTCAGATGAAAACCTGTCTGGTCCTGGGGATTTGTTAAGCAGTAGGGATTTTATTGCAGCCTCTATTTCTGTGACTAAAATAGGTGCATTAAGGGCAGTCAGGTTCTGTGGCTTAACTTTAGGTAGAGTGATCGATTGTTGCATACTTTTTGAGATTATATAGTGATTTAAATAACTGCTGAAAGTGTAGGTATTGTCATTAGAGTTTATCAATTTCTAACCAGAAAGATGTGTGATATTTTTTGTTTAATAATTTTTTCTTTTTACTTGATAAACTAGTGAGTTACACTATCTCATAAAAGTGAGTACACCCCTCACATTTTTGTAAATATTTTATTATATCCTTTCACGTGACAACACTGAAGAAATTACACTTTGCTACAATGTAAAGTAGTGAGTATACAGCTTGTATAACAGTGTGAATTTGTTGTCCCCTCAAAATAACTCAACACACAGTCATTAATGTCTAAACCGCTGGCAACAATAGTGACTACACCCCTAAGTGAAAATGTCCAAATTGGGCCCAACTAGCCATTTTCCCTCCCCGGTGTCATGTGACTCATTATTGTTACAAGGTCTTAGGTGTAAATGGGGAGCAGGTGTGTTAAATTTGATGTTATTACTCTCACTCTCACTCATACTGGTCACTGGAAGTTCAACATTGCACCTCATGGCAAAGAACTCTCTGAGGATCTGAATTGTTGCTGTACATAAAGATGGCCTAGGCTATAAGAAGATTGCCAAGACCCTGAAACTTAGCTGCAGCATGGTGGCCAAGACCTTACAGCGGGCAAATAGGCCCGTTTCAGGCAAAGCATCGATATAAGAAAATTCTCTTTTGGATTTGAATATGTCTGCCTTATATTTTGGATGTGATAATCAATGTGCATCCTTGCGCCATCTATTTGCTCTTGTTTCTACACAGATCCCTTCAACTATGATTGGAACTGCTGCATGATTAGACCACATGATAGTATGTATTTCAGAGGCACTGATCTTTTGTAACAAAAATGTATCGCCCAGGGTCTACCCTTGAGTATGTGAGATGCACTAAATATCTAGAATAGTCTCTTTCCGAGGCATGTTGGCATCTCCACACATCAAACATAGATAATGAGGCAATGAAATGTGAGAGGGAAGCCCTCCCCCGACACTTTCTGTTGGAATCTGAGATGTCAAGTTGATTGCAGGGTATGACATTAAAATCCCCACACATGATTACATGGCCCTGTTTGAGGGCATTATTTATTTTATTTTTTTTTTACTTTTTTAGAAATCACATTTGCTTTGAATTGAATAAGTAAACACCAACCAATGTATACAGTACATTGTTACTTTCACAAATGAGAAATAAATACCTCCCTAGATCATCCGTTTCAGTGGTAATCAATTTAAACAATACAGAGTTCTTGATCGCTATAGCAACTCCTCTTTTCTTTTGGGGAGCGTTAGAATAGTAGATGAAGGGACATTTGTTGTGGGAGAACCTCAGTGGGTGATGAGATGAAAAATTTGTTTCTTGTAAGAACAAAATGTCACAATGCAGGGACTGGGCTTCTATCTATAGCACGTGGGGCTATTTAGGCCATTGACATTAAAGGAAGACATTTGAAATGACATGACAGTAAGTCAGCCAGTTGTTGCTATATGGAAGATAACTTGTGGATATATTCTAAACATTTATTCCTAATACCTACAGTGAGGCTGAAAAATGTGGACAGTCTTCAATGAGATACAAAGAGTCTGATGTTTGATATTGCAGTAATTGTAGGTAGTGTAGAATGTCCAGCAGTTAGTCTGGGAGACTTAGTTGCGTAGGAACATAGAACTGAAAAATATTGAAGAGTCAAGCAAAATGGATGTACACCGTATAAGCTTACCAAATTAAGCAAACAATGGTAATAGTCAAACAACAGAAAAAACAAATAAAACAAATAAAAAAATGACGATTCTCAGATAGATTCTGATCGGGCTTATGCCAATATATATATCTGGGGGTAGAAAACAGAACTATATAGGAAGTACCAAGGGCTCTCCGGAGCCAAAGCAAATAGTAATTGACTTAAAGGGGTTGTAAACCCTCACGCTTTTTCACCTTAATGCATTCTATGCATTAAGATGAAAAACCTGTTGTGCTGCAGCACTCCCCCAGACCTGCCCTTTTTCTTACCTGAACCCGATTGTTTCAGTGACGGGGACAAGCACACTGTCTCGGGTCCTCATTGGATAGATTGATAGCAATAAGAGCCATTGGCTCCTGCTGCTGTCAATCAAATCCAGTGACAAGGGAGCTGGGGGGCTGGGTTGAGTCCCGCTGTCTGTGTCAATGGATGCAGCAGCAGGACTCGGGGACCCCAGAAAAGGAGAATTAGAGGCACTCTGTGCAAAACCCTTGCACAGAGGATGTAAGTATAACATGTTTGTTATTTAAAAAAAAAAGCTTTAAATCACTTTAAACACACAGAAAGTTAGCCAGAATCTGCGTCTTGCCCACCAGGTAGGGCTGGAGATGGAGAATGAGATGCAACCCTCCGCTTGTCATCAGGCCCCTATATATGCCACTCCTTCAGGAGTCTCAGTCTTCTATGGTAGTGACAGGAAAGGTATTTCCCTCCTAAGTTAGCAGCAACTTAGCTGGGTAGGTCCACTTGTAAGTTATACAATGATTATAAAGAAGCTGAGTAATTGTTGCCAGCTTGCTTCTTCCTTGGATGGAATATGCCAAAAGATCAGCAGAAAAAAACATGAGAACTTGTAGGTCTTGGGGTGTTGATTCTTGGTTCCTAGTGACCAAAAGCAACTGTTCCTTAATGTAGTAAAAATTGATGCACACAATTGTATCGCTGGGAAGATGTGGTGGGATGTGCTTTGGTCTTGACAATCTATGGATGTGGTCAATCACTAAATCTTTCAAAGGTGTTTCTGGAAGCGCAGTTTTAAGAACATCAATAAAGTAGAATTTCAACTCTAGGGATTTGACCGATTCAGGGATACCGCTTATTTTGACATTGTTACGCCTACCCTGTCCTCCAGGTCTTCTAGTTTAGCATTCATCTATTGAATCTCATCATCACTATCATTTTTTGCATTCACCATCTCATTAAAGGTATCAGTAAATGCCCCCATTTTGTTTTCAATATGCGTTCCTCTGTCGTTCACATCATTGATGTCAGATCTGAATTGTTGCACTAGTGACATTATGGCAGAGTGGACAGAGCTGCGCAGGGAGACCCACTTATCTTTTGTGATGGTATCCATAACTGGCTGGTTAGCAGTTACAAAATCCAAGATGGAGTCTTGCAACTCCCTGGTATCATCTAGTGCTGTATCAGAATCTGTCCCTTCTGTGGCAGTATTTGTAATGGGATATGGCTTTTGTTTAACTTTCACTGGGCTGGTATTGGGAGAGGATGAGTGTGAAGAGAAGCCACTATCCTGTGCAGAATGGCTGCTGTGTTGTAAGGAATATTATCTTTCCTCACTCTGTCCGAAGCGGCCATTCTTGGCTGCCGGTGCCATCTTGGCTGCATGGGCAAGGCAGCTGTGGGAAGAAATCTGTCATCTCCCCCAGGTGACCTCTCTCCTTTCTTTTCTTGGACATACTGTCCTCTGGTCCCTGAAACTGCGCGGGGTGTCTGGCTTGATGTTCGACATTCTGTGTGGCTCCGGCAGGCCGATGTGGATCAGAGCTCTCTGGTTATGTGGCCATCTCCTCCGCTCGCTGGCCACACCCCCCATCTTTGATTGTTTTTGAAGTCAATCTAGTCCTGTAGTTCTGACTCAGAAGGGCAACCATGTAAAGACAGGGAAAACGTAGAAACTTCAAGCAAGTATCCCAATGTTGAAAATCAAACTAACCAATGCATTAAAGATGAAAGCATTAATCATTAATTAATTATGTTGCAGTTGGATTATTATTATGACTTCATTAGCTTCAAAGAAAATAACAGTTTTGTCTATATGTCATAGAAAAAGAGAAAAACAAAGGATACATTTCAGGTTTCTGTAATGGAAAGGTGATTTAGATCATGCAATTATAAATAATGAGGTCCCAGTACCTGCCACAGGCTCCTGATTTTGTTTGATCTTTTGGTAAATGACCTAATTAAGACAGCATTTCAAAGAGTTGATGTCTGGACACCTCTGAGTACAAAAATGAACAATTCATCTTAAAAAAATGAAATGGTCATTTGAACCACAGACTGAAAATGTCAACAGTAAACTGAAAACAATGCAAATGAATTTGCATTGCAAACACTATTTTACCTTTTAACCACTTGCTGACCGGCTCATGCCGATATACGTCGGCAGAATGGCCCTCCTGCGCAAAATTATGTACCTGTACATTAGTTCGTAAAAGCAGCACACCGTGGGAGTGTGCCCGCGGGTCCCGCGGACTCGGTGTCCATCGGCAGCCCACAATCGCGGCAAGGAGAGGCAGAAAAAAGAACTGTTGTAAACAAGGCATTTCCCCATTCTGCCTAGTGACATGACAGGGATCTACTGCTTCCAGTGATCGGGAGCAGTGATCTCTGTCATGTTACAGTAAGCCCATCCACCTACAGTTAGAATACGCTGAGGGAATACACTTAATCCCTTGAGCTCCCCCTAGTGTTAACCCCTTCCCTGCCAGTGTCATTTTTACATTGATCAGTGCATTTTTCTCACACTGATCAATGTAATAATGTCAGGGGTCATATTTGTCCTCCGCAATGTCACAGTCCCACTAAAAATCGCAGATTGCTGCCATTGCCAGTAAAAACAATAAATACAAATAAAAGTCCCTAAATTGATCGCTCTTTTTTTGATACTATTTGTGGGGAAAAAAGGATGTCTATTTTGTTTGGGTACAGTGTCGCTCCACCGCGCAATTGTCAGGTAAAACGGCACAGTGCCGTATAGCAGAAATTACTCTGGTCATTAAGGGGGAAATTCTTCCGGGGCTGAAGTGGTTAACATGTTAATAACTGAATTATTGATTTTAAGAAGTTGGACAAAATGCTAAATAACTAAAAATCACTCCATACACAAAATGTTTTGTTTCTTCAGAATTAATAGTTGGGCTTTTGTTAAAATATCTTCAATGTGAAACAAAAACATGCGACCACCAAAGGGATGAAACTGAACACTTGTGGTTGCAGTGTCATGGACAATTCAAATATTTTTTTACGAACATTGCATCCCTGTATTTTTCAATTTCACAGACACTCTGAGACAAAATGCACCAACACCCAACCTCAAGTGAGACAACCTGGTATATACAGTCCGTAATCTGGGAGGGATAAAAGAACCACCCCACAACCTTACTAATCACATCGCACACTTTTGACACTATTTTGGGACCATTACTTTTTGCAAATAAAAATCCTCAAAGGGACATTTGAGTGTCAGCTTCTGAAATTACTGGGTACTAACCTTGGGAACCCCTAGACAACAAACAACGAGGTAATTGGTAAGCCCAGAAAATACATAGCCGCCCCACAGCAGGGATTATGGCGCTATAATAGCAAATAGTATATTGCAGGGTAATTATATATATATATATATATATATATATATATATATATATATATATATATATATATATATATATATATATAGTAAAAAAATAAGATATATACTGTACTGAATCAGCTGTAAGATAAGATAATTATACTGCCTGTCCTTAATGCTGAGAAATATAGGCAGATAGTTGTCCATCATGCAATACCATCAGGGAGGTGTGTGTGATAGACCCCAAATTTAGCAGCAGGATAGCAAACCCAAACATTCAGTCAATGTCATTAAGAATCTTGCCAGTAAAAATATGACGGTCACGGCTCGGATGTGCAGTTCCGAAGCATTCCAAGAGTCTCCGATCATCCCAATGTTCTATCTGACACTGCTGCGCCTCCTACTTGTCTTGTCCCACCCCCCCTTCCTTCCACAGTGCGCCTTATTCGATTTCTGCACAGGATATGTTGGGGGGGGGGGGAGTCAGCCTGCAGTGGAGCCGTACGGACTGTCTTCAGCCTAGCAGAGGAGGGTAAGCTAGTGATTAGCTAAATGTCTCTCATTGCCTTGTCTTAGTGGGCAGGAGAGGGGGGGGGGGCAGAGAATGGGCTGTGTAGCAGGCTTGTTGTGTACAGTACATTGTTTTTTTTTGTGTCAGATCTGCATTGCTTTTAAACTGACTAGGGAGGATGTTTTCTGGGAGCTCCCCCATTCTCTAACTATTACCTGCAGTTCTCACCAGTCCAGCCCAGGCACAGCCTCCTCAGTCCTCTCCAGAGTTACCACCTCATGTGTCTGGGGCACTACAAATCCCAGCATGCCAGGAGGGGAGGCATCAACAATATGATTTGGCTGATTTTCTGATGAAAAGTGCTGCTGTATATTGTGTCTGTAAAGGTTTGTGTGTACTGTTTGCTCATAATATAATTAATTATGTATTGTGCTTGATGGTCCTGAGGTGTTTATTCATATATTTTTATCTGAATAGGTAGTAGTGAGCACATTTGGTCTCCTGTATGTCTGCATGTCTCTGACCGTCTCTTGTAGTATATCCGCAGTCTCTGACCATCTCTTGTAGTTTATCCGCAGTCCCTGATTGTCTCCTGTAGTATATCCGCAGTCTCTGACCATCTCCTGGAGTATATCCGCAGTCTCTGTTTGTCTCCTGTAGTATATCCACAGTCTCTGACCGTCTCCTGTAGCATATCCACAGTCTCTGACCGTCTCCTATAGTATTTTCGCAGTCTCTGATTGTCTCCTGTAGTATATCCGCAGTCTCTGACCATCTCCTGTATTATATCCGCAGTCTCTGACCGTCTCCTGTAGTATATCCGCAGTCTCTGACCATCTCCTGTAGTATATCCGCAGTCTCTGACTGTCTCCTGTAGTATATGCACAGCCTCTGAACGTCTTCTGTATCCTGTCTGCAGCCTCTGACCATCTCCTGTAAGATAAAACCAGAGCCACCAAGCTGGAGACTTTTGACTGAGCCCCGCATGGTGCAACTGAGAGAAGGTCAGTGACAGCGTTGCCAGGCCAGTCTGAGGGGGGTCACTGATGTAAGGGGGGAGTGACTACAATAATGTAAGGGGGCACTGATATAAAGGTTTCTGCCCTATATTAGTAACCCCCCCCCCCCCCTTACCTTAGTGTATTCACTCTACGGAAGGTGGTCTTTGGTCACCAGAGAAGAAGAAAAGGGCTCCCACTGTGTCAGCAATAGCAGGTTGGTGGTCCCATCCCTGTGTATAGACCAAAATACATTTGGTCACCATAGTGCCCCCACATCAGAGTTCCTGGCATTCCCCTTTACATCAGAGTCTGTAGGATTCATACAGTGCAAGGGGGAACTCAATCTGCGGACCCTGATGTAATTGGGAACTCTGATGTAAAGGGAACACAGTGGACTCTGATATAAGGTGGTCTCTGGTGACCAGAGCCCCCCTCTACATCAGAGTTCCACCTCAGATCATGATTTGCAACATTCCCCTTTACATACAAGATTTGTTTCACTGTAAGGGGGAATCCTGCACACTGATGTAAGGGAGAACTCTGTGCTGGCTGGGTTCTAGTAACCTGACCTCCATGTCAATGCAGAAATATGTTTTTTTACTTTTGTTTAACGTAAACACATTGCTAATAGCACTAGATATAGGTTTATAGTTTAAATATCGATATTTGCACTGTTTAGCACTGAAAACTGCATTGTAGGTACTTTTTTTTGCTTTGGAGGGTTGGCAACTCTGGTAATAGGTGGTTGAGAAATGAGATGTGTAATTTATGCTCGTAGAACGCCTGAAGGTGCTACTTCAATGTTGGGCCTTTGTGTGTGGCCAGGTGGTGTAAAAGTCTCACACATGTGGTATCACCATACTCGGGAAGAGTAGCAGAATGTAATTTCTCCTTCCGGCATCTTCTTCCATCTTCTTCTTCCATCATCTTCTTCCTCCGATCCGCTTCTTCTTGCTCTGGTCTTCTCGTCCGGCATCTTCTTCCATGGCGTCGGCGTCTCTTCTGGGCCGTTCCACGCAATGGGAGGCTCCCGCTGTGTGAGGCTTCGCTGCGTCTGACAGGTATTTTATAACAGAGGGCAGGGCCACCTGGTAACCCCGCCCCCCTCTGACGCACGGGGACGTCATGGGGAATTCCCTATGGCTTTCCCCATGACGTTTCCTGTCATTTTTACCATTTTTGACACTTTTTTTGTGAAATGGTAGGGGTACAAAATCCCCCTTACCATTTCTCACAGGGGGGGCAGGATCTAGGGGTCCCCTTGTTAAAGGGGGCTTCCAGATTCTGATAAGCCCCCCGCCCGCAGACCCCCACAACCAATGGCCAGGGTTGTGGGGAAGAGGCCCTTGTCCTCATCAACATGGGGACAAGGTGCTTTGGGGGTCTCAGACCCCCAAAGCATCCTCCCAATGTTGAGGGCATGTGGCCTGGTACGGTTCAGGAGGGAGGGGGGGCCGCTCTCGTCCCCCCTCTTTTCCTGCGGCCTGCCAGGTTGCGTGCTCGGATAAGGGTCTGGTATGGATTTTGAGGGGGACCCCACGCCATTTTTTTTGGCTGGGGTTCCCCTTAAAATCCATCCCAGACCTCAAGGGTCTGGTATGAATTTTGAGGGGGGCCCCACCCCATTTTTTTTTTGGCTGGGGTCCCCCTTAATATCCATAGCAGACCTGAAGGGCCTGGTTATTGAATTTGGGGGGACCCCCACGCTTTTTTATTTATTTATTTTTTATTTTTTATCAATGACTTTTTTTTTTATGAATGGCTTTCAATAAATGACTGTTCTCTGTGTTACGGGAGCCGTCAATACATTAGCCGCGAGTGATTTTAAATAGCTTTTTTTTTCCTGCAAAAATTACACTTTTTGCAGGGACAGTTCTAAGCACAGGAAACATGCACCCCTTCACAGGCATACTATAAACACCCCCCAGGTACGAAATTTAAAGGAATATTACACTTTTATTGTTTCAATTTAAGCATTATTAAAATCACTGCTCCTCAAAAACGGGCATTTTAAAAAAAAAATGTTTTACATTGATACATGTCCCCTGGGGCAGGACCCAGGTCCCCAAACACTTTTTATGACAATAACATGCATATTAGCCTTTAAAATTAGCACTTTTGATTTTGAACGTTCGCATCTATTGTAACTAATAGGGTTCTAAATGCTCGCACCGACTTTAGGTCCGTTGGCGGGTTCTGGTGCGAGCCGAACCCGGGGGTGTTCGGCTCATCCCTAGTTAGGTGCATTGCCCAGAGTTCAGAGGTATAGGTTACCTGTTCTGATATCCAAGCTGGTATAATTACATCAGGTGATACTAATTGGAGAGTGTGGAGAGGTATTTGGAGGATTTTGGAGGGGAGTGAAATGTAGTAATTTCCAGGCTTTGACTGAAGCTTGGATAGTCAGTGAGTATAGTTTGAGGTATGGTAGATTGGTGGTGGTGTTATATAACCAATGTTTAAGGGTGTTACCTGGTGTCATGGTGTGTTTGATGTTTCCCCATAGTGTGGTTGGGTATGTATTCATCCAGTCTTTCAGTTGTGATAGTATGGTAGTTAGGTAGTAATCCCTTAAGTCAATGTATTCCATTGCCCCTGTTAGTAAATTTTTAATGATCTTTGTATGGCTGCACCTGGGTTTCCCCTGCCCTACATAGCTGTTTCTAATGGATTGAAGATTTTTGATGTATGAATTTGAAAGTGGTACAGGTAGTGTGCAAAATAGATATAGCAATCTAGGAAGTATTAGCATTTTAAAAGCTGCCAGCTGTCTAGACCAAGAAAGTTCGTATTTGGAAAGCTTTGCTGTTTCCCTAATAAGCATTTGTTTGGCTTCAATGTAGTTGTTACTGAATAGCCTTTTCTTAGATTTGGCAAGTGTGATTCCTAAATAGGTGTGTATATAGGTTACATATTAGGTTGCTGGTTGCAGCATCTAACCCCAAATCTACGATGTAGGACTTATTTTCCTTGATCTTATAATAGGAAATGGTACTAAATCTCTGTAGTATACATTGTACCAATTCCAGGGAAGATAGGGGGTTGGAAATCATCATTATCACATCATCAGCAAACAGGTTGATTTTGTGTTCTATGGTGCCAATTCTAAAGCCTGAAACCTTAACGTTTGTTCTGATATGTTCTTCTAAGGGCTCCATTAATAGGTTGAAGATAAGTGGTGATAGGGGGCATCCTTGACAGGTGCCATTAGTAATTAGGAATGGCTTGGAGAGCATCTCAGGTGTATAGACTTGGGACGATGGTGATGAGTATAAAGCCATAATGGTGAAAAGGATGTGGGACACCAAATTTGGGGAGTGTTGCTTGGAGATATGACCAATGAACTCTATTGAACGGCTTCTCTGCATCCAGGGATAGAAGCAGAAAAGGCGTTTGCGTAGACTCAGCAGTATGGATTATATCAATGAGTCTGCGGGTTGCATTAAATCTTTGTCTCCCTTTCCTGAATCCAGATTGATCCTGATGTATTAGTGATGGCATAATGTGTACTAATCTGGTGGCTATTAGTTTGGCATAGATTTTTGTATCTATATTGAGAAGTGACCTTACCTGGCTTCGGCAATGATATGATCAACGCAGTTAACATTTCTGGCGGGAGAGATAAGGAAGAGGCAGCGTCATTGCACATTTGTGACAAAAAGGGTGCTATTACTGTTTGGAACTGTTTGTAGTACTCTCCAGTGAGAACGTCTGGACCTGGGGATTTGTTGGATGGTAGGGTTAAAATTACATCTAAAATTTCTAGTGGTGTAAAAGGTGCATTTAGTATGGAGAGTTGTTCTTGGGATAGTTTAGGGAGATTGATTTGATGTAGGAAAGAATCTATTTCTTCTATGGACGGTTGTGTGGTTGTAGGTTTGTTAGTGTACTGTAGTAGTGACTAAATGCATCAGCTATGGCTTGTGGCTCAACAAGTTTTTGTTTTGAGGTAGGGTGGTACAGGTATGTAATTTTGGTTTTGACATGATGACCTTTGATTCTAAAGCCCCATACACACGCGCGGACAATCCGTGGACCAGGTCCGTCGGACCATGTCCGTCATACTTTGTCTGATGTTGGTTTTGCGTACACACGATCGGACAAAGTTGTCGGAAAATCCGATCATTCTGAACGTGGTGACGTTTGTTGCCTACGACGGGACTACGTAGAGGCTAGTAGCCAATAGCTTTGGTCTTGTAATGTGATCTGAGCATGCGTAGCACTTTGTCCGGTCGGACAAGCGTACACACGCTCGGATTTGGTGTGATCGGACCGGGTTGACGGCAAATCTTTCCAGCAGGAGATAAGACTTTGTCCGACGGACAAACCGACGAACACTGTCCGATGGTGCATACACACGGTCTGATTTTTCAACAACCTTGTCCGATCGGACCAAATCCATGAAAAAGTCCGACCGTGTGTATGGGGCTTAAGGGCCATGGCTTTCCCTGCATTATTTCCTGTAGAATAGTGTTTAGCTTTGAATTTTTTTTTTGGGCTTTGTCAAACGATTCTAATAAAAGAGTTCTCAGTTCTTGCCTAAGGAATAACAATTTTTCTTTCAAAATAGTGTCAGGATTTGTTTTGTTTTTCTTTGGTTTTAATATTGGATGTGAGGGTGTCTAGACGCTGTGATCTCTTCATCCTCTCTCTAGCACTTAATTGAATAATAATCCCTCTAATGAACGCTTTATGGGCGTTCCAAAGTATGGTATTGTTAGAGGTGGTTCCCTTGTTCAGATCAAAGAATTCTTCTAGGCATTCACATATATAGGCGGAGTGTTCAGGCGAGAAGAGAATTGAGGCGTTGGCTCTCCAGACCTTCGTGCGTGGAGTAGTTGGTAAATTCTTGGTGGTTATCGAGACAGGTGCATGACTATGTTATAGTGGCTATAGAAGATTCTGATATTTTGGATAGTGTACATTTGTCCACTAGGAAGTAGTCAATTTGGGTATATGAATTGTGATGGTGGGAAAAGAAAGAGTAGTCACGTTCGGTGGTATGGTGGCCTCTCCATACATTGTACAAGTTAGGGATGAGCCCGATATTTGCCTGTTCGCCGAATAGCAAACAATTTGGGGTGTTTGCGGAAAATTTGAAAGCCGCAGAACACCCTTTAAAAGAGAGAAATCAAAAGTGCTCATTTTTAAGTCTTATATGCATGGTATTGTTATAAAAAGTGTTTGGGGACCTTGGCCCTGCCCCATGGGGACATGTATCAATGCAAAAAAATTGTTTTTTGGGAGACGTGATTTTAATAAATGCTTAAAGTGAAATTGAAAGCTGCCTATCAGTTCTGCCTATCAATACCAAGCAGTGCCCATCAGTGCTGCCTATCAGTGCCCATTAGTGCAGCCTATCTGTGCTATTAGTGCTGCCAATCATTGCCACCTATCACTGCCAATCAGGGCTCATCAGTGCCTATCAGTGCCGCCCATGGGTGCCGTCAATCAGTGTTGCCTATCAGTACTGCCAATCAGTGCCGCCTATCAGTGCCAATCAGTGCTGCCCATCAGTGCCACCAAGCAGTGCCTATCAGTGCCCATCAGTGCTGCCCCTCAGTGCCAATCAGTGCTTCCATCCAGTGCTGCCTATGAGTGACCATCAGTGCTACCAATCAGTGGTGTCCATCAGTGCCAATCACTGGCACCTATCATTTCCCATCAGTGCAAATCAAAATTGATAGCCAGTAGGTTGGTAGGAATACTTCTCTTATTAATCCATCCAGATCAGTCTGGATTCACTAAGGGTAGGCAAACGGCAGACGCTAATAGACGCCTCATCAATATTATCAATATAATCAACAACACGAAAACGCCTTCTCTGCTCCTCGCTTTGGACGCAGAGAAGGCATTTGACCGAATCCATTGGGATTATCTAGCGCAAGTCCTTGGGAAGTTTGGGTTGCAGGGCAAGATACTGAGCGCTATCATGGGGCTATATAAGAAAGGTGGCAGAGCCACATAGACATAGCGGCCCACCCAGACCGCATCCTATAGGCTGGTGTTTGATAGCTGTCCGGCCCCACCCATCCCCGACATCACGGCTGAAATTTTACAGCTCCTCTCTCTCCCTGCATGCAGTTACATTACATGACAGTTTCACACTCTGAACAGATCTTACAATCTTCACAATCTGCTCAATGTGATACTGTCTCACAGGCAGCGGGGGCTACTCACTGTTGTTAGGGATGGGCGAATGGTTCTGCCCAAGCATCTCGGGCCAAACTTTGGTTGTTCGGACGTTTGGCAAACAATGAACATTATCCGGTGTTCACGACAAATTCAAAGCAGCAGAACCCCGTTAAAGTCTATGGGACACGAACATGAAAAACCAAAAGTGCTAATTATAAAGGCTTATATGTAAGTTATTGTTATAAAAAGTTTTAGGGGACGGGGTCCTGCCCCAGAGACATGTATCAATGCAAAAAAAACATCTTTTCGAGAGCAGTGATTTTAATAATGCTTAAAGTGAAACAATAAAAATGAAATATTTCTTTAAATATCGTGCCTGTGGGGTGTCTATGGTATGCCTGTAAAGTGGCGCAGTTTTCCTGTGTTTAGCAAAATACCACAGAAAAATGTAATTTCTAAAGGAAAAAAGTAATTTAAAAAACTGATCGCGGCTGTAATAAATTGTCGGGTCTCGGCAATATAGATAAAAATCATTGAAAAAAACGGTATAGGTTCCCTCCAGTCCATTACAAGGCCCTTTGGGTCTGGTATGAATATTAAGGGGAACCCCGAACCAAAAAAATAAATAAATGATATAGGGGTCCCCCCAAAATCCATACCAGGTCCTTCAGGTCTGGTATGGATTTTAAGGGGAACTGTTGTGTTACACTATGTGATTTATTATCGCTCTGTATCGTTAAGCTTTGTTCTCTTCTGTCTAGCTGAACTCTCTCTCCCACCGTAGTTCTGTATATTCCCCTCCTCTTGCTCTCTCTGGTTCATTGATCAGTATACCATCATTTCTGTAACATCTTTCCATGTGACTTACAACACCAACGTTTTTCTACCTATGAATATCAATCATTAAAGTGAACATTTAAAAGGATTAATCGTCTGTCTCTCCATACAGTGAGTTTATTCATTGAGTTAAACTGTCTGAATTTATGCAAGGGATAAATAGAACACCAGGTCATGTAAGCCCTATCTGAAGCTGGAGATAAAGTTTATGGCTTTGTAGTTGAGTCAGAACAGTAGAAAAACTGAGCTTAATTATAAGATTTCTGCATGACAGTACTGATACAGACAAGATTTACTGCCCTCATTGTAAGAAAGAATAAGTCAGCAGCACATGCAAGCCTCATAACCTGAGTCCAGGCTGCATGGTGTCATATTACAGCATACAGATCCTGCCTGCTTATCACTCTGCAATTATCTGCCATGAGTTACCATGACTCTGAATGTGAACACACAGCAACCCCAGCACAAGATCCTGAGCTAACTGAGTTACCCACATGCTCAGTCAAACCAACTTGGAAAGTAATGGAAAATTATGAAGCTTTAAGAACTGAATTGTATAATAGCTTGAAACTATTTTGGGAGAAGATTGTTTCTGAATCTAATAGTGTCTATTGAACGCGAACTACTGACACTAGAGGGCGCCATTAAACAGCTTTCTGTCTCATATGAGCACTATCAGTTTACCAGTAACAAGTTCATTAATGTCTTACAAAGTATGAACAGAATTAAAGAGCTTCAAGGCTCTTAATCTAGAAAGAGACAGTTTTATCCAGCAAACCAAATTAAAGGCAGAAGCAAAGATAGTTAGCTGCTACAGGACACTGCATCTCACAGATCTATTTCCACCAGACATTCTAAAAAGTCTTCTAGAACCCATAGTTAAAGACACTCAATAATCAGTGAGTGACTTATTAGTGCCCACGTGGAAGGAAGTGGAAGCCAGAAAGGTGCAGGTCGCATATGCAGAAAGGAAAGCAGGGTTGGAAGCTCAGACAGCAGAGTTGGAAACAAAGACAGCACATCAAAGAGCAGATTTGGAAGCTCACACAGCACATCAAAGAACAACAATAGAAATCTTAAACAAACATAAACATAAACATATGTTATTATGTCAACATAATGCAGCTATGGCAAAGCTAAGGGTCCTAGAGCAAGCTATCAGTGCAGATGAAGGTGCAAGTGAGAAAGACAGCATCAACCTAAACATAGCAGATATGGAAGAGCCCCTCAAACGCACTAAAGACTATGTCCTAATCCACTGCAGTGTACACTCCATCATCTCCAATGCTCCTCAAAACATAGAGACTCCTTCAGAGCTTCAAGTTAAAGAGGTTCCAGCAACTTCCTGCACGCAAAATCACTCCAGTGCATTTCCTGCCTGCCTACCTACCTAACCTTCTTACGTCACAGAGCATCAGAGCAAGCTGCAAGCAAGTCATCAATTTCCTGTCATCGGTACAGCATTGAATCAACGTACCATTGGAAGAACCGACTTCAAGCAAGCAACTCACCTGAACGCATCTGCTACACCATATTTCCCTGTACCCTTTAACAATAATGTCAAAGATAGCACAATCAGCACCATTCAGCCAACAACATCTTGCATAAAGGCAGAGACAACTGAGACAGCAGAGTTTGTGAGGTACATACTTCGCAGAGAGCTCACAAAGACTGGTCTTACAAGTTTTAATGACCAACCTGAGAACTGCAAAAGCTGGAAATGTGCTTTCAGAACTGCAATCAGTGATCTTGGCATTACAGCTGCTGAAGAATTGGATCTACTGATCAGATGGCTTGGTCCTCTATCTGCTGCATGTGTTAAGCCATTAAGATCAGTTTTCATAGACAATCCAACAGCAGGCCTTACAGCTGCATGGGATTGACTAGAGTAAAGTTATGTCAGTCCAGAAGCTATAGAAAATGCCTTGTTCATGCGTCTGGAAACTTTCCCAAAGATATCTGGTAAAGACAACAAGGAGTTCCAGAGACTGAGTAACCTTCTCCTGGAGCTTCAGCTAGCCAAGGCCAGACCCATAATTACCTGGACTCAGTTACCTTGACACTGCAAGAGGGGTAAGCCTAATCGTCTCTAAGCTCCTGTATGGTTTACAAGAGAAAGTGTCTGCACTAGGGTCATTATACAAAAAAGAGAACAAGGTTTCCTTCCATCCATTCTCTTTCTTCTGCAAATTCATCAGGAAAATGGCAGAGACCAAGAATTATGTTTTTCCTACGTTAAGTACAGTTTCTTCTCACCCTTTCCTAAGAGTACCAGTCTTCAGGGCAACTATAGAAGCCGTAGAGGCCCAGTATACATGAAAAAGACTGACATCCTTTCCACTCCTACCATAGTTGTGGCCACGGACAAACAGAGTAGGAAGATTGAAAAACCTAACAGAGTGTACCATTCACAAGAAGCCACACCCCCTCAAAAAATTTATCGGCTTTAGGAAAAAGCCTCTTGGAGAGCGTAAGGAGCTTTTAAAGACATTTAGGGTATGTTTTAGGTGCTGTGCTTCTACAGAACATTTTACAAAGGACTTTAATGTGTCCATCAAGTGCATTGAGTGTGGCTCTGAAGAACATGTGCAAGCCCTCCATCCGCTTGAGTCCAGCTCCGCACAACCTGCTAACTCTCCTCCCAGGTTAATGCATGGCGGGGAGAATACAGACCAAGTGCCTAATTCTACCATAATTTCTTCATCCTGCACTGAAGTTTGTGGAGAAGACCGCTGTGATAAGTCCTGTGCTAAAATATGTGTAAACGGGTGACCCACTCTCAGCTATACAACAGCTGTCATGAGAAGAAGCATCAATCTGTGAGAGCCTACCATGGAGGCGGAGCTGTTGCTGCTTTTCTTTTTCTTTTTTCGGTCCGTCGGGCGGAGTGAGATGGATTTACATTGCAGGATATTTTTATTTTTTAATAAAGGACTTGTCCCAAAGTGTCTGAAATGGTAAGGGTATAATGTACCCGTTACCAATTCACATGGGAGGGAGGCCAGGATCTGGAGGTCCCCTTGTTAAAGGGGCTTCCAGATTCCAATAAGCCCCCTGCCCGCAGACCCCCACAACCACAGGACAAGGGTTATGGGGATGAGGCCCTTGTCCCCATCAATATGGGGATAAGATGCTTTGGGGGGCTACTCCAAAGCATCCACCCCATGTTGAGGGCATGTGGCCTGGTACGGTTCAGGAGGGAGGGCGCTCTCTCATCCCCCTTCTTTTCCTGTGGCCTGCCAGGTTGCGTGCTTGGATAAGGGTCTGGTATGGATTTTGGGGTGGACCCTTATGCCAATTTTTTTAATTTTGGCGCAGGGTTCTTCTTAAAATCCATACCCGACCTGAAGGGCACGCAATTTTTTTTTAAATTTTTGGTTTGGGGTTTCCCTTAATATTCATACCAGACCCAAAGAGCCTGTTAATGGACTGGGGGGGCATGAATTTTATCGATATTGCCGGGACCCGACAATGCATTACATCCGGGATCAATTTAAAAATTACTTTTTTTCCTTTAGAAATGTGATTTTGCTGTTGTACTGTTCTAAACACTGGAAAACTGCGCCACTTTTACAAGAACACTATAGACAGTTTAGGCAGATATGTATTCAGTTTATGCCGATATGTATTCTTTAACATATTTTTGGTAAAAAAAAATCACAATAAGCGTATATTGATTGGTTTGTCTACAATATAGGGGATAGTTCTATGGCATTTTTATTATTTTTTTTAACTTGAAATGGTGGCAATCTGCGATTTTTATCGGGACTGTAACATTATGGCGGACACATCGGACAATTTTGACACATTTTTGGGACCATTGGCATTAATACAGTGATCAATACTATAAAAATGCATTGATTACTGTAAAAATGTCACATAGCGTTGTTTCACCCAGCCGTGCCATTCTGCCACAGTACAACTGTGGTGGCTGGTAAGCAAGTGGTTAAAATCACTGCTCCCGCAGCTTTCGAATTTGCCGCGAACACCGCATAACGTTTGTTGTTCGCCGAACGTCTGAACAACCAAAGTTCGGCCCGAACTTATGCCCAGGCACACTCGGCACACCCCGTGCGCATGCCTATGCTTAATTGATAACATTCAATATATGGATTACATGCAAAACAAGCTTTCCAGAAAAACTGACAATTACAGTGACAATTGGAGAAACCATAAAACTGATGGGAGTTGCAGAGTTAACTGAACATTTTTTTGTAGACTTGGCTTTTTAGTATTATTTACTTTTCTTTGTGGTTATCATTTTTTTTTTTGTGTTCTGAAATTGAAAGCTTAAGCCTTACATTGTTGGTTACACACTCACATATTGATGCCCTTTACAAGTATCCAGCTTTGCTTTTCTGCAGGTCATTAAGCCATTAAATTTCCAACAGGATATGTGCTCTGAAATCAATCAGCATTTTAAGAATAAAGAGGAAGAAAAATGAACCTCACAAATCTTTAGAACTCAAGCTAATTAAAGCAATGTAGGCCCTTAAGCCATGAGTGTGCTTGGAAAACCTTTTTGATTTGACAAATCTAGATATGATCAAACTGAAACCTACACTAACAGAATATTGAGCACACTAATGTCTTTTTGTCTTGTTAGACATAACCCATTATTAAAAACTGCAGCATGTTAACAGTCTTTAAATTAGTGATTCTTACTTTAACAGACACATTTTGTGATACAAAAGAGAGGATTATGGAACAAGCACATTAGAAGCATTAATCTAGATTCTCTTCATTAAAACTATTTAATTGTTTACTTCAAAAGTAATGATTTTTTTAAAACATACATCTTTTATTGTTGTTAAATGGTTTTAAATAATCTGCTTTATTCTCCTCTATGTAATCTCATATTACAAAAAAAATGCAATCCCCTGAATATGGCAAAGAAAGGGAGACAAGACATGTCAAAGGCAAGCAGGGTCGGTAACAGGGAATCCAATAATAGCGGAAACAGGAACACAGGAATCTGAAGATTTCACATTAGCCCTCGCAGCCCTCCGTGGCCACACACGCATGCCTATATGCCAATCTGTGATTCCGTTAAACATTAGCAAATCTGCCAGTTCTTCTGCAAACCATTCTCTGAAAAATGTCAAAACTGGATACCCTTGGGAGGGCGTGTCGGGTCGGCGGAGAAGATGCCCGGATAGGCTTCCACAGCCTCATGCTCTCAGCATCAACCTCGTAGTTCAGGGAAAGACTTTCCAAGTTCTGAGCTCGCTTGGCACCACCATGAGTCCAAACAAAGGCAGCCAAATAAGCCAACCCATCGTCTCACAGACTTCTAATGATGACAATATGGGAAAGCTTCACCCACACCACACGCAGCCCAGCAAAATCCAGGCAGCATAGGGAGAATGATGAGCACTCTTCTGGGCTGCACCATGTTCTCTCCCCTGGCTCCACACAGGGCAGGCAGAACCCTCCTTTGATTCATTTCCTGCTATAGATCAGCCGATCTCCGAGAGCACCATGAAGAAGATGCTTCTCTCCCTTAATAGAACATTATTCAATGACTTTTCTGATATGTTTGCTTCTTTAAATTACACAGTTCAAATACATGCTGACAAAATTCATCACTTGGAATCCAAAATGGCAGATCTCTATACTGCGCACAATGACCTGCTTGAAGCTTACGCTGACCAGGAAAATGAGCTTCATCTTCTCCAGAATTGCTGATCTAGAGGACCTCTCAAGGTGGAATAACATTAAATTCAGAGGATTATACAGATTGTTGTGTTCCACGCTCAGGTGTATGATAGGCTGCTGCCTCCCCTGGAGTGCTTCAATTGAAGCTCTCATATTAAAAGATCGTGTATATGTAGGAGTGGGTGGCACTGCCCGTCACCTGAAGAGTGATCCTCTACAGTGAGTCACTCCTCCCAGGTGAATATGCAATAGGTGAATATTAATTGCTTTAGGTGGAGCTACCCGTCACCTGAAGAGTGATCCTCTACAGTGAATCACTCCTCCCAGGTGAATATTGGGGAATTACCCTTCAGGTGACGGGAATAATTATCACCCATCTATTGTATATTCCCCTGGGAGGAGTGATTCACTGTAGAGGATCACTCTTCATGTAACGGATAGTGCCACCTGAAGCAATCAATATCCACCTATTGCATATTCACCTGGGAGGAGTGACTCACTGTAGAGGATCACTCTTCAGGTGACGGGCAACGCCACCCATTAAATTCAGAGGAATACCTGAATCTATACTTCCAGCTGAACTCACCAACTTCATTAAATGCCTTATGAAGGTGTATTGAAATGGCCCACTGCATACCCAAGCCTAATTTTCTCCCTGACACAGTGCCTAGAGATACCCTAGCGCAAATTCACTATTTTAACGTGAAGGAGAGAGTCATGGTGATGGCCAAACATAACCCTGTGGTACCAGATGAATTTACTGGTATTTCCCTGTACACAGAAATTTTGCAACAGACGGCACTTAACAAGCAGAAGCTCACCCCATTGATGAACGTTTTGAAAAACAACAATTCCACCTACAGAAGTAGCTTTCCCATGAAACTGCTCCCCATGGATACAAAGCCTCCTGCTCTGTCTTTCCCGAAAGGCTGGAAACAGAATGGACCCAAACTGGATCACTTATCCATAGAATTGCCTATCCCTACCACCACAGATTTCCTATTAGCATGAGGCTCAGAGCTCAATTGTATTATTCTTCAGTGCCTTGCACTGTATAGTTTGTTCTACCCTCCTAGGTTGCCATTGTGCCTGTGTTTTTGACAAGAGTTTTCCTACATAGGTTGTTTCTATTTTTACTTATTTGCTTTCTACCTAGTACATTTTCCTAACCCAGTCGCTATGTATGAAGATTCGCCTAACAGGAGTGGAGCTGGTTCAATGGTCACCTCAGCCACAATGGCTTCCAACCTAAAGGCCTTCTCAACCTCCTTGCCACAAAAGATCTGATCATCTACAACATGAACAATGTCAGTTTTTGGAAAATGCAGCCCTCACACAGAAAAACACACACACTTGGACATATTACCTCTGAGGAAGACCCACACGGGTCGAAATGCATCAGGTTCTCTTTTACCTCAACTTATGTTGGCTGTGTTAAAATACTCAGCTGTAAAAGTTTTTTGTCTATCAGTGTAATTATTATACATTTTTTCTGTTTTGCTTTATTATTCCCATTTGGGACCCATGTCTTTTATCCACTATGCCACTTCTGTGACATCTTTAATAAAGATTCATATTTAGATAAAGCGTGGTATCATATGCAATTTTTTTCCAAATTGCTGCCTAAAAACCCCATAAACCCTTTTGGGGGGATTTTTTTCTTTTTGCTAACAAATAAAAAAAGACTGAAAATTTCGAAAAAAAATATGTTTTTTTTGGTTCAGTTTCAAAACTTTGTAAATAAGTCAGTTTTCTCCTTCACTGGTGGGCACTGATGGGGCTGCACTTATGGGCACTGATAAGGCGACACTAATGGGCACTGATGAGGTGGCACCAATGAAGTGGCACTGAGGTGGCATTGATGGGCACTGATATGTGGCACTGATAGGCGGCAATGATAGGCGGCACTGATGGGCGACACTGATGGGCACTGATAGGTGGCACAAATTGGCACTGATAGCTGGCACGGATGGGCATGGGTAGGTGGCACAGATGGGCATGGATAGGCGGCACAGATGGGCATTGATAGGCACTGATAGGCGGCATGGATGGGCACTGATAGGTGGCATGGATGGGCACTGATAGGTAGCACGGATGGGCACTGATAGGTGGCACGGTTAGACACTGATAGGTGGCACTGATAGGTAGAATTGTTTTGTACTGATGGATGCCAATCAGTGCCAAACAATAATGCATGCCAATCAGTGATGCTTATTGTGGGCACTGATTGGCATCCATTGTGGGCACTGATTGGCATCCATTGTGGGCACTGTGTGTCATCCCTGGTGGTCTTGGGTGGCATACCTTGTGATGGGCATCCCTGGTGGTCTGGTGGCATCCCTGGTGGTCCAGTGTGGGCATCCTCGGGGGGGCTGCGCTGATAATCGATCAGCACAGACCCCCCCTGTCAGAGGAGCAGCCGATTGGCTCTCCTCTACTACGAGTGAGGAAAAGCCGATTACCGGCTCTTCCTATTTACACTGTGATCAGCCGTGATTGGATTGGAGTGGTTACCAAGATCGTAGTTGCGGGGTGTCAGACTGGCACCCCACAACAACGATCGCCGCGATGCGCTCCCCCGGGGGCGTGCAGCGGCTCAAAATCCTGAGGACGTCATATGACGTCCGGTCAGGATTTTACAACCACTTTGCCGACGTCTTTTGACAATAGGCGGGCGGCAAGTGGTTAAATTGGCTTCATATGTTAAAAAACAAAGAATAAACAAATTGCCCAATCATAAATCCCCAGGTGAAGATGGATTTTCAAATGAATATTACAAGCAAGAAGTCGCTCCCCACCTGCAATCAGTCTTCAGTTTTGCATCATCCTCTGGTAATTTCAAATCTTAAATGTTAATAGCTTTGATTGTGATGATTCCTGAACCTAAAAAAGACCCAACTATACCGGTAAACTAAAGGCCCATATCCCTTAGTCAATAGGTATGTGAAAATTTTTGCCAAACTTTTGGCGCTCAGACTACCATGCGTCCTGCCACATCTTATCAACCCAGACCAAGTAGGTTTTGTCTCTGTTGGTTTTATTAGCCTAATCTCCTAGGCTGGCCTCTCTCGAAAACCTTCTTTGCTTGTCTCTTTGGACGCAGAGAAGGAGTTTGACAGGGTCCACTGGGGGTATCTCAAAGAAGTACTTAATACTTTTGGGATCACAGAATGGCTACATACAGCTGTTCTGTCCCTTTATTTCACTCCCTCAGCCATTGTTCTTAGCTCAGGGATACACTCCAAGCCATAAACAAATATCCAATGGAACCAGACAAGGATGTCCCTTGTCACCTATAATTTTCACACTAATTATGGAACAATTATCGGAAAGCATTAGGTCCCATCATAACATCACATGTCTCTCCCTGGCTGCAAATGAGCGTAAAATCAGTCTGTTCGCAGATGTCGTCATACTCATCCTCTCCAATCACAAGACATTGCTGCCTGAAATTCAGAAACTTCTCAACGAGCTTAGTGCTGTGTCCTATTACAGATTGAATGCCAACAAGTCACAAATTCTGAGTATTAATGTCCCAGCCTCTATGCAATCTTTTTTAAACAAGGAATTCCCTTTCATTTGGTCCTATGATTTTATGACCTTTCTAGGCATACAACTTACCACACATATCTCTTAACTTTGCCTACATAACGTTAAGCCCTTTTTGGACTCATTACCCCAACAGCTATCCAACCTGCAAGCCCAAGAGCTCTCTATAGCAGGCAGAATAGTGGCCCTAATAATGTCACTTTTTCCCAAACTCCTCTATCTATTCCAAACCATCATAATCCCTCTTCCACACACCTTCCTCTCTATGGTCCAAAAACTCTTTTGCCAGTATGTATGGGATCACAAACCCCCCAGATGCTCCCTCACTATTATGCTAAGACATAAGAAAAATGGAGGAATGGGTCTATCCAATGTTTTAGCTTAGTACAAGGCATGCGTCCTGGACCAACTCAAATATTGGTGGAACCCTTCTAAACATAAATCATGGGCACATATGCAATCCACAGCTATTCCTCATAAAGACCCTAAGATGGTCCTTATTGCTATCACATTGGGAGCCTCGTCTATTATTTCCTCCATCCCAACAGTGAAGGCATCCATCAAGTTGTGGTTGAAATTCCCCCTTCCCTCCTCCCCTATTGAGACATTATGCAAACATCCTGTCACGCTGTCAGTGCTGCAGCATTTTATACCATGCATTCATCTAAACTTTTGGAAAACTAGAGGAGTCATCCTCCTAGGGGACTTATATAACGGTACCTTGAAACTATGCTCCCGCTTCCACCTCCTCCTTTTTACCTGTTTTACTTATTTGCAAATCTGGTCCTTCCCCTTGAAACATCCATTGCCCCTATATTTAGAGGTGTCAGCCCCACTGTATAAATTCCTCTGCAATCATTTATGTCCACTAAAAGGAATTTCCCTGTTCTTTAATGCTCACAATAACCAGGATTCCTTCTCAAAGACTACTACCATTGTCAAATGGGAAGAAACCAGTATATTCCTGGTATCTTACTCCGCACAAACTTTCCAAGTTCTACTCTTCCTAGGCAGCTCTATGCTGGAGAAATTGTGGAGAAGTTGGTACATTATACCACATACTGTGGTCATGCAAATCTATGCGGTTTTTATCAAATAAAATATTTTCTATACAATCTGATATAGTCGGCCAACACATACCTCCTAACCTCCTGGCCATCCCACACTTAACTATCCACAAATTCCCACCTAAAGTTCGAGTAGTGATTACACACGTTCTCCTAGCAGCAACACTTATTAGACTGTGGAACACACCAAATCCACCATCTACTACTGATACCATTTCTATTCCTAACCACCAATGTGAGATGGAGAAATTCCTAGCACTTACTGATTTAACGGTTGCATCATTTAGAGATATATTGGCTATTTGGTTGTCTAATCCTAAGTGTACATTTTAAAGTTTGATAAATTGTTGTTAAAAACTCTACTATAAACTAATCAACGTTCCCTTACTTGTGGCTACATTATGGTGACTGGCCTAGCTCTTCTTCACTTCCTTACCTCCCTCTCCTTCTCCCAATCCCCTCTGCTTTCTCTTCCCTCTCCCCCCCCCATCTACTTCTGGTGAGTGCACATTCCTTATTATACTACAGGTGTCTTGTAAGCTATCTTTAACTCATGATGAGTGTACTGACACTGCATAATTGTTACCTTGATCTGTTGACCTTCTGCATTGTTCTGGTGTATCTCTGACATTTATTGTACTAGCTATAACTTTGTACTACTTTTATAATTTTCAGTTAAGAAATATTGACATTAAAACTGAATACCTTTTGTATCTTTAAGTATATATATATAATTATTAAATAATAGAGGTTTTTATGAAAAATACTACACTTTTGTAGTTCCTTCTTTGTGAGGTCAACTGAAAGCTCTGAACGGGTATTTGGGAGGACCAAGGAGGATTCTTTCATGCTGCATTTAGCCCATTGATGTAATTTGTTTCTATGGATAATCCAATACATGTGGGTGATACCTGGTGGTGGGAAGAAGATAGAGATGAGAATATTTTTTATATATTTATTAGTATTAATTTTTAATTTTATCTGGAGATTGGTGAATATCCTATGTGATGTTTTTAACAAATTTGTATAAGGCTGAAGTTCAGCTTTGAGTTTTAAACTCAGTCAGCACATGTAAATTATATTGTATCATTTGTGCCACTGTGCAAAAAATCCTAATAGTTCTCAGCACTTACTATCAGCAGAGTTTATATTTAAAGACCAGCATATGCTGCTAATAATAGACAAGGTCATTTATGTGCCAATTCAAGAGACCCCCAGAGACATGCTCTTTTTTACACAAAAAGCTGACAGCCCAGGCAGCCCAGGGGAAAGGGGAAGACATGCTGGCCACCCCTGCTGTGTTTCACACGCAGCAGGAGGATGAGACACAGACACAGACACACAGGGCCCTGCAGCTTCCCCCAGCCAGAGCCTCCCTGATGTGGAGGAGTTGGAGGAGGAAGAGGAGACAGCACAACCCTCCCTGGCAGACATACTGAGGGCAGTACAAAAGTGCACAGCATCGGTCCATATACTGCAAGATCAGTTTGGAGGCCTGAAGGAAGAGTTGGGGTTTATCAGACATGATTTGCAGAAAACAAGGGAGCGCACCACTGCGGCTGAAGGCCGCATCAGTGAGATAGAAGACAGGCTAACCCCTGATGAGAGATGCCCAAATCACAGCCAGAATTGCCAGAGCAAACAAAATTAAATCTGATGAGATCGAAAACCGTTTGAGACGGAACAATATCCGTATAGTGGGGCTCCCTGAGAAGTCGGAGGGACGGGACCCCACGGAATTTGTTGAACAGTGGCTAGTGCAGGTGTTCGGCAAGGAGGTGTTCACCCCATTATATTCGGTGGAACGTGCACACAGGGTGCCATCCAGACCCCTTCCACCAGGCCACCCACCACGTACCATGATAGCCAGGATCTTTAACTATAAGGATAAGGAGATTGTCCTGCGCCAGGCAAGAGAGCAACGTAACATTCAATATAACGGGGCCCCTATCTCATTTTATCCTGACTACTCGGCAGAGGTACAAAAGAGAAGAGCCAGATTTATTGATGTTAAGAAACGCCTGCAAAGGCTGGGGGCCACGTATGCCATGTTATTCCCGGCGAAACTCCGGATCACAGCGGGGGGCCAGGCCCACTTTTTTGAGGGTGCCGCAGAAGCATCTGCCTGGCTGGATGCCAATGAACACATTGTCAGACAGGCGGGCAGAAATGCAGCAGACGGGGACTGATTTGCTGCCCCTACACATGTGCCTATACTTATAAAGTTATTGCAACTTTGGGCTGGGAAGCCATTACCATATACATTCCACAGGCATTGTGAGCAAGTGAAGTAACTTTACAACACAGTTAAGTAAGCTACTGAACCGCAGTACCTACAAGTTGAAGCCTAAGTTTAATCGGTGGTTTGGGTTAAGTTGCTATGAGTAACCCACTGTTTTTTGCACTTATCCTATCTTTTTTATGGTTTACTCAACTGAATGACTGCAGCCTCCTTTCTATGAAGATGGGGGTCACTCTCCTTCCCATGCAGGGAGCTTTGCTCTCTAGGCAGTCGCAGGGACAAGGGGGCCGTTTGGTTGCATATTTCTGTTGTGTTTTTTTTTCACTTTTTTGTTATGTTTGCACTGCAGCTCTACCTCAGACGGGAACCAGCAAGTGAGCAGGAGGGACTGGGCCACACGTGGCTCCATCTTCCAGGACACGTTCGGGTACTTTTTCTGGAACTCAGGTACCTGGCTCTTTTTGATACACTTGGCGCATCGCAGCCGCACACTCCCTACAGCGCCTAGGGGATACACGATACTACACCCTGTGATTATTTATGTATGTTATGTCCAATGGGTACTGTATCTGTAATGTCCTGGAATATTAGGGGAATTCAAAACCCCCTAAAGCGTACAATGGTCACTACTATCCTTAAAAAGCACTCTCCCGCCATTTATGCATTACAGGAGACTCACTTGACACCAGAAACGGTTTCATGTGTAGGCTTCTCATGGGTGGGGAGCGCGTACCTTTCTACTCACACCTCTTTTTCGAGGGGTGTGAGTGTACTGGTGCATCGCGCCATTGCCTTTCTACTCCTGGACAAACTGATAGATGTTGAGGGGTGTTATGTGATATTGTTGTGTAAGATTTACCAATTACAATGCATACTTGCTGCCGTTTATGTGCCATCCCCTTTTTCCACAGATGTTTTACGGGTATTACTGACATTTCAGCTTGGACATCCAGATGTCCCTTTTATTGTAGTGGGAGATCTGAACTGCTACATGGATCCTGTCTTAGACAAACATCCACCTCCACCGGCTTCCCGCACAAGGGCTCGAACGGCATTGCGGACGTTTACGGAGGAGTTTGGATGGGTGGATCCGTGGCGCAGTAGTAATCCGCTCCAGAAACAATTTTCATGTTTTTCGAAATCCTACCTCTCCCTCTCAAGGATTTATCTGTGTCTCTGCAAGCCTCAAACAGTGCGACTGCTGCAGGACATCGTCTATCTTGTAAGGGGGGTGTCGGATCACTCGCCGTTGCTGGTCTCTCTGCTCGCCAGGCCGGCTGTGAGCTTGCATAGGGTGCCATGGAAGCTCAATGCATTCTGGCTTAATTTATTTCCCTCTCATGAATGGGTGTCGGCTGAGATTTCCGATTTTTGGAGATGTCACGATGACCACCCAGATCTCATGCTGACCTGGGAGACGTTTAAAGCATTCCTCAGGGGCATTATGATTACAGAAGTGACGGCTGTTAAGTCCAAAACACATGCTATTAAGGAGCAGGCAGATTGCTTGGTGAGCCGGCTTGAGGCAGAGTACATTGCTGACCCTTCGGAAGTGGCTAGAGCCGCGTGGGTGGCTGCCCAAGAAGCGGTTAGCCGCATCTCAGGGGAAACAGCCGATAGGAAAAGATTCTTTAACAAACAGGCCTTCTATGAGGAGGGAGAACAAACGGGCCGCCTGCTGGCCAAAATTGTACAGGCATCATAGATGTCTCCATCTATTGGAGCACTGCGTACAGAGCCTGGTGGGAGACTGGTAAACGGCCAGACCCAGGTCATGGCGGAATTAGTAAAATTTTACTCTGACTTATACCGCTCCAGAGCGACCTACTCGACTACTGACCTAGGAGCATACCTAAGGAGCATTGGGCTGCCTGAACTGTCTGACTCTCAGCGCGTACTCCTTGACTCCCCAATAAGTCTTGAAGAACTACAGGGCGCACTTAGCCTCTTCCCTAACTCTAAAGCACCAGGAGATGACGGGCTCCCGATGGAAATTTTCAAACAATATGAAGAGGTAATACCTCGCCTCCTAAAAGTACTTAACTACGCAAAGGAATCCCAGAGACTGCCCGACTCCATGACCAGATCTAGTATAGTCCTCATTTTAAAGCCAGAAAAGGACCCATTGGACCCAGGATCATATAGACCGATATCGCTCTTGCAGAGCGATATTAAAATACTGGCCAAGGTATTGGCCATCAGACTCAATGGGGCCATCTCCACCATTATCCACTCAGATCAGGCGGGCTTTATACCTCAAAAATCTACGGCCATTAATCTTCGCAGGCTGTTTTTGAATGTTCAAACACAATCTGATAACATGGGGGACAGAGCCTTGCTTTCCCTGGACACCCACAAGGCATTTGATAGTGTGGAGTGGGAGTATCTATGGGCTGTTATGGGCAAGTTTGGCTTTGGTGAGGGATTTTTGTCCTGGGTGAAGCTACTGTATTGCTCGCCACGGGCAATTATAAGAAAGGCAGGACACGTATCTGACCCATTTACCCTGCATAGAGGCACCCGTCAAGGCTGCCCCCTGTCGCCCCTCCTCTTCGCCATCGCCATCGAACCCATGGCAGCCCTGATTAGAGCAAGTCCGGAGGTATGTGGGTTTCAGTATGGAGACTTTCAGGAAAAAGTCATGCTTTACGCGGACGACACCATTCTCCTCCTGGGAGACACTTCTGACTCCCTTAGAGGTGCCATGGATATAATCCGAAATTTCGGAATTTACTCAGGGTTGACCATTAATTGGTCGAAATCATCTCTACTACTGCTGGATAATACCTCGGACAAAGCTGATCAGACACTACATAATATACCGGTGTCTACTGGTATGAAGTACCTGGGAATACAAGTAACGGGGGAACCGCTTGAGTATATTTTACTCAATCTGACCCCACTGTTAAATAAGATTTGGGATAGGACCAAAATTTGGGCAAAACTGAAAATGTCCCTAGTAGGCAGGATTAATTTAATAAAGAAGATTTTCATGCCTCAACTCCTGTATATTCTGCATAACACGCCTATGGTGATTCCCCTTAAAATGTTTAGAATTATTAATTCAATCTTTAGAAGCTTTATATGGTTGGATAAGCCCCCACGGATAAAACTGGAACAGCTCCAAAAGCCCAAAGAGGCCCTAATCCTTGGGCTTACTACCTAGGCAGCCCATGCGCAACATATTGCCAGGGCTATATCAACAAAGGAAGGTGGGATGGAGACACCCACTCAATCCGATCCCATTAGGGAACTGATGTGTTTGGCTACTGGTCATGGAGATGTACCTACGGGTATGGAGGCCCTAGCGTACGCAAAATCAAACAAACAATATCCTACTTATGCACTTATGCAGAAAGTATGGAACAAGCTCAGACAAATACAGGGAGTTGAGGGTTTCACTGAATATAGCCCAATATGGAAAAACAAGTATTTTGAGGAATTGCTATCACTGGACTCTGGGGAATGGTGGAAGAGGCACGGCATTACTCACGTGAAACATATTTTTACCGCAGGCAGCCTGACTCCTTTTGCGGATTTGAGGGAGAGGTTTCAACTCCCACAGACTATGCTTTTTTACTATTTACAACTGCAGCATGCAGTGAGGGCACAAGCCAGGGGCGCCCCATGGCCTCTTTCAATGATCCCAATTTTCAGACTAATGGAGGATGTATTGCAATTTCTGGGTTTTATTTCAAAAATGTATTCGACAGTTCTTCATACTTACCTTAAGGGATTCCCACAAACGGCATTTGCTAAATCGCAAAGGGATGTGGGGACGTTTGAGAGCGAGCAATGGGAGGAAGCACTTCAGGCAGTCCAATTGTGTTCAGTTAATGTAGCTCAATGACTGTTCCAGCTTTATCTAGTTCTTAGAGTACACTACACGCCTGCCAGACTTTTCAGAATGGGGGTACGACAGGACGATAGTTGCCCTAGATGCGCTAGGGACCATGGGGACCTGATCCACCTGATGTGGAGATGCCCCAAACTCCACTTATTCTGGACGGGGGTGGTAGACACAGTTAACAGAGCATATCAACTCACTATACCAACTGACCCAAAACCATGTATACTGGGGATCCTTGACGACGTTCCTATGACAGACATTGTTAAGCAGGCGGTAGCCAGGGCCTTGTTCCAGGCTCGCAAAATGATTCTCCGGCACTGGAAGGCGGCAGAGCCTCCAACGCTGGGGGAATGGATAACACAAATGGGGGACACCATTAGAATGGAAAAATATGTCTTTCAACACAGGGGACGACCAGAAAAGTACGACAGACTATGGGCTCCTTGGTTGGACACACCAGGCCTTTCGCCGGTGGACCTGATCATAGACAGATTGCTGTAATAACAATAAAACAAGGGGGAGGGGATGAGTGCTGGCGAGGTATCTGTTCTAGGATATCGATTATGGATAATTTAGCACACATACGCTACAACAGGCCTAGGTTACACAGAGTCTTGTCTCTGCAATACAGGAGGATGGAAGAACGGGATGTAAAATTGTTGAGGACTTGCCAAGCGTCTCTCAGAACCATTGTCCCCAAGGGGAAAACAGGTTGCTTTGACCTTTATTTTTTATTTAGATAACAGTGGCACAGTGGCGATCACACTATTTGTTGATTGGATTTTAAAGTTAATTTTGGAACGTGAATGTAATTTTTGTTGTACACTATATAATTTGAGTTTATTGGAATTTTCTTTTTGTTTTTTAATAAAAACCTTTTTTTTAATTTCAAAAAAAAAAGAAAATGCTTTCATCATTATGCTGACTGTATTACAGAGGTTATCTGACATGTGCACTTATGTCCAAATATTTATAGAAATGGGCAATTTAAACAGTTTCAACCCCCCATGTAGAGAGGAGAGGTAACATTGCTGGTCTTCCTAAAATCCCAATCCCTATCATTTCTTCTTTATGTTAATGAAAAGGTTGTTAACTTTGCTTCTACATTCTCCCCCTTACTTCCTGTACATAGAGTAATCGTGAGTGATGAGTGCCACTACTTCCATATCATCTGCAAACCATCACAATAAAAATTTGTTATTTTGTCTTATTAACATCGCTATCCTTGTTACTTGGACTGTGTCCTTAAACATAAGATACTGCTTAAAAAGTCCCAGAGGCGTGAAGCCTCCCCCCCCCCCCCCGAACCAAATACTGTCTCACAATATGATTGCTTAGATACCTAGCTTAGTAATCATAGGTTAGCAGTGTTTACAAAAATGTGCTTAAGCATCCCTGGGGTGGTATCCGGAATTGAGGATGTTGGATGAGAATGAAGTATTGTGAAGTCTAACAGCCTGAGGCCTATTTCTTAAAAACTCCAGTAACCAGTTGCAGAAATTGAGCTTGTCTGTTGTATTGTCCATTTATCTATCAGGTTATGTGGACATTCTAAATTTCTGACGGAATAGTCTGTGGGTAGTTGGTGGAAAAAGGACCCTGGATTTTGAGAGCATAGTTAATCTTGGCCCTCCTTATACTCTCAGTGGCACTTCTGGATGATCTCTGAATTTATTCAGGGTTTCTGGTTTAAAAATAGAAATGGTTCTAGTTGAAGTAAAATACTCCACACTTTTGCTGGTATGGCCTATAACAGATTATGCATACTCCCCGTGTCCTCATGTCCATGTAAAAAGGTCCCTAAACCTATGCTAGTGACTAATAGCATCCAAGACAATGTGAGAAGTGGGGGGGGGCAGGAGGGAAGAGGGCAAATGCACCCCCACCCATAATAATGATTAGGGGCCTTGGGGTTATTAAATGTTAATTGTAATGTATATCATAAATGTTTTCATAATTTTTATAATCTTGTGATTTTTATATCTTGATTAAGGTTTTATTAATCAGTAATTAAGATGATTATAAATGTCATTGCCTTGGGCTGCCACTATCTCTATGGTTAAGCTCAGAAGGGTACTCAGAATGTACTGCATTTAAAAAAGCTTATTGAAGGAGGTGACATACTGGAGTGAGGCTGTTTGTTGATGTGAAGATGTAATTATGAAGCTGCTTCAGTGCATCGTTAGTCTTAGCACTCAGGGAAACATAGACAGAATGAGAACTAATATGGGTGGCATTTTACTGTTTTATATTCTACTGCTTCAGAGCAGTGACTACCAACCAAGGAACAGTTTGTGCACCAACTTTTGTTAATGCAAATACCCATTTGCGTCTACCTGAGTTCTCCAAGAGATATGATAAAATTTTTCTTGAAAAGTAGAATCTGATTGAGTTTGATAGCTGTGTCCAGCCTAGTTACACTGGTCATATCATCTACACCCTTTACACCAAAACTGGGATCCAGAGAAGCCACTGCATTGTTGTGTGCCACCACAACAAGATAATCATAGTTACAGTTGGTGTGGTTGAAAAAAGACACAAGTCCATCACGTCCAACCTGTGCATGTGCTTAAATGTTAATAGTACATTGTATACCCCTCTATGTTGTGGTCGTTAAGGTGCCCATCTAATATTTTTTTTTAAATTATCAATGCTCCCTGCTGAAACCACTGCTTGTAGAAGAGAATTCCACATCCTTACCTCTCTTACAGTAAAGAAGCCTCAATGCTTGTAGTCTTTACCCATAGCTGAGATCCTCCAGTCTCTTTATTAGCTTTGTTGCCCTTCTCTGGACTCTCCCCAGTTCCAGCACATCTCTGCTGAGGACTGGTGCCCAGAATTGGATGGCATACTCCAGGTGCGGCAGACAAGAGTCTTGTAGATTGGGAGAATTATTGTTTTATCTCTGGAATGAATCCCCTTTTTAATGCATGCCAATATTCTGTTGGCTTTGCTTGCAGCAGCTTGGCATTGAATGCCATTGCTGAGCCTGTCATCTACTAGGACCCCCAGGTCCTTTTGCATCCCAGAGGTTCTCCCCCAGCGAGCAAATTGCATTCATATTTTTGGCACCCAAATGCATTACTTTACTTTAACATTAAACCTCATTTGCTATGTAGTTGCCCACCCCATTAATTTGTTTAGACCTTCGAGCAAGGTCTTCACATCCTGCATAGATGATATTGCCCTGCTTAACTTTGTATTGTCTGTAAATACTGAGATTGAGCTGTTTATCCCATCCTCCAGATTGTTTCTGAATAAATTAAATGGTCTCTTGGCAGGACCCTGTTGAACCCCACTTTCCACACCAGATCATTCCGAGTACTCCCCAACTATAACCACCCTTTGGACTCACCCCTGTAGCCAGTTTTAATCCATGTACTCACCCTATGGTCCATGCCAACAGACCTTAGTTTGTACAGTAAACATTTATGAGGAACTGTATTGAATGCCTTTGCAAAATCCAGATACACTACATCTACAGGCCTTCCTTTATCTAGATGGCAGCTTGCTTTCTCATAGAAGGTTAATAGATTGGTCTGGCAAGAGTGATTTTTCATGAATCCATGCTGATTACTGCTAATGATACAGTTTTTATTACTAAAATCTTTTATATAGTTCCTTATCATCCCCTCCAATAGCTTGCAGACTATTGATGTCAGGCTAATGTGTTAATCCTACCATACTCCAAAACTAAAAAGCAGGGGCTAAACACAAGGCTAAACCTCTAATCTTAAACCCGTTACCACCCCTATTCTAAGTAGCCTGTAGAAGAAAGATGCTTATACTTATACCTATTCTAAGGGCACTCCAGTATGTGTAATACTGAATTTATTTACAGTATGTCTTTGAATAATGACCAAAAAGAAAGAAGGAAAGCTGCAGAGTATATACAGTATATTCTACAAAAGAAAATTTTGCAGTCAAATGATATTAGTTTCTTATTAAGTGGAATATATGCATCGGAGGTCGTAATTTGATGCATTTTACACCAGAAATTATTTGATCATGAAGTTTATGGCTACACTTTTTGTCAGCATGTAAATACCGGGTTCCTCAAAAGGTGGGACTTTAATGGCCAAGAATGCTCAGAGAGTAAGGGATATTTATTACAAAAAGTGAATGACATATTGGAAAATTGATAAAACTTAAGCACATGATCGAAAGAAAAAAAAAATAACAAAGAGGACAAACAGCTAGAAAAAGCTCAAATCGACTGTCGGAAGGTCAGAGGAAATCCAACACGTTTCAACAAATGAGGTAGAACTCTTCTTCAGGGAGAATGGGCTGAGGATTTCCAAGTGTATACATACAATCTACAATATCGTTTCCATAATATTTTATTGAGGATGTTAAGGTATACATACAGAGTCGGATGTGTGTACAATAACATACTTTGCATGGGCCCATTGGCCTGAGGAAATACAGATAAACCAAAACCAGAACCAAGACATTGTGTTAACATTCATTCTCGTTTTAACAACTAAAAGGTATGTAGAAGAGTTATGTTGATTTCAAGGGGAGCCAGCAGGGTGGCAGATATTGTATAGTGAATACAGGCTGGCTATATGTTTTGTAGGCCCGGAGAGGCTTACTTTGAGGGAGTGGTTCTAAGAGTAATGCTGAATAGCGGTTGTGTGGGGGAGTCTCTGTATGAGAATGGGTGCACATAATTTGTGGTGTAATAGGTTATCCGGTGAGAGTATAGTATTAGTTTGGGGTGATTTTCATGGTTGGCAGGCCAGCTGACCACCAGGTTTAATTTTATTAGTTGTATGTGAGTGGGGCTGGTGCACAGTAAGGGGAGTGGTGAGACCGTAGAGGAAGAAGGAAGGATTGGGTGGGTGGAGGAAGGTGGGTGGGAGGGGTTGGAAGAAAGATGCGTGTGAGGGTGTCAGAGGATATTGGTGGGATAGACCAGTGCAGGGGGGTCTGAGCCTTCTGTCTGATCCTGGTTTGCCGTCCATCCAGCCTTAGTTATCCCTGAGGCCATAGGAGAAGCGCTCCAAGAGGTTTTCCTTTCCATTAAGCTTTGGGGGTTCATGATTTGGATATATTCGGGGGTAGTTTTGAACTAGAACCAACAAGACCAGGTGGTGGTGTGTTTGGAGATGTTGTTGTGAGAGATGGCTATATGTTCTTCCATTTTGGCAATTGTGTAAATTTTTCAAAACCAGTGTTTGATTGGTGGGGCATGGGTTTTGCCCCATAAGTTTGGGATACATCGCTAGGCAGCGTTCAGCATGTGCAAAGTGAGGGATTTGAAGTAAGCACGCCTGGGTATAGTGGTATGGTGTAGAAGAAATTGTAAAGGGTGAAAATTCTAATGTGAATGTAGATACTTTGAAAATTAAGTTGTGGACTTTGCGCCAGAATTTTTGAATAATGGGACAAGACCACCAGATGTGGAGAAGGGATCCTGGTTCAGACTTGCATCTCCAACATTTATTGGAAGTGGATGGGGCGAACTTGTGGATAATGGACGGCACTCTGTACCATTTTTGTGAGTACTTTGTATCCATTTTCCTGTATTGACACATTTATTGAACCCTTGAGAATGTTTTCAAATATTCGTTCCCACTGTGTGTCTGTGAGGTCTAGGGATAATTCCTTCTCCCAGGATCGGCATGTTTTGTTTTTCATGGGGTATTTGGCAAAGAGTAATGAGTAGATGGTTGAGACCACATGTCTCTGTGGTGTGTTTTCTGAGCATAGGGAGTCTAAGGGGGTAAGTTGGCAGGTCCAGAGCGATTTGTGGTTTGGGTCTGAGAGAAAATGCCGTATTTGAAGGTATGTCCATAGTGGGAGCTTGAGGTCTTTCATTTGGGGTACTAGCTCTTCTCGTCTTAGCAATGTGGCCTTATTGAAGAATTGTTTGGCCAGAATGTGTTTATGTGGCCAGGAATTTGATAAGAATTGTTTGGACATTCCCGGGGGGAATTCAGGGTTGAGACGGAGTGGTGTCATGGGGCCTGGACTGGATGAGAGAGAGTGTGTGGTTTTAGTTTCATGAAAGCAGCGTAATGTAGGACATATGAGTAAGTGATTGAATGTAGTGGGTGGAATATGTTTAGGTAGTAGCCATGGTGTGGTGGCAGGGGTTGTGAGGAGATGGATTCTTCTTGCGTAACCCATTGCTTTGTAGACGTGTGGATATTCCAGTCCACTATTCTGGTGAGGAGGCATGCTCTGTGGTAATTACGTATATCAGGGAGACCTATGCCTCCTTTGGATCTGGGGAGTACGAGATGTTCGTATTTAATGCGTGGGCATTTATTGTGCCATAGGAATTTAGTACAAATGGCTTTGTAGGTGGAACAATCTACAATATCCATATGCACATAATTAGGACAAGGATGCCCGCTTTCGCCCTTACTCAATGTGTTTTCCCTAGAACCCCTCCTAGCCTCCATAAGAGACAATCATAAAACAACGGGTATAGAAGTTGCAGGACAGGAACATAAGATATCCGCGTTCGCAGATGATATGTTATACATAACACATCCCACAAAAACATTGCTGGATATTTTGATAGAACAAAATAATTATGGGGAAATCTCAAATCTTAAGATGAATATGGATAAGATATTATATATCGCGGTCCCCTCAGATGGTAGGGATCTTAGAACTCTATACCCTTTTAAGTGGAGGAAGAGAGGACTGAAATACCTGGGAGTGTTTTTGTCAACATTAACAATGGATCTATATCAGGATGATTACTTCCCCTTATTGAATAAAATCGAACACTTTATGCCGTTCACTTCCTAAACGGCATAAAACGGCATTACCCATCATATCTGGTAATAGTTAGTTGACTGAGAACCTAGTAAACTAGTTGATGGCTATTTACGACCTCATGTTTTAGAGTATTCCTAGCTATATATATGTGATACTATTCATCTTCTCCAAAACATTGATGAACTGCAAGTCTGAGGCAGTTCGATCCTTGCAGCCATCGATGTCGAAGCCTTATATAGCTCCATTCCAAACCATAAGGGTCTGGCCTGTATTCAACAAGTTTTATCAGAGAAGAGTCGTTTTGAATGGAAATTCAATGATTTTATCATTGATGCACTTGATTTTGTTTTACGTCACAACTATTTTACTTTCAATGGTTCCCATTTCTCCCAGGTGCAGGGCGTAGCGATGGGGACTTGTTGTGCCACATCCTATGCCAATCTGTACCTGGGGGAGTGGAAACGCATGGTTAATACTTCAGATGACCTGACCCCATTCCTTGATCATGTGGTCTTTTGGTTCCGTTACATCAACAACATTTTCATGGTTTGGCGTGGCTCTGATGAGTTGCTTTTGTGCAATGGCTAAACACTAATACTTTCAACCTCAGCTTCACCATGTCCTGTGATCCAGTCAAAATTGAGTTTCTAGATGTATATATTCATATTGACAAGGATGGTCTCTTGTCAAGTAGCTTATACCGTAAACCCACTGCCGGTAATGGCATCCTACATGCCACCAGTTTCCATCCTAGCAGTCTGGTCAAATCTATCCCTTTCGGCCAGTACCTTCGTATCAGACGAAACTGCTCAAACGATAATAATTTTAAAGAAGAAGTAGACAAACTTAGGGCGAGACTTTTAGCACGTGGGTACTCTAAAAAGTGCCTTAAACGAGCTTTCAAAAAAGCTACTATAAAAACTACACAAGAATTGTTATATAAAATCAAAACTCAGAAATCTGACACCAATCAATTAAGAATCATTACCCGTTTCTGTAACCAACAGGAACGTTTTAAACAAATTATCAACAAATACTGGCACGTTCTAACACTTGATCCCATAGCCGGATCCTGTGCACCTGAGCATCCGTCATTTATGTTTCAGAGGGCTAGATCTCTGAGAGACAAATTGGTTTTGAGTGAGTTTAAAGGTGGCAGGAGGGATCCCTGTAAAAGGCCGGGTACTTTCAGATGTGGGTGATGTGGGTATTGTCAATATTTGAACATCTCCACGCACCTAGATCTACCTAACAGAGTCATATTTACACCCAGGCATTATGCCAACTGTCAAACACAAGGCGTTGTGTACCTGTTACAGTGCGACTGTTCCTGTTTTTACATGGGAAAGTCCAAAATGGAATTCTGGCAGAGAGCATACCATCAGATTCTCAGTATGCAATCCAGATCTGCCACTTGGATGGCACGTTATCCAGGCCAGTTCTTTCCCACGCATTCAATTCTTAATATTAGACAGAGTACACACAGGCCTTAGAGGCGGAGACTTGAAAAAGACACTGTTACAGCAGGAACAACTCTGGATTTCTAGACTCAATGCTACCACGTTCCCTGGCCTCAATGAGACAATATCTTACAAGCCTTTTTTGGAGGGATTCGTCTCCGGGGGTCCAGAGAATGATTAATTTTTTACAGTCAATCCTTCCTGATCCATCCATCTATCATCTAGCTCTCCATATCTTTCTTTTACATATTTTTTTATACTTGTTCATGTAATATATGGTTGTTGTTATACATGCTACTGGTGTGTGAGTTTACTGAACAATGGTTTTGTTTAGCATTGAAGGATCATGTCTAAGATAATATACATTTGTAACATTATATGGATGGGTTTGTATATTGATCTTGTGTTAATTGTCATTCCATAACAAATTGCCACTTTGTTTAATTTTCTTTTCCTCTCTCCTCTTTTCTCTCCGTCCCTTCTCATTTTAGGCATCTTGTATTGGTGATCCTGGCTTCTTCCTTTTAGCAGCCGATGTACATCCATTAAAGCTTTTTCTGCTCATAGTCCTGATGGCTGTCTTGTAACCCTTTCAGCCTTGTGCATGTTCTCCACAGCCTAGCCGAGTTCTCCCCCCCTGTGTTCTGTTAATTTGTTCTCCCAGCTGGTGCACCCAGGCCGTACGGACCACCCCATTGTGGGGTGGCGACGGCAGCTTGTCTGCTCGCAATGTCATCTGCAATGACGTGGTTTACGGGTGACGCTTAGATCCAGTGTCGACATTCCTGTGCTCCTGTTTTTGATATTATTGGATTTCCTGTTACTGACCTGGCTTGCCTTTGACCTGTCTTGACTCCATTCCTGGAGGAAGTCAAAGGAAATTTGCTCTGAGGTGGGCTATGTACATGTGAAATTATTTTCGAATATAAATGTGTACATCTCCAAATTAAATAGTAACGAATTTCTATGAAATTTGTTTAATTTTGTATATTTGTTTTCTAAACGATTCGAATCGGTCAAAAAATTATCAACCGATCCAAATTCTGTGTGAAGAATAGCTGGATGTTAAGGAGCTGGCTGGGAAGCTGGCGGCCGCATCCTCAACAACCAATGACTCATCAGCTATCAGCTGGCTTCCCCACTGACAGCTGAAATGTAAATAAAAGAATACTGGCAATGGGTAATTCAGAATAAAACAGGGTGGGGTTCCCCCCTATTCATATCAGGCTTTGTCTGTATTATAGGATAAGGCTGTTTTATGGGTGGATATTATACATACACAGCATATGCGTAATATATTATAATATATAACATAATATAATATTATGTGAAAACATACTATATTATTTCCAGTCCTTTTATTGCAATTTTAGTTTTAGGTAATCTTAGACAAACAATAAATAGAAAAACAGTAAAAAATTTGAAATGTTTTTTTTTTTGTGTGACTTCTTTAGGATTTTAAATTAAAAACAATTTTAAAAGGCTTTCTTTTTTCTAGATTATATTCTGCATGGCTTCTTTGTAAACTTGACCTGTTGCATTGATACTCCCTCACAGCCATTTTAACCCAAACATAGGCCTATATGATACAGCCAAATACTAATCAGTTACTTCATTTTCTTTATTTAAATCTATCTCTCTTTATCATCCTCTATCTATCACTATGTTTATAGCAGTTTGCCTGTCATACTTAGGGGATAATAACACTACAGAGTTATTTTATCCACGTTTCAACAGAGGATAAGGCTGTTTGCTTGGGATTTCAATTTACAATTAATCAGAAAAGATGACATCAAATTAGCATAACACTCATTTATTTTGGTGATCTGACATGATTTCTAACAATATTTTTAATCTATTGGTGGAATGCTTTTCTCAAGATTATCTATTACGAAAGGAAAAGCTTAACTGACATGCTATACTAAAAGATAGACAGGATGATATCCAGAATTGAGATTTAATTAAATATCATTTAACTGAGTAGTCATTAGTGTCGCTATGCTTGATAGGTTTAACAAGTCTTATAACTAAACATTGCAGCTTGTTAAAGGGACTCTTTAAAATCTCAAGCCTGCTTTTGGGGCAGCCATATCCCATGAAATAAAACTGTCTTTACGTCAAACATCCGATCACGGGAAGAAACATCTCACTTTTTCGTCCTGTAGGTGTTTGTATTTTTGAAATGCAATTCATTTTAGCTCACTTTAGACTTCAGGGCTATTTCCTTTCATGGCACATCACAATTTAGAAGGAAGTCACTTCACAGTCACAAACTCAAACTGAAGATATGTTTTGTTCCAACATTTTTTTCTTTGCTGTTGCAAAAAAAAAAAAAACTTAGTATGGCATATAACATCAATTTTCCTATACTGTAACATTCACACAGTTTTTTTGCTGAGATTAACATTGAATCATTGGATTTACATTGAATTTAATCAGGGTTAAAGTTCTTACAGCTCACCTGTTACACCCTTAACTAAAAATACAAAAGCAATTGGCTATATGTTGCATGTAAGGACAAAATAGGGCTTATTTATTAAAAAGGCACTGCACTATAAAAGGAAGAAGTTGCTCTGAAGATAATGGGTAAACTTCAACTATGGTTTTTTCATTAGCATGAGGTCTTTTACACACAATATATACCCCAATTTTACTTTCAATAAATGTTTAATGTTTTAACAAAGACAAAGATACAATGTATTTGAAGCACATGTAGAAAAACTGTGGGGGACATCCCCAAAATGTCATGTTGAAAAGTATAGATGCTGAGTACATGAGCAATAATGTGAAGTAACATGAACATTCATAAACCTGTCCTATATAGGATTCCAGGCTCATAGACTAAACATCCTAATCATGAAACGGGTTTCAAGCATAGCGAGGGAGACCCTAACCTCTAACACCCCAATCGGGAACATACTGTGTTAGAGATGATGATCCCTCCCCTCCATTACAATTAAAGGATCAAGGACCCTTGAACCCCACTAGACTTTTAAATTCAAAGGTAGGCTAAACTACGTGAGGATTACCAATATCGTAAGGACAGCATTGGAGAGCCTGGAATCCGTAACAGCAAACAATAAAAACCTTTATGAGGAAAGAAGAAAAGAGAGGAAGAAGGGGAAAAAGAAGGAGATAAGGGGAAGGAGAGGGTGGGGGGTGTGAATAGCACCTAGCTAGGGGCCCTGGGAGGAAGAGCCGCAGAGTGAACCCCCGGGATGAGGGAAATGCCTACGTATGTGGCCCATGGTTCCCATGTCTTCTGAAATTGATTGAAAGAATCTGATAATATACTGGATAACTTCTCTTGAGTCATGATCCACGATATTTTCCTTGTTACTGCTAGTACAGATGGTTTAGGCATTTTCCAAGCTTTGGCTATCGAAATTTTAGTTCCTAGGAGAATAAATTGGATTAATGTTTGTGCGGCCTTAGGCAGTCGTGGAATGTGCGCATTGAGGAGCGCCACCTCAGGAGACCTGGGAATCTGATAACCGGTCACCTTGTGGATCATGTTAAAGATCCTTCTCCAAAAGGTACGTATCTTGGGGCATTCCCACCAGACGTGGACCATGGAGCCTAGCAGTCGGCAGCCCCTAAAGCACTGAGGGTCCGCTGAGGGATAAATGGCTGCCAGCCTGGAAGGGGTAAGGTACCATCTAACTAAAATTTTGATGCTAGCTTCCATCAAGGAAACGTTTTGAATTCCTTTAAAAGATTTAGTGATTGCCGACTGCCAGGTCTCCAGAGTCCATTGGCGTTGGAGGTCTGCTTCCCAGGCCATCATGTAAGAGGTTTTGTCAGTGGAATGAATGAGGGCTGAATAAATCACCGAGATGCCCCCCTTTTGCTCCATGGCTGGTCCGCACCATGTCTCATAAGCTGTAAAGTTAGGAGGTAAGGGTTTATCTGTCCATAATTTATGAAGGAAATTAGAAATTTGATAGAAACGGAACCTTTCTGAGTCTGGGAGATTAAGGTGTTTGATACAATAACTAAGGGAAATTGGGCCGCTCGAGGTAAAGAAGTGGCCTATGTGGTATAATCCTTTGTCCAACCACCATCTGAAGTTGGTTATGTTAAGTCCTGGTTGAAAGTCTGGGTTATGGAAGAGGTGTGCGAGAGGTCGTCCCGAGGAGACCAGAGCCGGGTTGTTTCTGAGAGTGTTCCACTGCATGAAGGAGTGAGATAGGACAGGAGACAGTATGGGAGGACGAGTCTTATTAGGACACCAAAGGAGATAGTCTAACGTGAAGCGGGGGGTAGCCTGTCTTTCAATAGTCACCCAATCTGGTTTTTCGTACCTAGAGTATAACGTGGAGAGTTGGGCAAGTCTGGCCGCGAGGAAGTATTTATGTAGGTTGGGGAGTCCCAAGCCGCCCCTACGTCTGTGTAAATATAGTGTGCTCTGAGGGATACGATATCCTGATTTTCCCCAAACATATTTCAATATTTTACTCTGTAGGGATTTCAGGTGGTCTCTCCGGATTGGTATAGGAAGGGAGCGGAAGTAGTATAGAATTCTAGGCAGTAGAGTCATTTTAATTGAGTTGATCCTGCCAATCCAAGATAGACCCTGTGTGGACCAGAGTTTGAGATCTGCCTCCAGTTTTTTGTAAAGGGGGGGATAGTTATAGATATATAGATTTTCCGTCTTGGCCGTCAGTGAAACTCCCAAGTAGCGAATAGAAAAATCATCCCATGTGAATCGGAAGTTTTGTTTCAGTAAAGAAACCGTTTGAGGGGGGAGGGAAATGTTAAGAGCCTGTGACTTAGAGTAGTTAACTGTCAGTCCAGATAGTCTAGAGAAAACATCTAGTGTACGACAGAGGTTGGGCATAGAGGTGAGAGGGGAGGTCAGAAACAGAAGGATATCATCGGCGAAGAAACCGCATTTGTGGCTCTGATCTCCACAGGTGATCCCCTTAATGTCAGGGTTCAGGCGTATCGCAATAGCCAGGGTTTCTATTGCAATAGCAAAGATTAACGGGGATAGTGGACATCCCTGTCTAGTGCCTCTAGTGATGTGTATGGGTTCGGAATAATGCCCCTGTAGCCTAATGAGAGCCTTTGGGTGTTAATATAGGGCCCTAAGAAGGCCCAGGAAACGGTCCCCAAATCCCCAACGTTCCAATAAAGAGAAGATGTAGGGCCAGGAGACCGTATCGAAGGCCTTCTGTAGGTCCAAGGAAAGGACGAAGCCCTGTTGTCTAGTCCCGCCTGTCCAATTAGTTTGCATGAGTGATATTAAGTCAATTGCCCTACGTATTTGGTCAGGTCCTTGTCTACCGGGGATGAAACCCACCTGATCCTTGTTAATATATTGGGGGATGAATGAGGCTAGTCTGTTCGCTAAAATTTTGGTGAGTATTTTTAAATCGTTATTAATGAGGGAAATAGGACGATAGTTACTGATGTCTTCGGGATTCTTGTCTGGTTTTGGTATAACCGCGATGTACGCTGTGTTAAGATGAACATCGAGAGGGTCACCCTTGGACTTATGGATGAAGAAATTTGTCAAGTGTGGCGTCAAGGAGTCAGAGAAAGTTTTGTAATACGGTATGGATAGGCCATCAGGACCTGGTGCGGAACCCTTTTTGAGGTTCTTGATAATCTCCAGTACTTCGTCCCTTGTGATAGGAGAGTCCATTATGTCTTTGTGACTATCTGTCAGAGAGGGGATGGGTAAGCCTTTAAAGAATCGAGATACCGAGTCTGAGTGAGTCTGAGTGGTAGTGCTGTATAGTTTAGAATAGAATCCTTGGAAGGCTTTGAGAATCCTAACTGGATTGGAAGTAGGGGGTTGACCTTCTATTCTGATTTTAGGCATATTGTGCAGTTTTGGACGAGGAGAGAGTTTATGAGCCAGTAGGGAGCCTAGTTTGTCCGCTTGGGCGTAGAATTTGTGTCCACTCCATCTGATCGATTTTTCAGCTGAAGCCGTGAGTGCAAGATTTAAATCCAGTCTAGCCTTATCAAGTTGTAATATGGGTATTTTGGACGGGTCAGTTTTGTGCATGGCTTTTAAAGAAGCGTATACTTTTTCGAGGTGTGCTATTTCGGATCTTCTTTCTTTTTTGACTTGTGTAGAGATTTGAATGAACCTGCCTCTAATAAAGGCTTTATGTGCTGCCCAAAGCATTTCAGCGGAAGTATCTGTGGTTGTATTGATTTCAAAGAACTCATTGAGGGCATGACTCAATGTAGTTACTCTGACAGGATCAGAGAGCAAGGACTCATTCAATTTCCAATGACCCCGTGTTCCCCCCAAGGCCCCTGAGCTGACAGTTAAGATCACTAGTGAATGATCGGAAAGAGCTGTGTCCCTGATTCGAGCCAATAGTACTAATGGAAGAAGGGTAGAGGGATATGGTCGATCCGAGCATATGTGTTGTGAGGGTGGGAATAGTGGGTAAAATCCCGCTTGGATGGGTTGAGTTCTCTCCATGTGTCAGTTAGACCGAAAGTATGTAAAATCTTTGCAATTTTGAGACTAACTTTTGTGGGACGAGTCAGGCGAGAGTTAGGAGGCTTGGTTTTGTCAAGGCCCTGATCGAATGCCACATTGGAGTCCCCCCAAAGATTATCTTCCCCTCCAGTTTTGGGGAGAGGGTGTTCATTAGAGTGGTAAAAAATTTGTCTTGTCCTCTGTTGGGTGTATAATATGACACTAAAGAATAGATTTGGCCCCCCAGTATGCCTTTAACTAGGATAAATCTACCTTCCGGGTCAATATAGTCAGAAATTTTCTCGAATGTGCATGATTTGGAGAGTAGGATAGCCACTCCCCGGGTTTTGTTTTCGGCACTGGCCAGAAAGAAGTGTGGGTAGTGTGAATGAAGGAAGTTGGGGGTATATCTGGCAGGAAAATGTGTTTCTTGTAGCATCAGAACGTCAATTTTGAGAGATTTGTAATAGTCAAGGATTTTCCTCCTCTTAATAGGGGAATTGAGACCTTGGACATTATGGGAGGCTATGAGGAGTTTAGCGTCAGGACATTCAGCCATGGAGCAAAAGGAAGAGGCAACTCAGCAATCCACCCCCACTCACCCTTTGAAGTAAGGCGGTCCAGATGACCATGATGAGACCTTCAGGAAATCGAGGTGAGGCCGAATGAACCAGATCCCGGTGGTTTTGAGGCTTATCTGGAAAAGAAGACATTATTAGGCACCCTTTCAAGGTCGCTGTGATAAGAGGGGAAGGGATGGGAAGACAGAAAAGAATAGACATAAGCAGATCTCCCAAAGAAAGAAATCGGAGTTCGAGGGAGGAGATGGCCCTCGGAATCCCAGAACAATGAAAAAGTCGCGTCCGTCCGAAAAAAGGACAGACTGCCCAGCTCTTGGAGACCATCATGTATCCAAGAGTTGGGTGGAGGCGCTAGCGTTCCTTTCCGCAGCAGGGCCCCTAAAATGCATTAGTGTCTTAGATAAAGTTATGTGAGTGGCACACAGCATTTTTTTTAAAATAAAAAACGAGGGTGAAGTCTGTTAAGAGGAATGATATGGAGTCGCAGATCCCTCTGCCCTCCTCCTAGCAGTACATTTCGTGGTAGCAGTCAGTTAGAGGGTGTGGAGGGAGTCACAAAAGGAGAGTCGACCAAACTCAAATCAAACATAACGTCCCTGGGTTGGTCTAGGGGCAATCCGAGAAAGAAGCAGCGAACACAGGTGTCAAAAAAAAAAAAAAAAGAATTGTAACAGCAAAATTTGAACAGAAGTCGTGGAACATGGGCGCGATGGTACCCGTTGCCACTGGGTCACAGCGTCCCTGGACCAATATCTTGATCCGATAAAAGAGGAGGTCAGTTCTTTGGCAGTCTTGCTTCAGGGGGGTCCATTGTCTTTGGCCTTCTTTGTTTTCCCAGTGGTCCAGATGGGAGACTGAGGGCTGGATGGTGGTGGTCTTTTGTGTGAGCCTTGGCCGGTATTGGATGTATCCATTGCCACCTCTTGAGTGATGAGCTTCAGATGTAGGAGTAGTTTTTCTCCTTCAGCAAAGGTAGAGAAAGCATATTGTCGGCCTTTGTCAGTGAATTTAACTGCAAACGGAAATGCCCATCTGTATTTTATTTCCTTCTGGGATAGGACAAGTAGCAATGGTTTCAGCGCTCTCCGTCTTTGAATCGTAGAAGGGGACAGGTCGGCGAAGATCTGGACATGGTGACCTTGGCATAATATGTCTGGAGCAGCTCTTGCGCGTTTTATGACTTCCTCCTTCACCGAATTGTGATGGGGCTTGGCTATGATGTCCCGAGGGGTACCATCTTTTCTGGGTGGTCCGAGAGCCCTGTGAGCTCTGTCTAGCTCAAGGCGGTGGGAAGAAATATCCGGAAGCAGACTTTTAATTAAATCTTGCACTGCTTCAGGTACATTTAGGACAGTTTCAGGGAGACCTCTGATTCTAATGTTGTCCCTTCTGGACCTGTTTTCAAGGTCATCGATACGATACATTGCCAGATCCAGTTGATCGTGTAAAATGGAGACGTGTTTGGAAGTTTGATTCGATACGGAGATTGTTTCCTCCATTTTGTGTTCGATCACATTAATTCTATTGCCCATGTTGAGCAAATCAGCCCTCAAGTCCCCGGTGATTTTAGCAGCTGTTTGGGACAAACCTCTTTCAAGGAGTTCAGAAAATCTGAGAAAGAGGTCCTCTATTTGGTTAGCTGATTCGTTTTGGTGATCAGTGTGATGGTGGGGGCCTGGATGAGGTACTGTATCAGGCCCCAGAGGTGAAAGGGGGAAATCCTTTGTGGATCTGTCTAACAGGGATGCAGTGGAGGCAGGGGAAGGTGTATTATCCCTCAGGATCCTTAGATGAGTCCCTGTGGAGAGGGGGGATTGCTCTATCCTGTAGTCCGCCTGTGCCTCAGCGCTGTGTCTGTGAGGAGATACTGCGGCGGCCATCTTGGAATTTTCAGCCACTCCTAAAACGTCCAAATGGGGCCCCAGATTCCGCTTAACAGCGGAGTTAGACATGCGGTTATGTGCCCAGGTATGTGGGGAATAGCCTGGAAAGATTTGAGGGCCCTGTGTGAGCTGTGGCCGGCGATCCGGGCGCCGCTGCTGCGGTCTGGAGCGGAGCTCTTGGCTCAGGCGGCCATCGTCGGAGCTCTGCGCATGCGCACTCCTACCCCAATTTTTTTGGAAAATATGAAAGATGATGTTATGCCGAATCAATATATACTTAACATGTCATGTTTTAAAATTGTGCACGCTCATGGAATGGTGGTAAACTTCAACTATGGTTTTTCATTAGCATGAGGTCTTTTGCACACCAGAGAAGCAAGCTCTTCACTGATCTGTTAACCACTTGCTTACTGGGCACTTAAACCCCCTCCTGCCCAGACCAATTTTCAGCTTTCGGTGCTCTCACACTTTGAATGACAATTACTCAGTCATGCAACACTCTACCCAAATGAATTTTTTGTCCTTTTTTTCCCACAAATAAAGCTTTATTTTGGTGGTATTTGATCACCTCTGGATTTTTCATTTTTTGTGTTATAAATTAAAAAAGACAGAAAATTTTGAAAAAAAACGAATTTTTCTTTGTTTCTGTGATAAAATTTTGCAAATTATTAATTTTTCTTCATAAATTTTGGCCACAATTTATACTGCTACATATCTTTGGTAAAAATAATCCAAATTAGTGGATATTATTTGGTCTTTGTGAAAGTTAGAGAGTCTACAAGCTGTGGGGCAAATTATACAAAATTGATCACACCTGATGTACTGGTGGCCTATCTCATTTCTTGTGACCCGAACAAGCTAGGAAAGAACAATACCCCCCAAATGACCCCTTTTTTGAAAGTAGACATTCCAGGGTATTTAGTAAGAGGCATGGTGAGATTTTTGATGTTGTCATTTTTTCCCACAATTCTTTGCAAAATTAAGATTTTTTATTTTTTTTTTTTTCCACAAAATTTTCATTGTAATAGGTTATTTCTCTCACATGGCATGTGTATACCACAAATTACAACCCAAAATAAATTCTGCTACTCCTCCTGAGGATTACGATACCACATGTGTGGGACTTTTCCACATCCTGGCCACTTAGAGAGGCCCAACATGCAGGAAGCACCATCACGTGTTCTAGGAGCATAAATTACACATCTAACTTGTTGACTACCTATTACACTTTTGAAGGCCCTGGAGCACCAGGACAATGACACGTGACACTGATGTAGCACTGATGACAGATGCCACTAATACGGGGCACTGATGACACGTGACACTGATGACAGATGGCACTAATATGTGGCACTGATGACAGATGGCACTTATACGTGGCACTGACACGTGGCACTAATACGTGGCACTGATGACAGATGGCACTAATACGTGGCACTGATGACACGTGACACTGTTGACAGATGGCACTGATATGTGGCATTGATGACACGTGACACTGATAACAGATGGCACGTGACACTGACAGGTGGCACTGATGACAGATGGCACTGATACGTGGCACTGATGACAGATGGTACTAATATGTGGCACTGATGGCACGTGACACTGATATGGCACTGATGACAGATGGCACTATGTGGCACTGATGACACGTGGCACTGATGTGGCACTGATGACAGATGGCATTTATATGTGGCACTGATGACAGATGGCACTTATATGTGGCACTGGGGACAGATGGCACTGGGGACAAATGGCACTGGGGACAAATGGCACTGGGGACAGGTGGCACTGGGGACAAATGGCAGTGGGGACAGATGGCACTGGGGACAGATGGCACTGGGGACAGATGGCACTAACAGTTGGCACTGGGGACAGGTGTCAGTGGGGACAGATGGCAGTGGGGACTTTTCCTGTACTTACGGCCGCTGCAGCCGTTCATCTCTCCCTCCTCACACGCTGTCTCTGCGTGAGGAGGGAGAGCGGTGCTGAGAGATGATCTCATTTGTTTACATATGAGATCATCTCCCATTGGACTTGCCGATCGCGCTGTAAACGGCTGCTGTAATTGGCCGTTTACAGTGATCTGTGACAGGCTGTGTCCGAGGGACACGGCCGGCACAGAACTTCCCCAATGCGCGCTCTCAGGAGCGTGCATTGCGGAAGTAAACAGGAGGACGTCCAGGGACGCCCTCCCAGCAGGGAGCGTCCGCACTGTAGCCGTCTTTCGGCTATAGCGCGGGTGCAAAGTGGTTAAGCAATATTCAGTGCATATTTTGTGTTCCTCATTTGCATATGCAAACATTATTTTGCTTTTTTTATGCAGATACAGTGAAATATGTCCTCAGCATATCTAAACCTATGAACAAAAAATGTAATATATAGCAGCTTAGCAATCATTAGATGTGGTAGCTTTATTTGTTTTATTTTTCTTTGTATTAATACTTCCTGTCCTGAGGTAATAGTACTTACTTATGATACTGCATTTATGGAGGAGCATCATTTTCATGCCATGACCACCCCTTAAATTCCAGACTGCATATTTGTTGCAGGAAAGTGAAATTTAACCACTTGAAGGCCAAGTCTTTTCTGGCATTTTTTTGTTTACAAGTTTAAATCAGTATTTTTTTTGCTAGAAAATTACTTATAACCCCCAAGCATCATCTTTTTTTTTTTTTTTTTAAGCAAACACCTGAGGGAATAAAATGGTGATTGTTGCAATTTTTTTGTCAGACGATATTTGTGCAGCGGATTAATTCTTGGGCGAGTTAGTGGAAATGGTAAGCCTGTGAAACACTGGCAAGCAGGGGGAGGGGGAGAACGTCCACTTCTGCCACTCCTGAAAGCGTTCCAGTGGCTCACAAGCCGCTCAGAATGCTTTCAAGAGAAAGCAAGCCACTAGCTGAAAAAAGAAAAAACTGGTGTTATGGCTGATAGCTTCAGCCATAACCCAGATAAACCACTTGCAGACTGAAACGTATGTATGTATATATATATATATATATATATATATATATATATATATATATTGGAAAGTTTTTAATGTACTCAGTTACATATCAACTATCTTCTTCCTGTAGTAAATTAGGTAATAAATTAATTTACTACATTCCTCTCCATATAATTGCAATCTGTAGTCCATTAGCTTAACTTGATGGCTGGTCAGACGTCAGGGGTCTTTTAGACCTCTTTAAGACCTCTGATGTCTCATTGCCCCCTTTGTGATAAAAAAATAAGTTTAGTGAAAAAAAAATTCAAATGTGTGAGAAATTAACATTCCACCCAGGAACTTAACCCTCCCCCAAAATGTTTGAGCCCCTCCTTACCCCTACATGCATGCATATATGAGCATAAATACACACTTTGAGGGCACCTATGCATGAAAACGTCAATTATGATACACATATTGCATTTCACTTTGCATACTGGAGTGAGAGCATACATTCTGACCCATTATTCATAGGTAAATCTAATCTGATGACATATAGGGGGTCATTTACTATAGCGCCAATATATATTCCTGCAGTCCAGGAAAATAGTGCCCAATTAAGGCCAATTAGGACTTCAACTCTCAGAAACTGGGCACACATGCAAATGGAAAGTGTGCTATTGCCGGCGAACATGCCTGTCAGATCGGCTTATGTGGGAATAGTGGAAGTCAATGGGGCTCAAACCTGCAAAATCCAAAGTAATCACTGAAGGTTTGTATGCAAGTTCTTTGCCATAAAATGGGAACCTGGGTCCTGCCCCAGGGGACATGTATCACATTTTTTTTTCTTTAAACAGTAGTTTTTTAGAGAGTAGTGATTTTAGTAATGCTTAAAGTGAAACAATAAAAATGAAAAATTATTTTAAATATCGTGCCTGGGGGCCTTAGTCTGCCTGTAAAGTAGTGAATCTTTGCTTGCAGCTGTAATGTTTTGCCGGATCCCGGCAATATAGATTAAAAATCAAAGCGAAAAAACAGTGTAGGTTCCCCCCACCAGTCCATACCAGGCCCTTCGAGTCTGTATGGATTTTAAGGGGAACTCCACGCCAAAATTTTAAAAAGAAATGGCGTAGGGTTTCCCCCCAAAATCCATACCAGACCCTTATCTGAGTAAGCAGCCATGACAGGCCAGTTAAGGGGGGGGGGCAAGTGAACACCCCCCTCCTCCTGAACCATACCAGGCCACTTGCCCTCAACATGGGGAGGGTGCTTTGGGATCCATGTTGATGGGGACAAGGGCCTCATCCCCACAACCCTTGCCCGGTGGTTGTGGAGGTCTGCGGGGCAGGGGCTTATCGGAATCTGGAAGCCCCCTGGAACATGGACCCCAAAGCACCCTCCCCATGTTGAGGGCATGTGGCTTAGTACGGTTCAGGAGGGGGTGCATGCTCTCATCTCCCCCCTTTTCCTGCAGCTTTCCAGGTGGCGTGCTCAGATAAGGGTCTGGTATGGATTTTGGGAGGACCCCACGCCATTTTTCTCATACGCAACAGTTGTGTTTCTGGTGCAGTTCCATTGAAATCTATTACACGCAAATTGCGGGAAAAAAGTCCCCGACCATTTCCAAAAACACACTGGCTGCAAAACGTATTAGTAAACTAGTACCATAGGAGACCATGTTAAATGGACTGTAGAGCATTTCTGCAAACTGCAAAATGCACCAAAAAATGCAAAGGTGTGAACCTATGGTCAGGGCCAGTTCACACTGGAGCGATGCGGGAACCCTGCAAATCCAGTGCGGGTTCCTGCATTGCATACAACTCGCAGGCAGTTCACACTGCCATATGCAAACTGCTGGGAGTGTCAGTAGAAAGCTAATGACACCCCCATATCAGTTTGCAAATCACAGAGCAAACTGCAAATTCAGACAGAAATCGGATCGCATTCTGCTGCAGACCAAAAAAAGGGCCCTGTGCGAGTTTGGTCCGAATGCGATGCAAATTCAGCCATACAATCTTTATGGCTGAGTTTGCATCACAAAGACATCACATGTGATTTGCAGTGCGGGGCAAATCATATCCAATGTCGAACAGCACAACAGTGCGAACCGGTCCTAAGGCCCCTTTCACACTTGTGCAACTTGTCCATAGACCTCAAAATTACACTGATATTGCTTAAAATCACATACAATTTGCGTCAAAAAGCACTGCAAAATCATGGGACTTTCAGGTCACATAAGTGTGAAAGTGGCATTATGGACCTCAAGTAGCATGAAAAGTCGGCCAAGTGTGAAAGTAACCTATTGAGATTCATTGATAACACATTTGAATTAGGCCCCATTTGCACTTGTGCAACCAATGCCTGTGTAATCTTGCGTTATATGGACCTCATTTTGAAGAACTTGACTGGCCTGCACAAAGTCCTGACCTCAACCCCATAGAATACCTTTTGGCTGAATTAGAGCAGAGACTGCGAGACAGGCCTTCTCATCCAACATCAGTGCCTGGCCTCACAAATATGCTTCTGGAAGAATTTGTCAAACATTCCCATAGACACACTAAACCTTGTGGACAGCCTTTACAGCCTTTCCAGCAGCTGTTATAGCGGCAAAGGGTGGGCTAAATCAAATTTCAACCCTACGGACTAAGACTGGGCTGCCATTAAAGTTCATGTGTGTGTGTAAAGGCATGTGTCCCAATACTTTTGGCTAGATAGTGTATCCGGCAAGATTTACAATGGTGGTGAAACCCTCCTACACATAAATACTACATTTAGACATAATTTTAGGACCTGAGTCAGGAATTATGTTTACCCACATAGGGAGATGAGATAACTTCTCTACATGAAGCTGCATGTTTGGGATTCAAACCCAGACCCTCAGGTATGCTAAGCAGAAGTTCTAACCTCTAAGCCACAGAGCTGCCACATGTGAAAACTTCCTACACATAAATACACATATACTGCATTTCTCTGGATGTATAGGTGGTGGAATTACATTACTCAAGAGTTATTCTTGATTTATTCTGTGATATTTGGTAGTTCTTGGTGGGTGAGTGTTGAATAGTGATGTTGCCCTCTAATTTTTGGGAATTGCGTTTTGATTTCCGATGTTAGTACACATATTAAATTTTTTTGGGCTCAAATTATGGATATTTGGAAATAATAAAAAACACCAAAAATTGTGACTCATTTTAAATTTGCATTAGCAATGGTATTGTTTGGGGTTTGTAAAGACACCTGTGTGCGTTTGGGTAAAGATGTTTGTGAGATGGAGAGTAACAAGTGAAAGTGACAGAGAAAAATATATTTTACCAAAACATGAAAACATTCCACATTCTAGCATTCTCTAAAACAAAATAGATTAAGTAGAAGCAACATTGTTGCAAAAACAATTTATTTCAGAGAAAGATCAATTTTATCTCAACAAGAAAAGTATTTATTTGGGGAAGTTAAAATTGTACCATTAGAATCAATGGCTGAAACTTGCATTGAGCTACATTTTCACTCACAAAAAACACTCTTTAGCCCAGCGCTCATTTTGGCATTTACTATAGTGCCCTGTAAAAAAGCCATGAGAGCTAAAATGAGAGTAGTTTGGAGGTCTAAGCATGCTCAGTTGTGTTGGCACCTAGTTGTACAGAGACTGGAAATGTATCTCTTCTCAGACTTTAAAAGATATTTCAGTGTAGAAATCATTTTTTTCACACAGTTTAAAAGCAAATTATCTTTAAATAATATACTGAATATTTCAGTAACATTTAGGCAATTATATCATGCTCTAAACATTATTTCCATGTGCACTACTCCAGGTTTTAGCAGAGTTATTCCCTGTACACACGGTCAGACTTTCCGACGGAAAATGTGCGATCGGAGCTTGTTGTCAGAAATTCTGACCGTGTGTCGGCTCCATCAGACAGTTTCCATCAGAATTTCTGTCGCACAAAATTTGAGATCTTGTTCTCAAATTTTCCGACAACAAAATCCGTTTGCGCAAATGCTGATCATTTGTACACAATTCCGATGCACAAAGTGCCACGCATGCTCGGAATCAAGCAGAAGAGCAGCACTGGCTATTGAACTTCATTTTTCTCATCTCGTCGTACGTGTTGTACGTCACTGCGTTCTTGACGTTTGAAATTTCTGAACAACTTTGTGTGACCGTGTTTATGCAAGACAAGTTTGAGCCAACATCCGTTGGAAAAAAAACATGGGATTTTGTTGTTGGAATGTCAGATCGTGTGTACAGGGCATAAGGGTTTGTGCCCTATTTGTTTTCAGGGAACTATAGTAAATTTGATTTTGGGAGAATTTTTTTTGCCAGCGCTATAGTGAATATAATTTTAGCTCTAATTAGCGTGATTGGCGCTAATTAGCATGATTAGTGATAATTACCGCTAATTCTTGCTAATTAGTGCCCTGGTGCTATAGTAAATGACCCCCATAGTGGCTTTAAAAGAATTGCCTATGAAAAATATAGGGTACCAAAGTTTGACGGCATTTCACAGGTGAATGCAATTTTATGCCTTGACAGATTGGGTCTACTTACTCCGCACAATTTCATATTTTATATTTTATCCTAAAAGTGGTAATATATTGTGATAGTATACACTACAATTACCTTTACTGTACTTTTTACTGAAATTTGTGTTTCCTAAACCATTGCACTAATACCATGTAAGACAAAAAAATTTAACTATGACTATTCTCTCATTCCCCATACACACGGTCGGATATTCCGATGGAAAAAGTCTGATCGAATTATGTTGTCGGAAAATCTGATCGTGTTTGGGCTCTAGCGGACTTTTTCCATCGGAATTGTCGACGGAAAAAATCTGACTTTTTCCGATCGTGTGTAGAGAATTCCGATGCACAAAGTGCCACGCATGCTCAGAAGACATTTGGCAATGAAAGCTATTGGCAACTGGCCTCTACGTAGTCCCGTCGTACGTGTTGTACGTCACCTGGTTCTGAACGATCGGATTTTGTGCGACCGTGTGTATGCAAGACAAGTTTTGGACAAAATCTGTTGGAAAAAATCAGACGAATTTTGTGATCGGAATGTCCGACCCTGTGTACAGGGCATCAGTTGTCTGCCTTCACAACATTTTAACTAATCTTGGGCCTAAAATGATTTTTTAACATGAGTGCAAAAATGACTCTGGCAGCGAAAGGATTCAAATGTAAAAAACAGGCCCATATTGTCTTTTAATCCCAGTAAAAGACAATTAAGAGTTGTTTCCAATGATAACCTAACAAGTTTTATTTTGAATGTTTTTGGTTATGCTAACAAAGGAAAGGATCAATGGAAGGAAAATAATACATGGTTTTCAAAACCCACCTGTGGGTAATTTAATCTCAGTATAAATACAGCTGTTCTTTAAAGCCCTCAGAGATTTGTTAGAGAACCTTAGTGAACAAACAGTATCATGAAGGCCAAGGAACACACCAGACAGTTCAGGGATAAAGTTGTCAGGAAATTTCAAGCAGGGTTAAGTTATAAAAAAAATCCCAAGCTTTGAACATCTCACAGAACACTATTTAATCCATCATCTGAAAATGGAAAGAGTATGGCACAACTGAAAACCTACCAAGACATGGCTGTCCACCTAAACTGACAGGTCAGGCAAGGAGAGCATTGATCAGAGAAGCAGCCAAGAGGTCCATGGTAACTATGGTGGAGCTGAAGAGATCCACAGCTCAGGTGGGAGAATCTGTCCACAGGGCGACTATTAGTCATGCACTCCACAAATCTGGCCTTTGTGGAAGAGTGGCAAAAAGAATGTCATTGTTAAAAGAAAGCCATAAGAAGTCATGTTTGCAATTTGCGAGAAGCCATGTTGGGGGCACAGCAAACATGTGGAAGAAAGTGCTCTGGTGAGATGAGACCAAAATTTGTGTGTCGGAAAACTAACACTGCACATCACCCTGAACACACCATCCCCACTGTGAAACATGGTGGTGGCAGCATCATGTTGTGGGGATGCTTTTCTTCAGCAGGGACAGGGAAGCTGTTCAGAGTTGATGGGAATATTAATGGAACCAAATACAGGGCAATCTTAGAAGAAAACCTGCTATGCCCCGTACACACGGTAGGATATTCCGATGGAAAAAGTCAGATCGGATTATGTTGTCGGAAAATCCGATCGTGTGGGCTCTAGCGGACTTTTTTCGTCTGAATTTCTGACGGAAAAAATTGGAGAGCAGGATCTAAAATTTTCCGACAACAAAATCTGATCAGACTTTTTCCGATCGTGTGTAGAGAATTCCAACGCACAAAATTCCACGCTTGCTCAGAAGAAATTTGGAGACGAAAGCTATTGGCTACTGCCCTGTACGTAGTCCCGTCGTACGTTTTGTATGTCACCTCGTTCGGAATGATTGGATTTTCTGACAACTTTGTCCGACCGTGTGTGTGCAACACCAGTTTCGGACAAAATCCATCAAAAATTATCCGACGGATTTGGGGATCGGAAGGTCCGACCGTGTGTACGGCGGCTAAGAGTCTGAAAATACTTGAGACTGGGGCAGAGGTTTACCTTCCAATAAGACAACAACCCTAAACATACAGCTAGAGCTACAATAGAATGGTTTAGATCAACGCTTATTCAGGGAAGCTGGTCAGAGTTGATGGATGAAGCCAAATACAGAGCAATCTTGGAAGAAAACCTCTTAGATTCTGCAAAATACTTGAGACTGGGTCAGAGGTTTACCTTGTAGCAGGACAACGACTCTAAACATACAGCCAAAGCTAAAATTGAATGGTTTAGATCAAAGCATATCCATGTGTTTGATTGGCCCAGTCAAAGTCCAGACCTAAATCCAATTGGTAATCTGTGGCAAGACTTGACAACTGCTGTTCACAGATGCTCTCTATCCAATCTGACAGAGCTTGAGCTATTTTGCAAAGTAGCATGGGCAAAAATGTCACTGTCTAGGTGTGCAAAGCTGGTAGAGACATCCCCAAAAAGACTTGCAGCTATAATTGCAGCAAAAGGAGATTCTACAAAGTATTGACTCAGGGGGCTGAATAAAAATGCACGTAACATTTTTCATGTATTTATTTGTAAAACATTTTGAAAACCATTTATCATTTTCTTTCCACTTCACAATTACAGTGCCTTGCAAAAGTATTCACCCGCCTTGGCATTTTTTATGTTTTGTTGCCTCACAACCTGGAATTAACATGGAATGTTTGAGGATTTGCATAATTTAATTTACAGAACATGGCCACAACTTTGAAGATGTTTTTTTTTATTGTGATGCGAACAACAAATAAAACAAAATAACAGAAAAAAGCAATGTGCATAACTATTCAGCCCCCCTAAAGTCAATACTTTGTAGAGCCACCTTTTGCAGCTATCACAGCTCCAAGTCGCTTTGGATAAGCCTCTATGAGCTTGCCACATCTTACCACTGGGATTTTTGCACATGCCTCCTTGCAAAACTGCTCCAGCTCCTTCAAGTTGGATGGTTTGCGCTTGTGAACAGCAATCTTTAAGTTTGACCACAGATTTTCTATTGGATTGAGGTCTGGGCTTTGACTTGGCCATTCCAACACATTTACATGTTTCCCCTTAAACCACTCAAGTGTTGCTTTAGCAGTGTGTTTGGGGTCATTGTCCTGCTGGAAGGTGAACCTCCATCCTAGCCTCAAATCACACACAGAGTGGTACAGGTTTTGCTCAAGAATATCCCTGTAGTTAGCACCATCCATCTTTCCCTCAACTCTGACCAGTTTCCCAGTCCTGACTGCTGAAAAACATCCCCACAGCATGATGCTGCCTCCACCATGTTTCACTGAGGGGATGGTGTTCTTTGGGTAATGTGATGTGTTGGGTTTGCGCAAGACATAGCATTTTCTTTGATGACCAAAAAGTTTAATTTTAGTCTCATCAGACCAGAAGCACCTTTCTCCATACATTTTAGGAGTCTCCCACATGCCAAATTCAAAATGTGCCACTTTTTTTTTTACTGAAAGTAATGACTTTCTTCTGGCCACTCTGCCATAAAGTCCAACTCTATGGGGCGTACGGCTTATTGTCATCCTATGTACAGATACTCCAGTCTCTGCTGTGGAACTCTGCAGCTCCTCCAGGGTTATCTTAGTTCTCTATGCTGCCTCTCTAATTAATGCCCTCCTTGCCCCGTCTGTAAGTTTTGGTGTGTGGCCGTCTCTTGGCAGGTATGCTGGTGCCATGTTCTTTCCATTTGGTTATGATAGATTTGATGGTGCTCCTAGGGATCATCAAAGATTTAGATATTTTTTTATAACCTAACCCTGACTTGTACTCCTCAACAGCATTGTCCCTTACTTGTTTGTTCCTTGGTCTTCATGGCAGTATTTGGTTAGTGGTGCCTCATGCTTAGGTGTTGCAGCCTCTGGGGCCTTTCAAAAAGGTGTGTATATGTAATTACAGATCATGTGACACTTAGATTGCACACAGGTGGACATCATTTCACTAATTATGTGACTTCTGAAGGTAATTGTTTGCACCAGAGCTTTTTATGGGCTTCATAAAGAAGGGATGAATACATATGCACATGGCAATTATCAGTTTTTAATTTCTGAAAAATAGTTTTATGTATATATTCTTCTAATTGTACTTCACCGACTTAGACTATTGTGTTCTGATCCATCACATATAATTCAGATTAAAAAAACATTGAACTAAAGGCTATAATGTAGCAAGATAGGTAAAAAAGCCAAGGGTGGTGAATACTTTTGCAGGGCACTGTAGCTTTCTAAGTCCACTGAAATTGTATTGTGGGTATTTTAAATGTACTTGTAAAATTATAGTTATATATAAGCATAGTCTGATAATTGCATCCCACTCTGTTCATTAGGAGCCCTGACAGCAGTAACAAAATTACTAAACAGTGTGGAGGAAGAGACCTAGGGTATCAGCAGAATGCTATTGTGAGTAGGCGATATTGTAGTTTTACATACATGGACCTTTATGTAGGATGAGGTCACACAGTGGGGTGAATTCAGAACAACAATGGAAAAAAAAAAATGTAAATCGTTTATGAATTCATAATGATCATAAACCTGACCTCCTTGCTGCTGTATGTTTCCTGATTATGAGAAGCTTGTGGGTGTCTTTCATAACCTGATGTTTCAAAGGACAAAGATTCAATATCCAAAGTGACACGTGTACCTGAAGATGGATGTGCACAGCATATCTCTGTGCACTCAAATGATTAACTGCTATCTTGGGAAATAAGATATATATCAATGAAGTAAATGGTTTTACAGAGGAACAAGGTTTTTCAAAGCAATATGAATTTAATACAAAAAGGGAATCTGAAAGCATAAAAATCCAATTTTTTCTGCTTTAAAACATATTGATTGCATTTGTTGAACTACTGAACTTGGATGTCTATATATATATATATATATATATATATATATATATATATATATATGTATATATATATATATATATATATGTATATTTTTTTTTTTTTTGTTTCATAAATTTTTATTGAACAAGTATGAACAGGTAATACAATATCATGTCAATAGAAAAACGTGAGCATATTACATTTTATGATGTTTAGAGATGACTAACAGCACTCACAAAATATATTTACAATGAGTTATTAACATAATTCCAGGCCTATAGAATTTAAAGGTATATAAATTCTTATACATAAAGGTGGTTCAGATATCTTTTCTTATAAGTTTTGGTGTGGTCATACCACACTATACCATGGGAGTGTGGGTGGGGGGGGGGGGGGGGGGTGGGGGGGGGGTGGGGGGGAGAGAAGAGAGGGGGATGGGAAAAAAAAAAAAAAAATAATAAATAGGTAGGGAGGGGGGGGGAGGAGGAGAGAAGGGATTATGCATTAACGTGAGACATTGTTTCATTATTATCACGGGTAGTCTTAAGAAGTTCCTTTCCAGTCGAAATATGTGTTTCTTAAGTGATAGTATCCTTATATTCTTGTGTGCTTTTGAACTCCAGCCAGTTGTACCATACAGATGTGAAAATGGTTATTTTCTCTTGGGAGATGCTGATAAGTTCTTCTATTTTTTCTATACAATTTATTCTCCTGAACCATTCTTTTTTTGTAGGGACTATATTCGTGCGCCAGTGACAGGGGATACAGTGTCTTGCTGCGTTTATCATGATCATGGATAATGATTTCAGGTACCTTTGTTTGGGTAAAGAGTTGTGGTGTAACAAGTATTGCGCAGGGGAATACCCCAGGTTTTCTGAAGTGATTGATGTTATGGTGTTATGCATATATATGTATATATATATACAGTATGTGTAGGAAAAAATCATCAGGATTAATGAATGTTTAATGAATGTTTCTAGAAATATTTTAATATTCATTAAAGCAACTTTTGTGGCGGAAAAATGCAAATAATAATAAAAATAAAAGTTATACAGTTGCTACAAAAGCCATATCATAATTGAACAGTGGTGGGCCGTGCATTTCACTCCTAGGCCTTTAGTGGTGTCCTACCTGAATTAATCCACCTTTTAATCCCATCATTATGACTCCATGGCTACAGAAACTATCAATATTATACAGAAATGCAGTATAATAGGGCATTGCATCACAGACAGGTACCTCATGCAGTGAGAATTAATGCCATTACTAAAGCAGAAACCCAATTAACACAATTCAACAAATCAGCTTTCACTGCAGCCACAGCTGAGCCACATACCACATATCATATCTAGCAGAAGCATCAATATTAACCTAACAAAATGACAAAAATACAGTCCGGGTTTTCTGTGCATTTTGTAGTACCTTATGTGTTATGCCGCGTACACACGGTCGGAATGTCCGATGGAAACAGTCCGATAGGAGCTCTTCATTATATTTTCTGACCGTGTGTATGCCCATCGGTCTTTTTCTGTCGGAATTTCCGACGGACTTTGGATTGAGAACCTGTTCTTAATTTTTCAGACGAAAAACTTTCGGATTTTCCGATCGTGTGTATGCAATTCCGACACGCAAAATTCCGGCGCATGCTCGGAAACAATTTGACGCATGCTCAGAAGCATTAAACTTCCCTTTTATAGTGCAGTCGAACGTGTTGTATGCCGTGGTGTTATTGACCGTCGGTCAGTGTGTAGGCAAGACAGTTTGAATGAAATTCCGTTGGAATTCCAATGGGAAAACCACCAGAGCTTTTTCCGACGAGAATTCCGACCGTGTGTACGCGGCATACCACAGAAACCCTGGGAATTATGGTTTAGACTGTGTAGTTTGCTGCAAATGCTCTCTAACCATCCAATAAAAGGACACGAAAATTCTGATGTTATTGTGTGCTTCCTAGATGGCCCATATGTCACCAACTTTAAATCTGATTGGTTAAAGCAACAGTTTCATTGTCATTTATTTTAAACTATAGGCACCCACACTGTTGATTCTGAAGGCCTCAAGGTATATTTCTTTGACCCTGGCAACACATGGCTGAAATTTGATTTGATAAAAGCTATAACATAAACATACACTACTGGAAGCAGCATAATCAAGAGAAAAGCTATGAAATTAAGAGAATAGACTTTTGGGAATAATTTAAATCACATTCATAAGTGATTCTGATTCTGGTGTTTAGGCCAGCAGAGAAGGCCTTGGTGGCCCTGATGGCCCACCATTGCAATTGAATGTTATTAAAAATGATCTTTTCTTTTCAATTTGCTGTAATTTTGCTGCAATCTGGCAACCGGGAGGCATTTTGTACACCATTGGAGAACACCCTTAAAAATGTCCTGCTTATGTAATTGGTTAACTGATTTTCCCAGAAGTCATCAGATTTTTGGCATCCTCTGCAACAAAATTTGAATTTTTAATGAGATACTCCCGAAGGGTTAATCACTTCTGTTGGGGTGAAGACTCTGCATTTTCCTCATTAGAACATTGCAATTGCATCAGCTGATTAACCACCTAAGGACCGCCTCATAGCACATTTACTGCTACATGGTGGTCCTCCTGTGCAGAATTAAGTATATATGCGTGATTCTGCACTTCTTCCATGGGGGCATGTGCGCACCACCGGTGGCCTGCTTCTGCTGTGATTACTCACAACAGGAACAGATCTGTGGGTGCCAGGCACTGGATGTCCCCCAGCACCCACCGATCGTTGGCAAAAACACAGAATGGAGATATGCCTCTGTAAACAAGGCAGATCTCTGTTCTGACAGGGGGACGGGATGGATTTTGTGTTCCTGCAAAGCAGGGAATAAAATCTATCTCTTCCCCTAGTAAAAGAGGCACACACGTCACAAAAGCACTAGCTAGGTACATAGTTAACCCTTTGATTGCCCTAGATGTTTAACACCTTCCCAGCCAGTGTCATTAGTACAGTAACAGTGCATATTTTTAGCACTGATCACTGTATTAGTGTCACTGGTTTCCACAATGTGTCAAAAGCATCAGTTAGTGTCCGATTGTCCACCACAATATGGCAGTCCCACTTTAAGTCACTGATCACCGGCATTACTAGTATTTAAAATAAATATAAATAGTATATAAAATATATAATATATATATATATATATACACACACACACACCATAGTTTGTAGACGTTATAACATTTGTGTAAACCATTCAATATATGTGTATTGGGATTTTTTACCAAAAACATGTAGCAAAATACATATTTGACATTTGATTTTTTCCCATTTTTTATGGGTTATGCTTTATAGCAAAAAGTAAAAAATATTGTTTTTTATTTTTTCAAAATTGTCAGTCTTTTTTATTTATATCGCAAACAATAAAAAACACAGTGGTGATCAAATACCACCAAAAGAAAGCTCTATTTGTGGGAAAACAATTACATAGTTTTTTTTGGGGGGGTACAGTGTTGCATGACCATGCAATTTTCAGTTAAAGTAACGCAGTGCTGTATTGCAAAAAAAGGCCTGGTCATGAAGAGGGGGTAAATCTTCTGGAGGTCAAGTGGTTGATAATGAAAACATCACTCCCATTTAGATTCACTCTGCACAAGACTCTTTAAACTCTTATATCCCTAAAATATATTAGTCTGAGAAGTTAAACAAAAGCAGCATGGACTTATAGCACTGTATAATGCAATACAGCCATGTGTGGCACATCTTATAATCTTATAATAGCTTTATATAAAATACAGGTAATGAATTGGACATTAGGGTGATTTGTAACATTTTATTTTTTTAAGGATTTCTACATATTACTATGCAATTTTGTGTTTCTATACTGATGTAGGGAAATTATTAGTTTGTGATCCTGTGCCTATGCTATACGCACTAAAGTATTTACATACTGTGATCAAGTAGTATGAGCACTTTAAAAAAAGCCCTCTGAAGTAGTGATGAGCAAACTGGCCTGCGTACAGTTTGCAGGCGGATCCATGAACCCATCCTTTTTCAAGGATCATTTGCAAGCTTTTGGTAAGAAACATGGCATGGGAACTGGGCAGTGTTATGTACCAATGCAAAAAATATATATTTGGTGGTAGAATCTAGTGCAGCCGAATCTTGACAATTTGCCAGGCCTCTAATACAAACACACAGCAGCAGATACTACGCTATTAGAAGCAACTGAAACTCAACTTTTATATAGTTGTTGCAATCTTTGAGAATATTTTAGAATGAATTACTTAATAGCCCAAGTAGCTGGATAGGTCAGGGGTGGCTTATTTCAACTTCAAAGATATTTTTTGTTTTTTTGTTTTTTTTGTCTCATGTTGCTGTGTAATTGTTCCTTTTTCGTATGTACTGTACATATAGACAGCTAAATGGAAAATATAAAGGGTTAGGTTTAAGTTAATTGTTTAGTGTTTATGCATTTTTAAACAAATGTACTTACATCTGCATTTTACTGTATAGAAAACCCTTGTTTTACATATAGCATGTAATAGATGACATAGATTCCAGAGTGCAACGGGTTATTAAAAGAGAGTGCAGCAGAAGTTGTTTCTTTTCAAGAATGATTGTCTTAGTGAAAATTGGGGTAGTATCAAAATAAAGAAGCGAAAAAGGGAGTCACTATGTTCACAAATTCACTTGTGTATACATTTCAGCTTGGAAAACAGAAAACAGAAAAAAAATGCTGCCTGCTAGTTGGATGCATGATTTTGAACAAATATTCTATACTAACTTGACACTTAATTTTTTGAAGGATAAGTCCACTTTAAAAAAAAAAAATACACATTTTTTGTAGGTTAAAAAAATAAATAAAAGAAAATCAGAAATGTCATGCATTTTGTGATTTGCTGATGCCACCATTGATTTTTAAGTTCGACCAGAAAATAATTTTTGCGGCTGGGAATTTTCTTTCTTTTTTGATTTATATTTCTCACAGGATTCTCCCATCTTTGATTAGAAAATAATTTTTCAAAAAATTTCCAACATGCCCGATTTCTCAAATTTGATGGCCGCATGAAAATTGTCTGATGCTGCAGACCACTAATGGTGTGAAATGCAAACGCAAATTCTTATATTAGATTTTCTAAAGAGAATTCTTTTGAAATACGGCCCATACGGAAAACCGGCTGACATTATACAAAAAGACCTTTTTCAGGGAAGAAGTAATGGGTTAAGATCTCTCAGCTGTTCTGCAGCAATGTAAGTTAATTAAGCCTTGAAAATGTATACTAACAATTCCTACAGGTGTCCCAACTTTTGTTGATTACTTACAAGCTCTCTGTCTGTATAAAAGCGTGTGTTGAAACAGACTGTGTTACTTCACTCTCTCAAGCAATAGTTGGACAGTACTGTACTGCAGAAAGTAGTACATTGTTCTCCAAATTGTAAGAACAAAGCAATTAACAAAGGAACACAGACAGATCATTATAACCCTTAAAAGTGTAGGTCTTTCCTTTAGATAAAACTGTGAAGAGAAGACTTTAAACTGCATATTTGACAGGTCAAGTGGCTGTGAGAAAGATATTGCTCAGACAGCAAAATAAGAAAAAAAGGGTTGCCTGGATCATGAAGCACTGCCAGTGAATTACTGAAGGTGGAAAGAAGGTCTTATGGACTGATGAATCAAAATTTGTGATCTTCAGTTCATCTCACAGAGTTTGTATACACTATCACGTAGATGAAAAGATGGTTCCTCTGTGTGTGACACCAACTGCCAACAATGGAGGAGGAAGGTAATGGTCTGGGGTTTTTTTTTTTTTTGCTGGATACAGAGTTGGCGATTTGCACAGAGTGAGTGGCACAATGAACCAAAACTACTACCACAGAATTTTACAGCATCATGCAATACCCTCTGGAATACACCTAGTTGGTCAGGGGTTCATCCTACAGCAAGATAATGACCCAAACCATACCTCCAGGCTGTGTCTGAACTACCTTAGAAGAAAAGAACAAGGTGGTAGGCTTCAAATCATGGAATGGCCAGCACAGTCTCCAGAGTTAAGCCCCATTGAGATGGTTTGGGATGGACTAGACAGAATAGTGAAAGCAAAGAAAAATTCAAGTGCAGCACATTTATGAGAACTTCTGCAACAATGTTGGGAAGAACTTTCTGAGCAATATTTGATTTCTGTTGCAGAAAGAATGCCACGAGTGTGTTCAGCTGTTATATTGACAAAAGTTGATTACTGTGATGAGTCAAAAACTTTGATTGCATTTTGTTAAAGAAAATGATGCCATGATTTCCTTTTTTTATGTTCAATTGTTTATTTATATTATGCTTTATTTTCAGAGTACATTAAGAAATTAAACTGTGTAAATTTCAATAAAAAATGAAACATGGGGGTGTCTAAAAATGCGTAGTGTATATTTTAGTTCTGACTATAATTATTTTTCAATAATAAATGACACTAGGAAGGACACTGTGAAGAGGCTATGATTAATGAAAACTTTTTTTCTTTAAATGTATTTTTAAGTCTTCTATTTAGCATTCTGACTGCACACTGGCAGAAATGATGGCAACCTCTAGTAATGCTTGGTAATGCTTAGTCTCTTTTCTCCTCTGGTAACCTAACATATCATTTCAGGCACAGCATTCTTTTTTAATTAATGTTTTGTTCTGCTGTCAAGTAGACATCATCTACAAAACTTTTATGTAATTAATTGAAATGTGTTTCCTAAGCCCCAGAAAAATCTATTGACAAGCTATACAATTACTGAATCAGCCATGGAAGTGACGGCTGTATTGTTTTGAACACAATGAAAATATAATTCCCAAACAGAAGAGTTTGGAGAGCTTTGATTATAATGATGTTACTGCACAAAGAAGAATTTAAAGCTGCACCAAAAGGATGATTTGCATGTTTACTTTGGATAAAGTGGCCAGATCTGTAATTATATTCTGTTTTGTTGTGTTTTCACAAAAAAATCTGCAGTTTTACTACTGTGCAGATTGATAAAAAAAGATTTTTTTATTTAGTGTTTTTTCTCTTAAAATTACTTTCAGGACACATCATCACAAAATACAAGTTTGTAATCTCTTATTCAGGGCTTTAGTCAATTTTTCATAGAATGCTATAGAAGGTATTTTGTAACACTATTAAAGTAAAACTAAAGGTTCTTTTTTTTCCCTTTAAAATAACAAACATAATATACTTACCAGTTCTGTGCAATGGTTTTGCTCAGAGCAGCACAGATGTTCTTCTTCTGAGGTCCCCCACCGATACTCCTGGCTCCTCCTCTTTGGCAAGTGCCCCCACAGGAAGCTGCTTCCTATAGGGGCATTGGTGTGGGCTCATTCCCAAGCCGCCTTATCTGTGTCCATTGACACCAACAGGGCAGCTTGGACCCATCCCCCACTCCCTCATCACATAATTTGATTGACAGCAGCGGGAGCCATCAATCTCTGAAGTGGGGAGGGACAGAGCCGGGATTTTTCACATTGCTGGATCAGGATCGGGCTCAGGTAAGTATAAGGGGGGTGAGGGGGGACACTTGCAGCATAGGATGCATTGAGATAAAAAAAAACTTAAAACGTAACTCCACTTTTGTTGAGAAAAAACATTCCCCCCCGGGTGATCTATGTACATTGCAAAGATTATAACAAACTTTGTTGCGGATTCCTACCTTTTGTTATTCTGAAGAAATCCATTGGAAATATCTCACCAAAAAATACATTTTTGTTGCAGGGGATGCCTGAAATCTGACTTGTATCTTAGGCAGACTTCTGGGAAAATTGGTGAGCCAATCACACAAGCAGGAAATTATGTTTCTGGGGAGCCATCAGTACACATTCTGTGTACAGAACAACTCCATGTAGCCATATTATATTGCATTCATAGAAAATTACAGCGGCTGCAGATTTAAAAAGAAAGGTCATTTTTAATAACATTGAATTACAATATGACTTGTATCACAATTGTACACTAAAAATAAAGTTTTTTTATTTGCTAATTTTTTTCCTGTCGAAAGTGGAGTTACCCTTTAAAGCGGAGCTCTACCCGATTTAAAGACAATAGCTCCTGACGATTCTATAGCTGTTCTAATTATAAAACGGACCTTTTCTTTTTTCACTGTACCTTTGTTTTGAGTCTATTTCCTGGATCTGGGGATTGCGGATATGGGCAGGATTGGTGCGACTATTTTGTAATTTCCTCTAGTTCCTTTAGTTCCGCACAGTCTCCTGGGATCTTTTGTGCTTGTTCCCAGGAGTCTGTGCGGCGGCCTGGTGCAAGTCATCGCGCAATTTAGAAACCATTGCCATCACAACAGGGCGGGACTTCTGCCGCCGCCGCCCGTTGTGATGGCAACCAAAGCTGTTGACGGCGATCCGATATTACCTTACTGCGCATGCGCGAGATCTGAGCTACAAAGGCCGTTGCATGCTGGGAGATGGACATCACAGAGTTCCGGAAAGAATGCCAGTGGGCTTCACATGCCCACAGGCAAGATGAAACCGATCAATATCTTTTTTATAAAGCTGTCTTTTAATGAGAAAAATCAATGGGCAAAGAACAAAAAACGGAACATGTGAGTAACAGATTTAAATTCTAAATAGATTTTAATTGTCTCAAAAAAAAATGTCGGAGGCAGTGGAGCCCCTCTTTAAGGCTTTGCAACCACTTTAAACTTGCCAAGAAGGCAATGCAGAAAAAAATAGCACTATACAAACTGTAGTACTCTATGCAAACACATCACATTTAAAAGGAACTGTTTTTCTTTTAAATTGTGTCAGCTGAGCCTTTTTGCCCACACTGGTGGCTTCCATAGTTTCACTTGATGCAAAGAAACTAGTATCAACCCTTGGATTCAAATGATAAAAACCTCCAAATCAGGCTAGAAGCCTAACAAGTTCACGGGTTGATAAGCTGAAATTATACGTTCATCTTTTTTTTTTTTAAATCAGAAAAGGTTTTATTTGAATTACCACAGTGCCACATACAAGTATATAATACAGTAACATAGCAACAGAAGTCAACAACTGGCATATAGGTTACATTAGTCTGTCTAAGAACATTTATTCATAAGGGAGTGTCTCATATTTCTAGTGGCTGCGTGGATCAAAAAGAAAACAAAGAGAAAAAAGAAAGAGAGAACATATAAAAAAGAAAAAAGAAAAACTATTCAGAATACACATTAGGTATATAATGAGGAATTGAATCGATTCCCAGAGCCCTGGGATCATAACACATCTTTTTAGGCTGTTCACCCCATTACCAACTCAATTCCCTATAACGGTCATATAACTAACTTTAGTTCCGGAGATATCCATTTTGATTTGACCGTTATCCTTGCAATAGCCTGTATTTGACCAACTGATGGGGAGCTAAGACTGGAACCTCTAACCAGTCCTGCCACATGGTGTAAAATTTCCGTGGTGCATTTCTGTGCTGGTATGTCAGTTTCTCTCTTATTAACATTTTGTTTACTTGGTCAATCCATTGTTGCCTGGTGGGGACCCTGGGAGTGATCCAGAGTTGTGCTAACAGCTTTCGTGCTACATAAAGCAGCTGAACTATCACAGTGTGGACAGCAGGGGTCAATGTCTCCTCCAGGGCGCCCAACAGGCATACTATTGGGGTTTTAGGAATGACCACAGCAAACACCCGAGAAATTACCTCTAGGATCCCAGTCCAATACCGAAAGAGTTTCGGACATTTCCAAAACATATGTAGAAGGTCCCCATGATCTCTCATACATTTTGGACATAGGGGCGTATCACACAGCCTCCAATTGTGGAGTTTAACAGGTATTCTGTAGGTCCTATGTAGTAAATAAAGGTATGATCATTTTTGAGAGGCTGATACTGACACTATGGGAGCAGAGGTAAGGCAAAGGTTCCACATCAATTGGCCCTATATCTTCCTCCCATTTGCGTTTGCAGGGTAAACTGGCTGGGTCCTGAAGTGCATTGAGTATAATACCATATCCTCTACAGATCATACCCTTTTTTTGCCCCTCCATTAGAATAATTTGTACACAGGCATGGTCAGTCAGCCGAAGCAGCGTAAGTCTAGATTGCATTTGTAGTGCGTGCCTCAGTTGCAGATATTTAAAACATTCCGATGCCATATTCTGCCTTGATTTCCATAAAGGACTTAAGAACATGACCACTGTACAGATGTGTCATAAACTGGATCCCTGCCCTCTTACAATTTCTAAACCCTTTAAGTTTTAGTAATTCTCTGTAGTTTGCATTTCTCCAGATGTGGGTGGGTGCTAGGAATCCTCTTATGCCCAGTAGTCGTTTAATATGTGACCATAGCGTTCTTAGTAAAGTTACGGATGAGGTAGAATTTTATGTATTGGCTCTACTGTGTCCTCTAATCCCCATCATCTCAGTTGTTGTAACTGAGAGGCGAGGAAGTAGGCTCTAGCATGTGGGACCGCCAGCCCCCCTCCTCTTTATTGTATTGTAAAGTGGATAAACTAATTCTAGCTGATTTTTTACGCATAATAGTTCCCTGAACTGGGAGTCTATCTCGTTAAACCAGCGCCGAGGGATCCATACCAGGAAATTATGACAGACATATAGGAGTTGTGGTGCCCACACCATTTTTATGAGGTTCGCCCTCCCCACTACTAATAATGGTAATTTGCACCAAACATTGCATTTTTCTCTAAACTTGTTTAGTAGAGGGGCAAGATTGAGAGGTATGTACTGATATACATCAGGAGAGTGACATTTTTGAAAAAAAGCTATATTTTTTACTTTTTGCTATAATAAATATCCCCAAAAATATATAATTTTTTTTATTTTTTCCTCAGTTTAGGCTGATATATATTCTTCTACATGATTTTGGTTAAATCAAAATCGCAATAAGCGTATATTGATTGGTTTGCACAAAGGGATAGTTTTATGGCATTTTTATTATTCATTTTTTTTATTAGTACAGGCGACGATCTGTGATTTTTTTTTGATTTATTATGCTGAGGTGTGTCAGAGGGGCCCTTGTGGGAATTACGACGCCCCAGGTCTGGGGTATGGTTTACAATACTAGGGTTGGGTAGGATGGCGGTCTACCCCTGAGGAGGTAGGAGGATCGCGTTGAAGCTTAAAATTCCTGGCATGGTATGGTCGAGCATTGAAGTAGGGGTGGGTATAATTCAAGACCTTAAGCAGGGGGTTGGGGGGGGTGGGGGGGGTGGGGGGTGAGACAGTTACGTGATCTAACAGCGTAGCGAGATACCTTTCAGAGGTGGATGTTTATGTGACTCCAGTGGGTTGAGAGGTACTATTTCCTATGGGGTTCCTGAAATGTGACCAACAGGCCCATGTAATGTGATATTTGTTTGGGATTTCCTTGGCCTGGTGGATGAGTTTTTCCATTTCCGAGACCCTGTCTACTCTATCAATCCATTCTGTGACAGTGGGGATTGTGGTAGTCCGCCAGTGAGTTGGAATGCACATGGTGGCGGCGTTGATGAGGTGTAGGGCAAGTGATCTTCTATATGAGGATTGCGGTATAGGTGTGTGGTGAAGTAAGTATTGGGCTGGGGAGAAGTCTGGAGAGTAAGTTGTAATGTCAGTAATTAGTTGGTGTATGGCTGACCAAAAGGGCTGAATCAGGGGGCAATCCCACCATATATGGAGCATTGAGCCATGGGCACTGTTACATCTCCAACATATCGAGGGGATACTTGGGTAGCATTTATGTAGTATGTCTGGAGTCCTGTACCATTTTGAGTATAATTTGTATCTATTCTCCTGTGCGGAGACGTTTACAGATCCTTTGTGTATGTGTTCAAAGATATTATCCCAGTCACGTTCTGAGATATCTGTAGCTAGTTCTGATTCCCACTGGTGTTGTTGGGTTCTGTTCAGGTTTTCTGAAGTAAAGAGGAGTTTGTACACCTCTGATATAAGATGTTTTTGGGGTTCTGATCTATCACATATATCCTCGAATGGTGTGAGTTTCCTGTGCCAGCGGGCAAGTGGTTGTGTGTGATAGATGTAGTGTCTGATCTGAAAATAATTAAAGAGGGGTATGTGTAGTTCCGGGAGAATTTGTGTGAAGTCCGCGTGTGGGCGGAGAGATCCATTGTGGAAGAGCTGTCGGGCTCTGAGTGATACGGCCGAAAGGGGTGTTTGTTGGTTATAAGTGTATAGACCTGGTGGGAAGTCTGGGTTCTGGTTCAGGGGGGTCATAGGTCCAGGAGGGGGGGCTATATCTAGCAGTCTGCTAGCCTGGTGAAAGACCTGCATAGTGGGGCCGATTAGTGGGTGTGTCGAGTAAGTAGTGGGTATGAGTCTACGGGGGATCCAGGGTAGGTGAGAGGTCGGCATTGGGCCGTAAGCACTTTCAAGGCGTACCCAAGCCTTAGTATGTGCATGGACATGCCAGTCTACTATTCTGGTGAGGTGGCATGCCCAGTGATACTTTCGGATATCCGGGAGGCCAATCCCGCCTGAGGTTTTCGGGGTGGTTAGTCTATTCCAGCTTATTCTAGGGGTGTTGGAGGACCAGAGGAAGGTCCTGCTCATTTTCCTATATGAGGCAAAGAAGGAGGGTGGGAGTTTTATGGGGATAGCTTGCATAAGATACAGCACTCTGGGGAGGACATTCATCTTTAGGACTGAGGCTCTACCGAACCAGGAGAAGTGGCCAGTGTGCCAACCTTGCAGGTCTCCTTGGATTTTCTGCAATGTTGGAAAGAAGTTGGCGGAGTAAAGGTCTGCTAGTTTGGTGGGGATTTTAATACCTAGGTACGTTAGAGCACGTGAGTCCCATTTGAAGGGGAAATTATGTTTGCATTGGGATACTAGGGTTGTTGGAAGGGTGACATTAAGGGCTGTCGACTTTTCAAAGTTTATTTGAAGGTTTGAAATATTTTTAAATAATGTGAAGTCTTTAAGGAGGTTGGGTATAGTGGTGACCGGGTCGGAGAGAAATAACAGGATGTCATCTGCATATGCTGCCAGTTTGTAATGTTCATCGTGGATGGAGATTCCCTTTATGTCCGGGTTGGCCCTCAACCTGCGCAGGAGTGGTTCAAGGGTGAGGACATTGGACACTTTTGACACTATTTTGGGACCATTCTCATTTATACAGCGAACAGTGCTTTAAAAATGCACAGATTGCTATGTAAATGACACTGGCAGGTAAGGGGGGCGATCAAGGGTTTAAGGGGCGATCAAGGGGTTAATTGTGTCCTAGGGAGTGATTCTAACTGTGGGGGGGATGGGCTACCACTGACATGACAGTGATAACTGCTCCCGATGACAGGACATTCACTCCCCGTTCTGCGGCTCCGTGACACGATCGCGGGACACCATCAAGACTTCGGGTCCCGCGGGCACGGTCACGCTGTGCGCGGCGGGCACATGCATGCCCACTAGCCCCATCAATTAAAGGGGATGTACAGGTGCGCCCATTTTCCCACAGCTGCCGACGTATATTGGCGTGCAGTGGTCAGCAAGTGGTTAAAGAAGCAGTGATTTTAATGATGTTTAAAGTGAAACAATAAAAATGAAATATTAGTTTAAATATCGTGCCTGTGGGGGTCACCTTAGTCTGCCTGTAAAGTGGTGCATCTGTGCAATGTATGTTCTATATGCTGCAATACTGAAATTTCTAAAGGAAAAAATTTAATTTAAACTTGCCTGCGACTGTAATGTATTGCCAGCTCCTGGCAATATAGATGAAAGTAAATTAAAAAAACAGCCATGCCAAAATTTTAAAATAAATTGGTGTGGGCCCCCCCAAAATTTATACCAGACCCTTATCCGAGCATGCAGCTTGGCAGGTTTAAAAAAGGGGGGAGATGAGTGAACTCCCCCCTTCCTGAACCATGCCAGACCACATTCCCTCAACATGTGGGGGTGGGTGCTTTTGAGCAAGGGGGGGTTTGCCATGGAGATGGAGCGTTTTAATTTTTTGCTATTTTTCGGGTACCAGACCCAAAGTGGATGGACCCATGCCATTTTTTTCCTAATTCTATCATAATGTTCATCTTAACCACTTCAATACACTGTATTATATACTCTGCACTGCACTATATTATATATTCTACACTGACTGCACTGTATAATATATTCTACACTGACGGCACGCTCAATCCACTAACTAACCTGCCTATCTCCACTATATCACACTACATACGGCCGCCATGTAAGCAGCCTTACATAGTGTGGGGCTTGGCCCCAGAGACATGATTGGCCAAAGGCACCCTGCCTTTGGCCAATCATGGCTCTCGCAGCACATCGCACTGTGATTGGCCAAAACATGCAGGTCAGGTGCCTGAGGAAAAGAAGCTGCCTAATAATTATGCACACCTTGATATAAGGTGTTGATCTTCTTAGGCCACACCCTACCATGTTACACAAATACACTTCACCTGATATGCTTACATTCAATAAGCATTCAAATTTACACAGCTTGGAGTTGGACATCATGAATAAAAATGATGATTTGGTCAAAATAGACACTTGCCTAATAATTGTGTACACAATGTATTTACCAGCACACTTAATAACTTGTTAGTAAAAAAACAAAAAGTGCAGATCTTTAACGCAGAGTCATGCATTTTCTCATGCATGTGGTCAGACAATACAGTGTGGTACTGTGAAAAAATAAGATCACAAACCACACTGTTAAACTGTTGTACCTCTGGCCGGTTTGTACAAAGTTGAGGGCTTTGTAGTCTCACTGTTCCCTAACACCACATGCAGCTTAAAGGAATCCCATGTTTGGATTGGTGTTTTTCACATGTGTAACAATACAAGGCTCTGTCTTTTTGCACGTTTGCTGAGTGCATAACTACAAAGTGTTAATTTTGAGTGGAGAAAACTGATTTTGCAGATTTCTCTGGATTTTGATATTTCTGGATGGGGTTCCGTAGTTTGGAGATTTCAAAGCACTTTAAAAGGGAAGAAATCTCCAACCCAGTGTCTAGGTTTTGCAGTCAGTCAGCAGGGTGTGAGCTTAGGTGCACAGCCCTCATAACGTTGGTTTGCTGAGAGTTCCATGTTGGAGTGGGGGGGAGTTGGAGCAATGGCTGCCATTGAGAGAGCTTCTATGTGGCGATAGATGCTGTGTGCGTTAAGAAGCTCAAGGCTGTGTGCGTTAAATAAGCTCAAGGCTGTGTGCTTAAAGGAGCTCAAGGCTGTGTGTATCCAAAAGTTCCAAACTGTGTGCCTAGAAGAGCTGGTGGTCTGAGGGGTCAGTATCTCTAGCAGCAGTGCTGCTGAAGAGTAGCCAGGTGGGTTAGAATTTTCATTTGGGTTTTGTGTATTTTGCTGGAGAAGAACCCCTGTGTGGGAAAGCTTATGTTGAACTTTTGTTTTTGTCTTTTTTAACAAACATGGGCAACCAGGCCCTTAAATAGTTCTTGAATGACATGAGCTTACTTGAAAATGAATCTACCACTACAGCTAATGATCCTCCATGCCATTCTAAGGCCTCGTGTGCACTGGACATTTTACTAACTCTCCTAGACTTCTTTCCTCCTGATGGCAGAGTTTTGGCAGAAAATACACTTGATGCTTGTAAACTCGTGTAACTGTCTTAAGCATGTTAAATGCTTGGGTGTTTATTATTCTAGCCAATGAAATTATTTAATTATTCTGCCACTGAAATGAATTAACATTCAAGTGCTAAACATTCCCACAGTTTAGGCACGCTTAGATGCATTTAGACGCGTTTACGCGCATTTATGTGCATCAAGTGTTTTTTTTTTCTGCCAAAACTGCTGCTCCTGGATGCACTGGACGTTTTTTTTTTCTTTTTTCTTTTTCTGCCTTCTAAACACCCCTGCCTCTAAACTCCTATTTGTGAATAAACACGCCCACTGATGATATCCTAGATGATGAAACGCGTCTGGGTGTGATTATACGACTGAACCAGAGAGAATACACTCATTAAGAAATTCAGCTGCAAGTTTAAATATTGCGCTGTGTACCTGAAGTGGAGACACCACGATTACCTAAAAGATTAAAGAAACATGTTGAATGCTGTTTGAAATTGTGTGCTATTGTAAGTTGACTTGTTACAAGGGGGTTTGAATTATTATTGAATAAACATTTGAAACGGGATTACGCTAATAGTTTTTTTTTTCAAAAATTGTCAGTCTTTTTTTGTTTATAGTGCAAAAAATAAAAAACACAGAGGTGATCAAATACCACCAAAAGAAAGCTCTATTTGTGGGGGAAAAAAAAGGATATCAATTTTGTTTGGGTATAACATTGCACGACTGCGCAATTGTCAGTTAAATCGACGCAGTGCCGTATCACAAAAAATGGCCTGGTCATTAATCTCATAAGGCTCACATGACATCCCAACCGCTCAAAGCAGCCAGTTACCACAATTCCCAATCTGCTATGTCTGGTGGAGAGGAGCACACCAGTGCGCATGTGCTGAGTGATGTACGGGTACATTGCTTAGCCTGTCCGTGCCATCCACCTGCAATAAATGTACTGTGGGTGAGCAGGAACTGTTTAATCAAAGTCAATGTTTTGGTTGGGCACAGCCCACTTTTCTCCAGCATACTGCCCTTTATAGTTTCTAACCTGCAACATGCAGTAGAAACCTGCAGTAGACCTGAACTTTCATAACGCTATTTCCACTGCAGGATGCAGGTTGGTAACTATAAAGGGCAGGGACATATTCACGAAATCCCCTCTGTGCAATTCCATAGGGTCCTTAAGCTCAGCTAGACAAGAAGTGATCACACTGCACATGTTTTGAATGGCCTGGAGCAGGTGCTACTGAGTTCAGCTGGAGAAGGAGAGAGAGTACATTGTGCATTGTGCATATGTGCAGTTTGAATGGCCTGGAGTGGCCATTAGGGGAAGAACTATTGTAGTGTCCAGCTCATCTTGAAAAAGCATCTCATAGACAACACTGATAGGCAGCTCTGATGGGCACTGGTAGGTGGCACTGATAAGTAACACTGATGCTGAGGCACTCATGGGCACTGATTGGCAGCACTAATGGGCACTGATATGTGGCACTGTTGGGACTGCACTGATAATCAGGACTCATTTCCCTTTAACACAAGCCTGTTATCAGCTTTCTTCTTCTCTCCTCACACTGTCAGCATGAGGAAAGAAAAGCCGTTAACCAGCTTGTGTTTACATCCTGTGATCAGCTGTCATTGGCTAACAGCTGATTGCATGGCATAGGGGGCGCTGTGATTGGCACTTTACCCCAATCTGCGATTGACTGAGTCTGCAGGGAGCATGCAGGCAGCATGATCATGGGAGGATGTCCATGTACACCCTTCCGGCAAAGTAAGCATGTGCTGTAGCTGTATTTTGGTTATAACATGTGCAGGAAGGAAGATCGTTCTATGCCATGTGCCTGCCTACCAGTGTGACAGGAAAGGGAAAAAGTGGATTGCAGACAGTGACGTCACTAGGGTTGGTGTCACCCGGTGCGAAAAAAAATGGTGTCACCCCCCCACCAACTATAGTCCCCCCTCAGTACAGACCCCCCTCCACTAACTACAGACCCCCCTCCCACAGTATAAATCCCCCTCCCTCAGTGCAGACCCCCCTCAGTTACAGACCCCCCTCAGTGCAGACCCCCAAGCAGTGCAGACCCCCCCAGTGCAGACCCTCCCTTAGTACAACCCCCCCTTTAGTGCAGACCCCCCTCAGAACAGACACCCCCCTGGGTGCAGACCCCCCCCCCCAGTGCAGACCCCCCATAGTACAGACACCCCCCCCCCCCCGGGTGCAGACACCCCCCAGTGCAGACCCCCCAGTACAGATACCCTCAGCAGTACAGACACCCCCCCTGTGCAGACACCCCCCCAGTGCAGACCCCCCATTTTACAGACACCCCCTTAGTGCAGACCCCCCTCAGTACAGACACCCCCCCCCCTGGGTGCAGACCCCCCCAGTGAAGTCCCCCCATAGTAAAGACACCCCCCTGGCTGCAGACACCCCCAGCAGTACAGACACCCCCTGGGTGCAGACACCCCCCCAGTGCAGACCCCCCATTTTACAGACACCCCCCAGTGCAGAAACACCCCCAGTGCAGACCCCTCCAGTGCAGACACCCCTGCAGTACAGACACCCCCTAAGTACAGACACCCCCCCTTACAGGCCTCAGAACAGCAGATACACACAGTGGTGTGTGTCCCTCGAGCTCCTCCTCCTCTGTGGATGTAAACAGAGAGGAGGGGTAGGTGGCTTCATTCCGCTCCGCTGAGGGACACAGCCTCGGCGGTGGTGAGACACAGGGCAGCGCACAGTATTAGCGGTGCCGCTACCCACGGGTGTCACCCCTTTGGCGGGTGTCACCCGGGTGCGGCCCGCACCCCCCGCACCCGGCTAGCAACGCCACTGATTGCAGACACTAATACAGATTGCTGAGCTTCAAGAAAAGAACAACAAAAACATTATCTTTGCAACGTGGTAATGTTTTTATGATATGTTTGTGTACACTGGCACTTCTGCATTAGTTTGGGGATTGTGGAAGTGAATTTCAACTTTACTGTTGATGGCATGTCTTTGGTGAATCTTACATCCAATGCATTATAAATAGACAGCTACATTTGCTTTTTGATAAAACACCTTTGATTTTGTCATTTTTTCACAGTAAAAGCTTTGTAGTTTATGATGTGTGTAACATCAGGCAGTGTCTCAACAGCGTTATGTATATTTTTAATATAGAAGGTGATGTCAGCAATCAAGATTAGTAGCTCCTTGAGACCAATTTGATACTGCAAACACCAGGCAAAAACATTACAAGTTTGCCATTAAATAGCCATCTTGATACTTAAAATTCCCCTGTTTTTCCATTTCATCTTAACAGGTAATGTGTTTATTTTATTTCAGTGTTGTTTTCTTTTTCTTTTTTCATTTATTCCAACAAATATCATCTGTACTGTATATTGTTTCATCTGGTTTAATTGCTTTGCCCCTTGCTGTGGTTGGGGCTCAAGCTGTAGAATGATTTTGCCATTAGTGCTTTCAGTTATTCCACTCAGGAGAATTATCATTTTTAATTTGACTGCAGTAAACTAAAAGCTCAGCATGCACTAGTAGCAGTAACCCCAAAAGAGCAGTAAAAATACTGACTTGATTAAGATAATAAAATCATCAATGCTGCTTTCAAGCTAATACAAGTGCTTACACTAAAATTCACTATATATAGCAATTTCACTATTCATCATTTTTGCCTTTGTTTACATGATTTGCTTTTGTTCTACACTTAAGTTCCAATTTATTTTTTTGAGATGGTGATTTGCAATGGCTGTTATTTCGCCAAGAGGCATACTGCATTTTAAAACTTCAAACTAGGATTCCAAATGGTCTTAACCATCACTGGAATTTAGACTAAATTTAATGGGTCAGGTTTTTTTTCCAGGTTTTGGTTGTGTAGATATTTCTTAAAAAATGTTTTGGACTTTAAATTTAACATTTTAAATTAAATTAAAATTTAAAAAAATTTAAAAAATTTAAATTTAAAAGTTTGGGCACCCTGCAGAGTTAATATCTTGTACTGCCCCCTTTGGCACGTATCACAGCTTGTAAACGCTTTTTGTAGCCAGCCAAGAGACTTTAAATTCTTGTTTGAGGTATCTTTGCCCATTCTTCCTTACAAAAGTCTTCCAGTTCTTTGAGATTTCTGGGCTGTCTGTCACGCACTGCTCTTTTAAGGTCTATCAATAGATTTTCAATAATGTTGAGGTCAGGAGATTGTGAAGGCCATGGCAAAACCTTCAGTTTACGCCTCTTGATGTAATCCCCCGTGGATTTTGAGGTGTGTTTAGGATCATTATCCATTTGTAGAAGCCATCCTCTCTTTAACTTCAGCTTTTTCACAGATGGCATCAAGTTACCATCCAAAATTTGCTGAAATTTTATTGAATCCATTTTTCCTTCTACTCGTGAAATGTTCCCTGTGCCACTGGCTGCAATACAATCCCAAAGCATGATTGATCCACCCCCATGCTTAACAGTTGGACAGAGGTTCTTTTCATTAAATTCTGTGCCCTTTCTTTTCCAAACGTACCTTTGCTCATTCCGGCCAAAAAGTTATATTTTAACCTCATCGGTTCACAGAACTTGTTTCCAAAATGCCTCAGGCTTGTCTATATGTTCATTTGCAAAGTTCAAACGCTGATTTTTGTGGTGAGGACATAGAAGAGGTTTTCTTCTGATGACTCTTCCATGAAGACCATATTTGTACAAGTATCTCTTTATAGTGGAATAGTGTACCACAACTCCAGTGTCTGCCAGATCTTTCTGGAGGGATCGTGCAGTCAAACGTGGGTTTTGAATTGCTTTTCTCACAATCCTGCGAGCTGTTCTGTCTGATATTTTTCTAGGTCTTCCACATCTTGCTTTAACTTCCACTGATCCTGATGACTGTGATTTCTTTTTTTTTTTTTTTCTGGTTCAAATGTTTTTTATTTTCACATAAAAGAACAATACAGAACAAAAAGAAAGACAAAACAATATAGTGCATATATTTACAGTCATATATGGGATATTGTAGTAATCAAACAACATGGATAAAAGTATGAGTATCTTGTGGTCTAAAGTATGAGGTGGGAACTTAAGATAGAGGAACACTATAGGAAGGGCTTATGTATTAACCTTGTATGTACGAGAACAGCATCTCCGAACCTTACCCAGGTGCTGTAATATCATGCCTCCAGACCACTCTACCACTCCAAATGGGTTCAAACTGTGGTAAAGTGGGGGCAATTAGGGGAATTAGGTGCTTTGTTAACCAAGGTTGTAGGCAAAGTATAGAAGATACATACCAAAATAGATGTGTAAAGACCCAAAATATGTTCATATCTTTAGTATTTACCATGTTCCTATATATATTCGTAGTCTGTTTGAAGGACAATCATACTTATTACAGAAAAAAATTATATGATGTCACAATGAGAAAGTCCCATATGCATATGTCATACATAAAAAAAAAAAAAAGAAAAAGGAAAGAGAGGGAGAGAAGGAAAGGGACAGAAGGAGAGAGTCTCTCCAGGTGGTGGTTTGCATAGTAGGTAGCTCACTGAAGTAAGGTGTTGAAATAATTGGTACATTATTGAGGTAACAGTAATGACTGGTCAAAGTCAGGTGGAAAATAATGTTTTACTTAAGGTTGCCAGATCTGCGTAAATGTATTGATTTTATTGTCTTCAATAACCGACATTTTAGCGTGGGTTAAAGCGCTATTCATTCTGTGTTTGGCTTCTGCTACTATTAATGTTTTGGATTTCCAGGCTTTAGCTATGGTTTGTTTAGCTGCAGTGCTAAGCTGGAGGAATAATTTAAATTGGGAATGTGTTAGTGATGGTGGTTTCAGGTTAAGAAGAGCCATAGCTGGATCGGGAGAAATAGTGCATTCCAGAGCTTTAGAAGCCATATCAAAAATGCTGGCCCAGAATTCTTGGACTACCGGACACTGCCACTATATGTGGAAATGTGTACCTGGGGAAGGGCATCCTCTAAAGCAGTTGTTAGGATATGTCGGGATGAATTTAGCAATTCTGGCAAGCACCAGATACCATCTAGCTAGGACTTTAAAGTTAGTTTCCAAAGCAAAGCAATTCGGAGAGTAGCTTTTAGTAGCTAACCATATATTAGACCAGTCATTAGTGTTAAAAACACGATTCATATCTATAGCCCATTTATCAGTATAAGAGGGTAATACATCATTAGGAAGAGTAGTAAGTTGATGATATAACAAAGATATTAAACCTCTGATATGAGGATCACTTTTGCAAATACGTTCAAATTGAGTCATTTGATTGAGCGTAGAACCAGTCATGAGAAGAGGAGTATAAAAGTTTTTAATTTGCAAGTATCGGAAGATTTCAGATCTTGGAAGCCCATAGTCATCGCATAGTATTGGGAATTCTAGGATATTAGCGTTATTACATACTTGGTGAAGTCGGGTTAAGTTTGAAGTAGACCAGGCGGAAAATGATTTCGGATACTTCCAGGCCGGGTAGAAGGCTGGATTTGCAAGGAATGAGAGAAGGGGATTGTGTGTAGATTGAAGGTTGTAAGGTTTACCAAATTTGTCCCAAATAGATAAGGAATGCTTCGTAATGGGGTTAGAGATTTGCGACCTTTCATTGGGATGAATCCATAAAATATTGGCAAGAGATATAGGATCACAGTTGATGGATTCAACGAGCACCCAAAGGGGTGTTTCAGCTGTAGAATGATATTTTGGGAGAAGTGAGAGTTGTGCAGCAGAGTAATAAGAGGCGAAGTTTGGTAAACCTAATCCTTCCTTCAATTTACTAAGGTATAACGTGGCCTTTGGTATCCATGGTTTTGTTTTACCCCAAATAAAAGCTAAGACTCTACGTTGTATGATCCTGAGGAAGTATGCTGGTAATGGGATAGGTAGAACCCTGAATAAGTATAAAAATTTCGGTAAGATCAACATTTTTATAGCATTTATTCGTCCCACCCAAGACAGTGGAAGGGAAGACCATTGTTTCATATAATTAGTGACTTGTTTAAGTAGTGGGAGATAGTTAGCCCTAAATAAATCTTTAAGTGAAGTTGTGAGTTGAACACCTAAATAAGGTAATTGAGTAGGAACCCAGTGAAACGGTAGGGTGGATTAGAGATGCAAGAGATCGTTTTGTTCCAAGGAGATATTAAGGATATTAGATTTTGTGGGGTTGATTTTGAGTCCGGAGACTATAGCAAATTTATCTAATGTATTCAACAGATTTGGAGCAGATATGTGTGGGTGAGATAAAAAAATAAGGATATCATCAGCAAAAAGACATAATTTATGTTGGTAACCGCCTAATTCGATTCCTTTGATATCTAAGTTTGATCTGATTAATTGTGCCAATGGTTCAATAAGGAGGGCGAAAAGTAGGGGGGATAAGGGACAGTCTAGTACCTCTACAGATATTCATCATGGCAGATTTATAACCAGAGTACTTAATGTATGCTTTTGGATGATCATACAGTGAGGAAATCCATTTTAGAAAATGATTCCCAAATCCCCATTTTTGGAGCATATATTGCATATATGGCCAGGTGACAGAGTCAAATGCCTTTCTGATATCTAGGGATATGAGGCATGACGGGATACGTCTAGTCTTAGCTGCGTGCATGAGTAAAAGAGCGCGTCTGATGTTGTCACCTGCCTGTCTCTTAGGCATAAAGCCAGTTTGATCTCGGTGGATTAATTGACCTATGATATTATTAAGGCGAGTTGCCAAAATTTTAGCTAATAGCTTGATATCAAGGTTGAGGAGGGATATAGGGCGAAAGTTCGTCCATGAAGTAGTATCTGAGTGGGGTTTGGGAATCATTACTATAATAGATGTAAGTGTTTCTGTACGAAAGGATTGGTTTGTAAGGATAGAGTTAAAGGCTCTGGTTAGAATAGGTGCTAGAATATGCGAAAACTGTTTATAATACAGTGCCGAAAACCCATCATGGCCCGGTCTTTTATGGGGTTTTAAGAGTTTTATAGCATTCAGAACTTCAGGAATTGTTATAAGGCTCTCAAGATTATTGCGCTGTGTCTGATCTAGGGTAGGAAGCATAGTGTTAGAAAATAAGGTGTCTGCTTTTAATGTGTCAAACTCTTGGCTAGGAGTAATGTTTATATTAATTGGAGTGGAACACATCAAGTATTTTTACCGGGTTGCTGGTATAGCCCTCACGTGTAATCTTCAGTCTAAAGGAAGACTGTGCTTTTTGTATTGTTTTTAGGCTACGTGCCATAAGAGTATTAGGTTTGTTGGCCTGTAGATATTGGGTGTGTTGGCGTTTACACATTAATTTGTCAGCAGAGTCTGATAAAAAAGGGTCTAGGTCTAGGCGTGCCTTATCTAACTTTGTGTGGTTTATAGCAGTCGGGGTAGATTGAAAATTTGAATGACATGTGTTAAAAGCAGTTTCCAATTTTGCGAACAAAAGTTTACGCTCTCTCTTAAGTGTTGATGCTAGTTGAATAAAATTACCTCTAATAACAGATTTATGAGCTTCCCACAAAGTTAGGGGAGAAACATCATCTGTATCGTTAAAAGAGATGTATTCGGAAAGCGCTTGCTCAATTAATGGTTTATGAGAAGGATGGGTTAATAAGGAATCATTAATGTTCCAATTAGTATCATGAGATCTAGGTACCGTTGAGGCAATGGTGGTGAAAACAGCACAATGGTCTGACCATGGAAGTGGGATAATTTTAGATGCAACTATTTCTGGTAATAAACTTGATGGGACTAGGATATGATTGATTCGAGAAAATGATTTGTGTGGGTATGAATAATGTGTATAACGTCTATTGGTAGGGTTAATTTCCCTCCATGTGTCTACTAGTATGTGTGCTGAAAGCAGGGGCTGTAGGGTCAATTTCTGATTTCATAAAATGTATAATATTTTGAGGTTTTAACCAATTGTGGGGTCTAAAATTATTTTTTAAACATGTGTGCAAAACACACAAAACCAGTATGTTTAATTAAATCAATTATGTATTTTTAATTTTGTAATTAAATATTTTTAAAAGACCCATTCCTCGCTTAACTGTATTTAACCACCTCAATACTAGACACATTAATCTCTTCCTGCCCAGGCCAATTGCTCTCACACTTTGAACGCAAAGTACTCAGTCATGCAACACTGTACCCAATGAAATGTTTATAATTTTTTTTTAGACAGATAAAGCTTTCTTTTGGTGGCATTTAACCACTCCAATACAGGGCACTTTTACCCCCTTCCTGCATAGGCCAATTTTCAGCTTTCAGCACTGTCACACTTTGAATGACAATAACTCAAGTCATGCATCACTGTATCCAAACTAAATGTTTTATAATTTATTGAGACAGATAGTGCTTTGTAAAGAAATAGGAAGTAGAAGTGGGACTTTACATGAAACATGTCATTGTGGGTAAGGATAATATGTATGAATGAATATATAAATTAAATTAATTTTAATTTTGATTTGATGTCTAACCCCTGAGGGTAGTCCATGATTTTTAAAGCATAATAAATAAAATAATATGTAATACAGATATAATCATAATAGATTAACATAATAATTATAGTAATAATAATGAATTTAATGCAAACAATTGATAGACATGATTAATACAATTCTTACAACATAATACATAAATCGATAAAATTACAAATCAGAAATACATAGATCACATGATAAAAGTACAGGCAAGGGAGAATAATGTTATTGGAATTCATAATTAGAACAAGCTTAGCTGGGCACCCTTAGTTGAAAACCTGATGCGTTTCATGGCTTTCTGCCAATCAGGGGTAAGATGCACGTGTTTACTTAAAAATCAAGTAAATAAAAAAACTATTGATATATAGATTGTTCTAATGGAAAAAAAAAAATCTGAGACAACCACTTACTGAAAATACTTACAGAATAGCCCGTAAGTTATGCCCGACTCCAGCAATGGGATTACATGGTGGTCTGGAACAAATTGTCTCACCAGAGATTGAGGCAGGGTAACACCCAACCCTCCGAGCAGTCGGAGAGAGGGCCAGGGGAAATGGCAGCCATGGACCAACCCATCCAATAAATGTTGTGTGTACACATTTTGACCAAAATCTGTGAGAAAATAATAAATAAAAGCTGTGAATAACAAAAACAAATGTTGCGGGTTATATGTACAAATTGAGTGTCTATAAGGTGAGTGAGACCAAAGTGTATGTGTAGCGAATGAAAGGTATGCAGAATGAATACGGTCTAAACATACCCAAGGAAAGGTGTGCAAGTATGCAATAAATGCACTATGGAATATGTGTGTATGGAATCATAGTGGCAATTGCCATTGTAGAGTGACACAAACTAATATGGCTAAGGGTCATACATGCATGTAAACCCATACAGAAATAAATGTGTGAAGGAGGTGTATATGGGGCAAGCCCATGATTAGGACCAAAATGTATGTTTAATAAACAAAATATATGTGTATACAGGATTGATTAATGGTGTTAATGCACCCATAAGGGTGTGTAAGTAAGCAACAAATACATTACAGAGTAGATATATGTGAAAACATGAATATGCCTGCCATTACTCTATGATATGAGTGCTTCTCAGAGTAGTTTGTTTCACGTGAAACAAAGTGGAGGAGTGAACTTCCAATCAGTCCCAGCTGCAGTACCCCCGGTCCTAGGCGGGTCCCTGCCAATGTCATGTGTCAATGTCTAAGCAGCAAGTAGGAGGTGAGGGAAGCTTCCACCTAAGGTACACAGTTTTTGATTGAAAATGTAAACTTTATTTTGCATGAAAATATACAAAAAACAATACTTCAACATGGTACATTTCACTCTGTACAATACAGTTCCAAGCATACAAATACATTACATTCATACTGGGGTATGATGCCTAATGTGTTGCGCAGAGTAATAATACCCTGAAACATCACATCATGCATGACACTGCATTACCCTGAAAGCATTAACTAAAAACATGTAACTAGCAAGTCATATAACTTTTCAGACAAATTGCATTTCAACAGGCAACAGGTGTGATGGGGGGAGCGTGGGGAGGGGGAAAAAGAGTTCACAGGCCTGAAGCTTTATTAAACTGCCAAAGGATACATGGGGGTGGGGGAAGGGAAATCTTCTGACCTCCTCTTCCTCCTTAAAGTCCATAAAGTTATAGTCTCTGAGCAGACTGTGAACCAGTCTGCAAAGTCCTCTGTGGACATCCTCTCCCGCTGGTGGATAAGGTGCTCTCTGGCGCACCATAAAGTGTATTTAAAGCAATACACCACCCGCCAGGCACTGTCAATGTCCTCCTGTGAATGAGTTCCACATAAGAGTCCGTTCAACACACCGAAGTGTGTGATTGCAATTTGTGGTACACAGTCTTTAAGTTCTGGTTCCAATGCACTCAACAGTCCCTGTGCTAAGGGGCACTCCCAGAAAACGTGCAAAGTAGTTTCCCTTCTGGATGATACAAAAAGGGCAGTGCCTGTATCTGCACAGGTTTCTGGATTCATTGTATTGCCATCCATGCCAGAGTCTCTTTAAAGAAACATTCCTTCAGACCACTTTGCAAGTGGCTGAATGGAGGCCTGGAACAGTCTCAACAATGTCTGATGGTCTAATCAACTTGTCAATAGTTTTTGGCTTCCACAAGTCCGGCTTAACTCCATGCAGCCCGGCTCCTTTATAAACTTAAAAGTATCCAAGTAATACCAAGGAGTGTCTCAGTTGTAGGGGATGGATCTGTCCCATTTGTTCCATCCAAGGGACCTCCAAAAAGGCAGGAGGAAAAAACGGGACATGAAGTTACCGCCAGAGTCCAAAGTTCTGTCAACCAAAGTCCTGCAGATGCAGTTACAAGCAAAGAACACCCTCAGTAGAGTGGCAATGTCAGGCACACCCTTACTGCTCTTGAGAGGTAAACATAACCGCCCGCTTCACTCTGTCCATTTTGGAGCTCCAGATGAAGTGAAACACCGCCCTGGTGATGGGCTTGCAGGTGTTAACCCGGGGGGAGCCAGGCCTGGGCGAGGTACTGCAACACAGGGAGAATCTTGCTGCGGAGTACCAGTGTTTTACCTTCGATGGTGAGTTCTCTGAGGCTCCAAAGTCCAAACCTCTGATGCATTTTGGCCAGTCTCTCCTCCCAGGACTTCAGGGCTGTGCCCTCAACTCCAAACCAGACCCCAAGAATTTTGATGAAGGAATGGGTTCAGAAGAAGGCAGGAACCACTTTCCGAAGAGCATGACTTCTGACTTCCCGCAGTTGACATTTGCCCCTGAAGCTTTGTCGAAGTCCTCACAGGTCTGGGCGAGTGTGTCAATGGAGCACACAGAACAGCGCCACATCATCCATGTAGAGTGAGCACTTGACCTCCCGTCTGTCTGTTCCTGGTGCGGTGATCCCTCTGATGTCTGGGTTCCATCTGATGCTTTGGGCAAAGAGCTCTATACAGCAAACAAAAGCAGAGGTGAGAGAGGGCAGCCTTGTCTGACCCCAGAAAGAACTGGAAAGGGGTCCATTTTTCAGCAATTCACCAATACCAAACTACAGATGCCATTATGCATTACATTCACATACGAACAAAACATTTCCCTGAGACCAAACCTGCACAGAGCTCTGCACATAAACTCATGGCAGACACGGTCAAAGGCCTTCTCCTGGTCAAGACTGAGCAGGGCCACGTGCTCATGGTGGTCATGAATGTACTGGACCATGTTCTGGACAAGCGCAAGGCTGTCTGCAATCCTGCAACCAGGAATGCCACAAGTCTGATCCAGGTGGATAATATGTCTGATGACAGACTTCAGCCTGTTGGCTAAAACCTTGGCAAGGATTTTGTGGTCCACACTCAAGAGAGAGATCGGACACCAATTTTTCAGGTCTGATCTCTTCCCCTTCCGTTTATACAAAATCGGGATCATCCCCTCCCTCAGTGACGGAGGCATTCTGCCCTCCACCACCATCTCCCCATACAGCTCGAACAGGTCGGGGCCCACAAGATCCCACAGTGCTACATAGAGCTCTGCTGGGAGACCATTGCAGCATGGGGTCCTGCCCTGCTTAAAGGATTTAGCGGCATAGTGCAGCTCCCCCAATGCCAGTACCCCAGTGGATGCCTGCCCACCTCTGCTGCGGCATGTGATGGAAAAACAAACAAGCTCCCGCCTCGTGGTGTCTAATGGCACAGCTCGCAGGGATTTTTTTGAACATGATGCCGATGCGCTGAGGTCAGACCCTGCCCCCATCATGTGATTGGGATGGATGGAGGGGAGAGAGCTGAGCGCATCACAACCCCAGAAGTGAAACTGCTGGGTGTCCAGTCCCACCACTCATGTGCTGGGCTGGCTAACAGATGGTCTAGGGGAATATCCCTAAGAGATCAGATTGGTCTCTATAGGTAGATGAAAAGGTGTATCTGATGATGGTTATCGAGCAAACTAGAACTAAGGGTAAATAAAGATGTAGATATACTTGATGCTTTGCTAGCTAAGGGTCATGAATAAAGGGAACATATAAATGAATATATAATAATGATAATTTTAATATATTATGTGCGTAAGGTCACTGATATTGGGAACATTTTTAAAAAGTGACCTATTGCAACGATGATATAACAATGGCATGCTTCCATTCCTAAATAATTTGTAAAGAAATAGGAAGAAGTAGAAGTGGGACTTTACATGATACATGTCATTGTGGGTAAGGATAATATGTATGAATGAATATATATAACACGGTGCATGTTTTTTTCCTGAAACTTCCCTCTTAAAATGATGGTGCATCATTTTAAGAGGGAAGTTTCAGGAAAAAAACATATTTTTTAACCACTTCCAGACCAGCCTCGTTTTGGATTTTAGGTGTTTACATGTTTAAAACTGTTTTTTTTGCTAGAAAATGACTTAGAACCCCCAAACATTATATATTGTTTTTTTTTCAAACACCCTAGAGAATAACATGGCGGTCATTGCAATACTTTTTTTCACACCGTATTTGCGCAGCGGTCTTACAAGCGCACTTTTTTTGGAAAAAAGTCACTTTTTGTAATAAAAAAATAAGTCAACATTAAAATTAGCCCAATTTTTTTTGGGATTGTGAAAGATAATGTTACGCCGAGTAAATTGATACCCAACATGTCCTGCTTCAAAATTGCGGCCGCTCGTGGAATGGCGTCAAACTTTTACCCTCAAAAATCTCCATAAGCGACATTTAAAAAATTCTACAGGTTGCATTTTTGGAGTTACAGAGGAGGTCTATGGCTAGAATTATTGCTCTCGCTCTACCGATCGTGGCGATACATCACATGTGTGGTTTGACTACCGTTTTCATATGCGGGCGCTGCTCACGTATGCGTTCGCTTCTGCGCGCAAGCTCGTCGGGACGGGTTGTTTTTAAAAAAAAAAATTTTGGGGTTTTTCTTATTTATTTTACTTAATTAAAAAAAAAATGGATCACTTTTATTCCTATTACAAGGAATGTAAACATCCCTTGTAATAGAAAAAAGCATGACAGGTCCTCTTAAATATGAGATCTGGGGTCAAAAAGTCCTCAAATCTCATATTTGGACTTCAATGAAATAAAAAAAAAAATGTCATTTAAAAAAATGACATTTGTAAATTCCCCTTTAAGACGTATGGGCGGAAGTGACGTTTTGACGTCGCTTCCGCCCTCCTATGGTAAAGAGATGAGTGGGGGCCATCTTAGCCTCACTCATCTCTATACACAGGCAGGGAAAGGACCCGATCGCCTCCGCCACTGCCGACGGCTCCGGTAAGCAGCGGAAGGCACGGGAGAGCGCCGGGAGCGGGGGGCACCGAATCCGCCGCGATGACCACCATTATCGGAAAGGGGACCGCTCACTGTGAAGAGGGATACCTCGGTTGTGGCAGCAGCTGCTGCCATTACCGAGATATCCCTCTTCAAAAAAATGACGTATATATACAGTGAGCGGTCGGTAAATGGTTAAATAAACAACTTTGAATTAGAATAAGGGTCAGTGCCCATCAATGCAGCCTGATTAGTGCCCATCGGCAGCATCCCCATCTCCCATCAATGCAGCCTGATCAATGCCCATCTGCAGCCTCAAAGCAACCTGATCAATGCCCATCTGCAGCCCATCTCCCATGAATGCAGCCTGATTAATGCCCATTTTTAGCCTCAATGCTCATCTGCAGCCTTACCATCTCTCATCAATGCAGCCTGAACAGTGCAGGAAATCACTGAGCTATCATCTCCTCAGTCGGCAGTCACATACACAGTCCCGCCTCTGCCATCGGCATTGGACCAGCTCCTGTGATAGACAGAACACTGGTCCAATGCTGATGGCAGAGGCCAGACTGTGTGTTTGACGTGAGAGCCGAGTAAACAGGAGATGACGGCTCTGTGAATTCCAGTGGCGCTTGTCCCCCTCCTTCCCCTCCGAGGTACACTATCAGCGTATAACATGCACCTGTGATTTGCCCCCTATTTTCAGGGGGAAACAGTGCATGTTATACGCCAATAAATACAGTAATTTTAATTTTGATTTGATGTCATTAACCCCTGAGGGTAGTCCATGATTTTTAAAGCATAATAAATAAAATAATATATAATACGGATATATTATAGAATATAATATAATACGGATATACGGATTCTGTATGGGTTTACATGCATGTATGACCCTTAGCCATATTAGTTTGTGTCACTCTGCAATGGCAATTCCCACTATGATTCCATACACACATATTCCATAGTGCATTTATTGCATACTTGTACACCTTTCCTTGGGTATGTTTGACCTTATTCATTCTGCATAACTTTCATTTGCTACATATACCATGCAGTCACATTTGTTTTTAGTATTCACAGTTTTTATTTATTATTTTCTCTCAGATTTTGGTCAAAATGTGTACACACAACACTTATTAGATAGGTGGTGTGAGTATCTGGGTTTGTCCTTGGCTGCTGTTTACCCTGGCCCTCTCGCTGTGGGGGGGGGGGGGGGGGGGGGTGTTACCCTGCCTCAACCCTGTGTGAGACAATTTGTTCCAGACCACCACGTAATCCCATTGCTGGAGTCGGGCATAACTTACAAGCTATTCTGTAAGTATTTTCAGTAAGTGGTTGTCTCTGATATTTCCTTTCCATTAGAACAATCTATATATCAATAGTTACTTTATTTACTTGATTTTTCAGTAAACATGTGCATCGTACCCCTGTTGATTGGCAGAAAGCCATGAAACGCATCAGATTTTAAACTAAGGGTGCCCAGATAAGCTTGTTCTAATTATGAATTCCAATAACATTATTGGAATCCCTTGCATGTACATTTATCATGTGATCTATGTATTTCTGATTTGTAATTTTATTGATATGTGTATTCATTTGTAAGAATTGTATTAATCATGTCCATCGATTGTTTGCATTAAATTCATTATTATTGCTACAATTATTATGTTAATCTTTTATGATTATATCCATATAAAATATTTTATTTATTATGCTTTAAAAATTATGGACTACCCTCAGGGGTTAATGACATCAAATTAAAAATAATTTAATTTATATATTCATTCATACATATTATCCTTACCCACAATGACATGTTTTATGTAAAGTCCAACTTCTAATTCCTATTTCTTTATAAATTATTTAGGATTGGAAGCATGCCATTGTTATATCAAGGTTATGATAGGTCACTTTTTAATTTTCCACAGATAGTGCTTTCTTTTGTAATTCTTCTAATCCGGATGTAATGACTGCTAACTCATTTCTTGAGGCAACTTTTTGTAAAGTATACAGTCTAAGAGATTACAATACATAGAAAGGGAAGACCCCCACTATGCCAACATCCAATAATTATATGAAAGGATTGAATGAGTTAAAAGAAACTCTATTAAAATAAGGCAGACTTTATGGGCACAACACAAGGCAGTAATTTAAAATACAATATCTTTACTACAAAAATGATTAAAAAAACTTTATACAAACAAGAACACCCTACTAGACTGACAAGGTCAACAGACACCCAATGGAAAGGACATAGAAGTGTGGATCTGAAATTATAATAATATGTAAGATCTGTGATGGATACAAAACACTATATATAATTATCACTGAGTAGGATCTATAAACTTCTCCATGCCATCTTGTCAACACAATTTTAATAGCTTCCTTAGGACATATTGGGTAGGTGCTAATACAAAATTAAAATAGTGCAAGAAAAAAAAGCATAAGTGTTCATAGTATTGTAATGTATATATCATATTAATAATGTATATAGGTCTTTGAAAACACATAAGGACATACAAACGACACCACATATATGCGTGCCAGATAATCCATGAGACCAGCTATAGGGTGACACCACACAGAACAAATTACGGACCAAGATCAATCCTTCCCACCAAACCAAATGTTTTGTGACACTTAGATTATGGAGGAGAAAATCTGTTTCCAATATAACCAAGGTCCACTGATGATCCTATGAATAAAACAAGCAGTATACTATATGACATCTCCTCATTTATCATGTCATAATAAACTGTGTCCCGTATGTAATATATCATTACCTATTAATAGGGGTGAGTTGACTCAATCAGAGTGGAATGTTGAGTAAAGAAGAAAGCTGTATATCAAGCAACACCTTGTGCATGTCGATATCTAAAAATGGTATTTATATATGAAAGCTGATTTACACAGCTAGTATGAATATAGGGGGGGGAGAAAAGGCAGAGGTGACAAAACTCAGCATATAAGATACATGGGGTAACCCCAATAACATCCATGAATGGATGTAGAGTCTATTTGTATTACATGTCATGTAATGGTTACCACAAAAAAATAATTTGTGTGATCAACCCAGAAAGGGGAAGCACAGCCACTGCTTGGATATATCCACTCGAATAGGGTCCCGACCATCAATTTAGTATATGTATAGAGAGTATAAAGCAGACCATTATGCATTAAAAAATGTAATAAGCATTTACAACCATGGAAATAAAATCTGGAGCTCAAATCTTGTGCTCCTTAACCTCATTGTTTCATGTGTATCAACGGGGGATTATTATAAAGCCACAGCCATGAAATTTCCAGATAAGATATGAGGTGCCTAAAACATATAAAAGAGTGCTCCAATATAGTATACATATATTAAGGAGCATTCTTTCACTCATATTGGACAGTGATTTTGTGAATGATGTCTCCTATTATTGAAGCTTTGGCGCCAAATCGTGGCACTTTCAAACAGGGGGCTGGGTGGCCCGTCGTCAGCCGACATCACCACGCCCCATCCGCGTCATCTCCCGCATCGCAATTACGCGGTGCATGTCCAGAAGTAACTAGGAAGAGAGATCAAGTCGGATCGGGGAGAAACGTGGAAGGGGCAGCCTGACGTCTCAGACGTCACAGGGCTCCGTCCGCCCAACTCCCGCATATGAGCGCACATCAAGAACTGTGTGTGAGGGAGAGAATCATGGCAACAACATGGGTGGTAGGCGGAGAATCATTCCGCCTACACACGTCACAATGCCAGATCTGCATGACCACTGGTGCCAGGTACACACCACGCATTGGCAGATTAGTCAAGCAAAAATCAAACAAGTATTCACCTTACTTCCACAGCCTGGCCGTGCTTCAGCATTAGGGAGAGAAAGGAACAACGTGCAGGCCACAGCAGACAATTAGCTGGAGTTCAAGAAACTTACTAGGCTCAATCGCAGTGTGATTTCATATATATCCCCTGTCTCACCATGGTTATAAAACCATAGTCAAATAGAGTCACCAGGCACCAGGTACAAAAAAAAAAAATACAATTTAAAATTGGAAAACATTTTTCCAATTTTTTTATTTTTTTGTCAAATTAACATAAAGCAAGCTGTCCTCAACTTCATATTCTCAGCTGCTTAAAAAGTGATAAATAAATTCTTTGTTCACTTAAATAACACTACTTTTACAGCAACATGATGACTATTACCTAAACTGTGAAGAATTTAGTGTAAGATTCATTAATTAGGACTGTAAATGTTATTATGTGATTAACTTTTTTAAATACATATTTATAGGATTATTTTGCTTATTAACACAAATAACTTGTTTAAATATTCCCAGCATTCCTTCTATTAATTAAATCTAGCATGTTATACCTTTCACTGTTTTTGATTAATTTTGCCTAATTTAAGTGACTGCATTCTCAACCAATGTTTTCCTGAACATAAAAAGCCATGTGTAGATACAGTTTTTAATTAAAATATTTTGGACAATATAAAGGCAAATTTATTATTAGGGAAACAGGGAGAAGTAGCTACGTATTTAAGATGTAAACCTTGTTTAAACTAGTGTGAACACTTAATTTTGTCCAGATGGTCATAGGTATCTGCATTGTAGAGTAAAATCTGTAAGTACATTGACAGTAGTTAATATTACATATTGATACCATTGAATAGATTTAGTATAACTTTGAATCCAAAACCATTGAAACATGCTGTCGTTTAGTTATAACACAGTTGGTGTCATTTACAGATCTACCCACAGGAAAACACAGATCTAATTAATAGCTAACTTCCCTCATTAAAACAATTTCTCATGCATTTGGATAGCTTTTTGACATTCAAAAGACATTGAAGCAGCTGGACCCAACATTTTCCCCACTCCCCTTACATTGCAGGAGTCAAATATTAACAGAAATTAAGATCATATGGCTCATAAGTTAATTAGCCAAGTCAGTGGAACCGTGTTTTGTCTGTAAGTTAAAGTAGTCATGAATCATTATTATCGGTACATCTGTTCTAAAACGAATCTAAAAAAAAAGATATATCTCTTTTCAATAATAAAATTACTTTTCTGTGTTTATGTATTGTATGTCAGGAATGGCAAGTATAACTCTTGTTTTTGTTATTAGTCATTTTTTGCTTCAATGCATTGGTGGAATTATAAAGTAAAATTGTACTAAGGGAAATACTGTATGTATTTTGCCATTTCTAATCCTTCACTAAAATGCTACTTGCATAGCTGTCCTACTGATCCAACAAGTTCATTACTAAAGATCTGAGGAGCAGGTGTTGTGGCTTCACTTTCTACATGCTTATTGTGGACCAGTGAGTCAGAAAGTGTTGAAGCTGTTATTGGGGTACTGTCAAGTGGGAAACCAATGCACCCTGCTCAATGCTCAAATAGAGAACAAAGCCTGGGAACATGCAGATACGGATATGGTAAAGAAGTAATAAAATGTTACTTGCTGCTGTAAAATTATACATGCAGTTGTGTCTATGGAATACCACCTGTTTTTCACTGAGTATAATTGGAAGACTATTCATACAGATTTATAGTAAGAAGATAAAGTTACAGTTAAAAGTTTCCACCTTTTTTTATTGGGTACACAGGCTACTTTGAGAGTCTGCATAAACATAAGGCAATAAGCTAGCACACGATTATAATATACATATTAAAGAATCCATGGTTCTATCTTTCAATATCAGGTTTGCCTGTGAGTTGAAGATGTGCTTTAACAGCTATTTCCAGTAGAATTAGCACATCTTAACATATCGTTAATAGTTTGGTGGTTGCTTCTAAATGATATTTAACAATGTCTGCTTATGTTGCTGTAGTCAACTTAAAATAGGTTCTATGAGCAACATTTGTTTTTTTACCTTAATGCATTCAATGCAATAAGGTAAAAAAAAATCAAAACAACTTTTGATATTAACACCCCTATGGTATGGGGGAGCAATAGTTTTCTGATATTTCAACCACTACACCATAAACTAAATATTACACGTTTGCAAACAGATTCTGAAGTCATTTAACTAATGCAGTGAGTGATCTAGTTTTGGTTAAATTTTTTTGCAATTATTTCAATTTCTCACAATTATTAAAGTATCCATGTGTTTTCTGCTAATGGTTTATTTTTCTATTAAACAAATATATTCAGAGGAAATGACAGGGCACCAGAATAGACATGGATTTGCTGCACACCTAAAAATTTATAGCAAAATATGGCTTTGCCTAAAATAGGGACATGGTTTTAGGGCCAGTTCACACCAGACGCAGTCCCGTTTCTGTTCCGTGTGCTTTTTTTATGCACTAAAAATGCATGCACAGTGTTTTCCATGTATTCCAATGGCTCTAGTTCACACCATGCAGTCAGTTTCCGGTCAGTTTCTGCACTGGAAACTGACCAGAAACCGACAGCATGGTGTGAACTAGAGCCATTGGAATACATGGTAAACACTGTGCATGCATTTTGTGCAGAAAAAAACGCGCACGGAACTGCCTCTGGTGTGAACTGACCCTTAATGTGATCATGACCTGGCCTAAAGGAGACTGCATCATACAGACATCCCTCTTTATGTGGCCACCCCCATTATGTAGTTACAAACCATGGCTATTTTCAGTTATCAAGCCCCTTTAAGCACTTTATGCAACTACCAGGCATCTTCTTTTGAACCTTTAAATAATATGGGGATACCTTAAAACTACACATGGCAAGAAACAAGTCTATGTAGACCTTTAAAAGTGAAAGTAAGAAACAAAATGTGTATAAAAGTTTCCTTGTTGTTTTTTCGCCAGGATAATGTAACAACCTCTAATATTCAATCCTAGGAGAAGAAAAGCTTAAAGGGGTGTTCCGGCAGAATTTATAATTTTAAATAAAAATACCCCTATAATACACAAGCTTAATGTATTCTAGTAAAGTTAGTCTGTAAACGAAGGTCCGTTTTGTTAGTTTATAGCATTAGTTTGTTACTTTGTAAACTTCCAGCAGGCCGTGGCCATCTCAAGTTGGCATATTGAAGCCAGACTGTATTTCTTCCTGGATCTCATCCTTGCAGATCTCGCACATGCTCAGTGCAGCACAAGCAGTGTAATAGGTTTCAGGTCAGGTTTCCATAGCAACGGCAGAAGTTTCCACCCCTTAGCTATGCAAACCTCTCCTCCCCTCCTCCCTTCAGGAACCAGGAAATATACTGCATGTATAGCAAGGAATATTATTCAAGAAATACAGAAATCTGCTGCAAATGGTAATAGCTTTAAAAATATACTAGTTGTAAACAAAATCATTTGTTTCTGTGCAGATATACAGTGGTGTGAAAAAGTGTTTGCCCCCTTCCTCATTTCCTGTTCCTTTGCATGTTTGTCACACTTAAGTGTTTCGGAACATCAAACCAATTTAAACAATAGTCAAGGACAACACAAGTAAACACAAAATGCAAGTTGTAAATGAAGGTGTTTATTATTAAAGGTGAAAAAAAATCCAAACCATCATGGCCCTGTGTGAAAAAGTGATTGCCCCCCTTGTTAAAACATACTATAACTGTGGTTGTCCACACCTGAGTTCAATTTCTCTAGCCACACCCAGGCCTGATTATTGCCACACCTGTTCACAATCAAGGCATCACTTAAATAGGAGCTGCTTGACACAGTAAGGTCCACCAGAAGATCCTTAAAAGCTACACATCATGCCGAGACCCAAAGAAATTCAGGAACAATTGAGAAAGAAAGTAATTGAGATCTATCAGACTGGAAAGGGTTATAAAGCCATTTCCAAAGCTTTGGGAATCCAGCGAACCACAGTGAGAGCCATTATCCACAAATGGCGAAGACATGGAACAGTGGTGAACCTTCCCAGGAGTGGCCGGCCGCCCAAAATTACCCCAAGAGCGCAGCGACGACTCATCCAAGAGGTCACAAAAGACCCCACAACAACGTCCAAGGAACTGCAGGCCTCACGTGCCTCAGTTAAGGTCAGCGTTCATGCCTCCACCATCAGGAAAAGACTGGGCAAAAATGGCCTGCATGGCAGAGTTCCAAGGAGAAAACCACTGCTGAGCAAAAAGAACATCAAAGCTCGTCTCAATTTCTCCACAACACATCTTGATGATCCCCAAGACTTTTGGGACAACATTCTGTGGACCGATGAGACAAAAGTGGAACTCTTTGGAAGGTGTGTGTCCAAATATATCTGGCGTAGAAGGAACACTGCATTTCAGAAAAAGAACATTATACCAACAGTAAAATATGGTGGTGGTAGTGTGATGGTCTGGGGCTGTTTTGCTGCTTCAGGACCTGGAAGACTTGCCGTGATAAAAGGAACTATGAATTCTGCTGTCTACCAAGAGATCCTGAAGGAGAATGTCCGACCATCTGTTCGTGTACTCAAGCTGAAACGAACTTGGGTTCTGCAGCAGGACAATGATCCTAAACACACCAGCAAGTCCACCACCGAATGGCTGAAGAAAAACAAAATGAAGACTTTGGAGTGGCCTAGCCAAAGTCCTGACCTGAATCCTATTGAGATGTTGTGGTATGACCTTAAAAAGGCCATTCATGCTCGAAAACCCTCTAATGTAACTGAATTAGGACAATTCTGCAAAGATGAGTGGGCCAAAATTCCTCCAGGACGCTGTAAAAGCCTCATTGCACGTTATCGCAAACGCTTGGTTGCAGTTGTTGCTGCTAAGGGTGGCCCAACCAGTTATTAGGTTTAGGGGGCAATCACTTTTTCACACAGGGCCATGATGGTTTGGATTTTTTTTCACCTTTAATAATAAACACCTTCATTTACAAATTGCATTTTGTGTTTACTTGTGTTGTCCTTGACTATTGTTTAAATTGGTTTGATGTTCCGAAACACTTAAGTGTGACAAACATGCAAAGGAACAGGAAATGAGGAAGGGGGCAAACACTTTTTCACACCACTGTATATATACAGAGGCGTAGCTTGAAGCTTGTGGGCCCCGATGCAAAAGTTGATCTGCCCCCCCCCACTACTTCCAACGTGCATGCAGATACATCCACCACACGCCAAAGATACTCAAAGTGGCTTAAGAGTTTTGAGTTCCTAGAGTTCCTCTTTACTTTAGTAGAGGGCAGGGATCACAGCTGGAGAATCAGGACGGGGATCACCCCTTGCAGGTCACTTGGCAAAGATCCTTTTCCCTCCCAGCAATGTATAAGCTACTCCCCCCCCCCCACACTACACAGGGCTGAAATCACATTCCTGTACACACATTCTTTCAGTCTTCACAGGGTATATCTGGCATTTATGTCGCCGTTCTGACCTGTGAAATTCTCTGGTCGGAACGGTGTAGTTGCAGTAGGCGGATACACCCTGTGCAGATCGTGGCTGTGTTGTAAAGGAATGTGATTTCAGCCCTGCGGAGGAGGAACAGTATAGAGTGCTGTAATGGGAAAGGAGCTCAGCAGCTGGGCATAGCATGCAGGGTGGAGGGGGGTGGTCAGGGGGCTTGAGGGGGGCACTTAGATCTGGGAGGGCAAAGCCCCCCGTGACACATAGTCTGGAGCCCACAGCCCCTCTGGAGCCCCTCAGGAGGTGTTAAGGGATTTGTTTTAGCAATTTCTGAAGGTTTCTCTGTCAGTGTTGGTAGGTGTTGGGGAAGGTCCCCTCCCGGAGGTGTGTGTCTTTTCCCCAGTTGTCAGGGAAGTGGGGTAAGTAGACATCCCCGGGTGGGGGTACAGAGAATCCCAGCTGGTAACTAGGAGACACTGAGCATCTTACCTCACCAGTGACATCGGTCCCTACAGGACGGCACTCTCCTCCTCTTGTCTCGCTGAGCTCGGTTACCATTCCATGTTGCAAGCACACAGCACAGATGCTTCCCCATCTTGGGCTGTTTTCACCTTGTGCTCCTCTCCATTCAGCTTCTGCCAAGGCAATGGGAAGCTCACAGCTTCTCCCCAGCCAATGGGAACCGAGGGATGTGGACCGTGGAAGGCAAAGTAGAAGCCCAGTACTGGAGCGTGGCTGTGGGGCCCTAGGGCAGATCGGAAGCTGGATTTTGTGGAGGATATGATAATATGACAGGGAGGCTGCAGGGGCCCCTGGAGCTAGGGTCGGGGTTGCGATTGTGACCCCTGCAACCCCTTATGCTATGCCCATGTATATATATATATAACAACATTATATATATATATATATATATATATATATATATATATATATATATATATATAATCTTGTTATGTATGTATATGTGTGTTTTTATATATATATATATATATATATAGATATATATACACTACACTATCTACACTCAGCGGCTACTTTTTTCTGTACACATTTTCATTTATAATAATAATCTCAGCAACAAAATTTATTTATGCATCTAGATGTATTAAAGACGACTTTATGAGGTTTAAACTGAGCATAATAATGTTGAAAAATGGGGCAAGTGTTATGGTGTTAGATGGGATGGTGGGAGTATTTAAAAAACTGCTTATTTACAACTATTTGCACGAATAACGTTCTCTGTTATATAGATAATCGTGTTAAAATTTAGTAAATATTGACTGAGCGTCATCTATGTGCATTGGTGGCTTTTGCTTAAAAAATTTTTGGGGGGGTGGGGTGGGCCGAAAACCTGGCAAACTCACTCTACCCCATCGTTTGATTGCCACTTTGCTCACCCATTGGCTGCCTGCCAGTTTTTTTTCTCATTTAACCTAATTTTCATTTGTGGTGACCTAATAATAATATATATTTTTTTATTATATATATATATAACAGATCTTACTGAAAAAAAATAATGGTAAATAACTTTTTACATTTCCAAAACAAACTTATAATGTGTATAATGTAAAAGTTACATGGCTGTATTTCATATTGTGATTGCAAATAATTATAGGAGAAGTCATGCATGAGCTCGTTTGGCTGATTTTTTACCTTTTTCAGTAGAGTGTGGTCTGAAGTCCGCTCTCTGCTGACATCACACAGATCAGTCCAGGCACCACGTCATCCTGACTCTGGAAGTCTGGATGTGCCTGGTGCCTGGACTGATAGCAGTCTCAGCGAACTGCTCCCAGCCACAGCTTAGAGCTCCAGTGAGCATGGAGGGGCAGAGCGGAGAGCCGCTGACTGACAGGCAGCAGCTCTATGATTTAGTCGGTTCTCAGTGATCCCCATCAGCGATGTTGGATTGCTCCGTTCTCAGTGCAGAGGCACTGGGGGACAGATGCAGCATCGGTCACATTCTGTATCCACCTAGGTAAGTATAATGGGAAAAAAACACCATAATTCTCTTTTAATGTGGTTTTCTGTGCGTGCCAAAAAATGAATTTAAAGTCCACAGCTACAAATACAGTAGCTGGTAACTTTTAATATATGGACACTTACCTGTCCAGGGAGCCCGCAATGTCTGCACCCCTGCAGATTTTTGGATCAGCTGTTGGTAGCTGCCGCCACCATGACCATTATCGGAAACTGGCATTGAATCCATTTGGATTCACAGGCGGATCCCTACTGTGCATGGGCAAATGGTGCTGCACTCTCCAAATGTCATGGGGGGAAGGATGACGTACCTCGCCGCAGCCATGGCAGATGGAAGTGGAATTATGTACCTGTCAAAAACAGGTATCCTCTCCCCCCCAACCCCTGCAAGGTGGAAAATGTGTCATCTGGGTGGGTGTTGGGGGAAGGCAGATAAGCATAGTTTTAACTCCAATTGGATCCTTGCAACTTCACAGCTGGTTCCCTAATGTGCTTGCTTGAAGCATGTTGCACTTTGTCAATAGACATGTTGCGTGTAAAGGAGGAGGGGGGGAGACAAACTTTTTGGATAGACCATTTCTTGTGCCAACGGTGGACAACGTTGACTGTGAAGTGTGGCTGAGGAAGCAAGACAGTCAATCTTATGCTGCTGTTTGATTGAAATAGCCCTCATTTTATTGACACAGGCATCTAAGGGATAGGGTAGATGAGAATGCAGGAGGAGGACATAGGATAGAAGGTAACATTTATGAAGGCATCACTGTTGGCATGACAAGTGCATTCACTAAATGTGTGTGTGTCCATAATGACTTTTAAAATTGTCAATGTTCTTGAAAGGTAGAAATTATATTTTAATGTAGTAATTTTTTTTTAAAGGATGATGCAATACTGCCTCAGATTGAAGTTGAAACCCCCCCTGTCAGCAGTTTTAGCAACTCTACGTGGAAGGAGAGAGTAAGCATTATTAGAAATAGCTTGATGTACCATGAACTGAGCTGGTTGTTAAGCAGCGGGCCAGGAAGCCGACCGCCCATGTCCTTAACAACCATGAGTCATCATCTGTCAGCGAGCTTCCCCACTAACAGATGAATGTAAAGAAAAGAATGCCGGCATTGCCTGGCAATAGAAGACTGTTGAATAAAATGGCGTGGGGTCCCCCACCCAGTCCATACCCCTATGCATTCACCAAAAATAGTCAAAAAATAGTCAAAAAGTAATAAACACAAGAGACAAGTTGTTGACAAATCCTTTATTAAAAAATAAAAAAATAGTGCCCCTCGATGTAAATCTATCGTCAAACACGCTGCCCGCCAACCCAAAAAAATAAAAATAAAAAACGATCCTGCCTCCTGAGAGGCCTCCCGTCGAATGCCTGCTCTGCACTTCAACATTTCCTATATAGGTGATGTACATCACTTGGTGACCCCACCCCTTCTGCCCTCACAGACCCAGCATTAGGGATGAGCCGAACACCCCCGGGGTTTGGTTCGCACCAGAACCTGCAAACGGACCGAAAGTTTGCACGAACGTTAGAACCCTATTAGTTACAATGGATGCAAATGTTCGAAATCTAAAGTGCTAATTATAGCGGCCAATATGCATGTTATTGTCATAAAAAAGGTTTGGGGACCTGCCCCAGGGGACATCTATCAATGATGCATAAATTGAAAAAAAAATATGGTACCTGGGGGGTGTCTAAAGTATGCCTGTGAAGTGGCATGTGTTTCCCGTGTTTAGAACTGTCCCTGCACAAAATGACATTTGTAAAGGAAAAAAAGAAGCCATTTAAAACTGCTTGCGGCATTAATGTCATGTCGCAGATGGCTGGATTTGATGACAACAGGGCAGAAGGGCAGATACAGGTGCAGGTTGTATACAGGCATACCCCACTTTTAAGTACACAATGGGGTTTATTTACTAAAGCTGGAAAGTGAAAAATCTGGCTCCCTTCTGCATAGAAACCAATGAGCTTCTAGGTTATATTAACAAAGATTAATTGAACAGGCTGGAGTTAGAAGCTCATTGGTTTCTATGCAGAAGTGAGCCTGATTTTGCACTTTTTATCTTTAGTAAATAAACCTAATTGTGTACATAGTGGGGTATGCCTGTATTATTTACATAAATGTTATTACTGTTTGGTTCACTGTGGCATTTAAGGTGTTTTTTCGAGCACCTAAAGTGCATCTAGGACCATTACTAACCAGAGGTCCAGTCTAAGCATCCAATAGTTAATGAATGTGATTGGTAAAACCGTTTGGGTTTAATTTACTAAAACCGGAGAGTCCAAAATATAGTGCAGCTGTGCATGGTAGTCAATCCACTTCTAACTTCAGCTTGTTCAATTAAGCTTCCACAAAAAAAAACTGAAAGCTGATTGGTTTCTATGCAGAGCTGCACCAGATTTTGTATGCTCTAGTTCTAGTAAATAAACCCCAGTGCACCTCAAAATAATTAGCACTTTAACCCCTAAATTATTAAAAAGCAGCTTCTCAGTCAAAAATTCATTTCACTGCATTGAAGGCCCTCTCTGACATGATTTATGTACAGCTATTGGTTAATGAATGAATGATCTGAAAAACAGTATGTTAATACCCTCCTCTAAAACATTGATCTTAGTGCACAAAGCCAGGCCCACGAAGATATGGTTTGATTAGTTTGATGTGAAAAAAATTGAGTGGCCTGGACAGACCTCTAACCTTAAACCTATCGAACACTTTTGAAATGAACTGGAACACCAACTGTAAGCCAAGTTTTTATGTCTTATATAGTGTGGGGCGTGTACTAAACCCCCTAAGCTATAATTGGCCACAGGCATCTTGCCTGTGGCCAATTATTGCTCTCCTCGCTGCTGGCTCTATGATTGGCCAAGCGTGCGGGGTCACAGTGCATGCTTGGCCAATCATCAGCCAGCAATGCACCGCGACTGGCGCAGTGTATTGTATTGTGGACCGTTCGCATCACACGAATTTGATGCGAACGGCCCTCAGAGTTCTGAACTCGACGAGCGGACGAACAGCGGATGTTCGATTCGAACATGGGTTCGAATCGAACACCGGGCCCGTCCCTACCCAGCATGCACCAGTCTATAACGTCATACGTATACAAAGCACCCACCCACCAAGTTGAGGGCATGTGGCCTGGTATGGTTCAGGAGGGAGGGGGTCACTTGACCCCACCCTGTTTATTTTTACATTTTTCTATTGCCGACATTCTTGTCTTTACATTCATCTGTCAGTGGGGAAGCCTGCTGACAGATGATGACTCATGGTTGTTAAGGATGTGGGTGGCCAGCTTCCCAGCCGCTGCTTAACAACCAGCTATTCTTTACACAGAATTCAAATCGGTCAATCATTTTTCAACCGATCCGAATTTTAGCCGTTCTGAAAAGTTGAAATTCCCTAGAAAATTTATAAAGAAAAAACATTTTAACAGAAACAAAATTAATTTTAATGAAAACTAAATGAAACTAAATTAATTCCAAAACCAAACTAAATTAATTATATAATGAAACAAAATTAGTAACATAAAAATCTATCCGAAACTAAACAAAACACATTTTTCCATTCTGTACATGTCTAATACTTCTAATACATGTCCAGTAGCCCAACAATGTTTCTGTCTGGAGAAGGGGGTTGTTTTCTACTTAATGCTAATATATGTACAACAGATGCTCTGTGTGAGCCTTTACTGACTGCAAGGGATAATTATAAAATATTCATATGAATTATTGCATACATTATATTGCCATAATTTTGTGGATGCCTACCCATCAAACCTATGTAAGCTTGTTGAGCATCCAATTCAAAAACCTTATGCATTAATGGATTTTTATCCCTTTCCTTTCTTGCAAATGTAATAGGCAGTGGCGGAACTATAGGGGTCGCTGCGATCGCCATGGCGACTGGGCCCGTTGCTGCAGGGGGCCCTGGGGGCCCCCTGTACACTTCGCTAGGAGGGGCGGCTGAGAGGAGCTCCCCCGATCGCCGATTCTAAACTGTAATCGGCGATGTGCAGGGAGCTCCTCACATTAGGCTAAAGTGAAAGTCAAAGCACAGTGTGTGCTCTTTGTCTCCCCCTGCAGTGCAGTACCCGGCAGGAAGAGACAAGGTAGGAGGACTCGTTTTTTTTTTGTGTTTTTTTTAATATAAGATTATCTACTGTATCTGTATGTGTGTGCATCATACATGTGTGTGTGTGTGTGTGCATGATGTATGTGTGTGTCTGTGTGTGCGCAATGCATGATGCATGTATGTGTTCATGATGCATGTGTGTGTTCATGATGCATGTGTGTGTTCATGATGCATGTGTGTGTTCATGATGCATGTGTGTGTTCATGATGCATGTGTGTGTGCATGATGCATGTGTGCGCATGATGCATGTGTGCGCATGATGCATGTGTGTGTTCATGATGCATGTGTGTGTTCATGATGCATGTGTGCGCATGATGCATGTGTGCGCATGATGCATGTGTGCGCATGATGCATGTGTGCGCATGATGCATGTGTGTGTTCATGATGCATGTGTGTGTTCATGATGCATGTGTGTGTTCATGATGCATGTGTGTGTTCATGATGCATGTGTGTGCGCATGATGCATGTGTGTGTTCATGATGCATGTGTGTGCGCATGATGCATGTGTGTGCTCATGATGCATGTGTGTGTTCATGATGCATGTGTGTGTTCATGATGCATGTGTGTGCGCATGATGCATGTGTGTGTTCATGATGCATGTGTGTGTTCATGATGCATGTGTGTGTTCATGATGCATGTGTGTGTTCATGATGCATGTGTGTGCGCATGATGCATGTGTGTGTTCATGATGCATGTGTGTGCTCATGATGCATGTGTGTGCTCATGATGCATGTGTGTGTTCATGATGCATGTGTGTGTTCATGATGCATGTGTGTTCATGATGCATGTGTGTGTTCATGATGCATGTGTGTGCGCATGATGCATGTGTGTGTGTGTGCGCACGCATGTATGTCTGTGTGTGTGCACGATGCATGTATGTCTGTCTGTGTGTGTGCGTGCATATATGTATGTGTGTGTGCATGTATGTGAGAGTGCATGTATGTGAATGTGCATGTGTTTATCAGTGGCGGTGCGTCCAAAAGGGCGCACAGGTGCCACCCCCTCTCTCCAGCCACTCCCTCTATGACAAATGGATAGATTCATGCATAGCATGATTCTATCCATGGCCCCTGCTGCCACCCCCATATTTAGGTTCCTTTATATGCAGCCACCCACTTGTGACCGGGCCCTGGTGTTCTGCCATCGGGCTCGGAGAAAAGAGCTTTGTCCGGAGGTCGGGGGGGGGGGGGGCCCTCCATGGTTTCTTGCATCGGGGCCCTGAGCGTTCTAGTTACGCCACTGGTAATAGGCTTCACTCTAAATAGAGTGTGCATGTGGGAAGTTTTGCCCATTTAGTTCAAAGAGCTTTTGTGAGGTGGACATACAAACTTGGGTTACAGTTGGTGTTCCAGTTCATTTCAAAAGTGTTCAATAGGTTTAAGGTTAGAGGTCTGTCCAGGCCACTCATTTTTTTTCACATCAAACTAATCAAACCATATCTTCGTGGGCCTGGCTTTGTGCACTAAGATCAATGTTTTAGAGGAGGGTATTAACATACTGTTTTTCAGATCATTCATTCATTAACTAAAAGCTGTACATACATCATGTCAGAGAGCGCCTTCAATGCAGTGAAATTATTTTTTTACTGAGAAGCTGCTTTTTAATAATTTAAGGGTTAAAGTGCTAATTATTTTGAGGTGCACTGGGGTTTATTTACTAGAACTAGAGCATACAAAATCTGGTGCAGCTCTGCATAGAAACCAATCAGCTTTCAGTTTTTTTTGTTGAAGCTTAATTGAACAAGCTGAAGTTAGAAGTGGATTGACTACCATGCACAGCTGCACTATATTTTGGACTCTCCGGTTTTAGTAAATTAAACCCAAACGGTTTTACCAATCACATTCATTAACTATTGGATGCTCAGGCTGGACCTCTGGTTAGTAATGGCCCTAGATGCACTTTAGGTGCTCGACAAAACACCTTAAATTCCACAGTGAACCAAACCGTAATAACATTAAACAGTAAATAATACAGGCATACCCCACTTTTAAGTACACAATTAGGTTTATTTACTAAAGATAAAAAGTGCAAAATCAGGCTCACTTCTGCATAGAAACCAATGAGCTTCTAACTCCAGCTTGTTCAATTAATCTTTGTTAATATAACCTAGAAGCTCATTGGTTTATATGCAGAAGGGAGCCAGATTTTTCACTTTCCAGCTTTAGTAAATAAACCCCATTGTGTACTTAAAAGTGGGGTATGCCGGTATACAAATGTATGCAACCCTACATATAGAACAAAAATTTGATATAGAAGACCACAAATATCAATTGTCATACTGTGTGTACTGTTGAAAATGCAGTCCAGGCAAAGTGTTTAAGGATTATGCATATACTCATTACAATATTTTGAGGGCTTTTTTCATTAAAAACTTAATTTGGTGTGGGTCCTGTTCAAAAAGCTGAACATGTCAAAGTTGAAACTGACACTAGCTTAACTTCCTATCTTTCCCCACACTTCATCTTTCCTGTGCTCACTTCAAATCCCTCTTCTTAGGACTGCAAAAGTGGGCAGAAACACAGTGTCTTCTCCAATAACGGAAAATTGAATACTCACCTTTCCGTAATTTTCCTTTCCTGGTGCCTACCCATGGCAGCATACCAATGGTTAATGGCTCCGCCCCGATTAACCCACAGGACCACGTAACTCTATAAAAGAAACAGTTACTCCCCTCCTCAGGTATTCTTGTAACTAGTCTTCAGAACATTAAGGATTATTGAAGGGAGGGTGTATGCTGCCATGGGTAGGCACCAGGAAAGGAAAATTACGCAAAGGTGAGTATTCAATTTTCCGTTTTCCTGGTGCCTCCATGGCAGCATACCAATGGTAAATAACTCGCTTACAGGGAGGGTACTGCAATAATAATTTTTTAAAAACTTTACAGAGTTGATATTTCTAAGGTCTTTCTCCCAAAGTCTCGGGAGGTGAGGACTGCTGGATCTAGGCTATAGTGCGACATGAAGGTGTTGAAGGATGACCAACAAATTGTCTCAGGGGAGACCCGCGCCAAAGCTGCCCAGGAAGAGGCCATTCCCCTCTTCGAGTGAGCATTCACCGCAACTGGGACTGGGAGACCACTAGCCCGATAAGCCCTCTGAATTAGATTCACGATCCAGCTGGCCATTCCTTTCCTTGCCCCCTTGGGAATAACGAACAGACGTTGATCCTTGCGTAAATGCTGTGTCAACTCCAAATAACGCCTCAGGGACCTGGCCACATCCATTTCATGTAGTTTAGAAGAGGTTGGATCTTCTCCGAAGGCCGGGAGAACCCAGTCTTGATTAAGATGTTAAACTGATGGTACCTTCGGGACAAACTGGTGAATAGGCTTCAGAACCACCCTGTCTGGGAAAACGTGACGTAAGGTTCTCTAGCTCCCAGTGCTTGAATTTCTAATACTCTGCATCCTGATGTGATGGCGATCAAAAAGTCGTTTTCCAGGCAATATCCTCCAATGCACATTCTTCAGTGGGTGCAAAGGGTGGACTGGCTAAGACGTTGAGGACAACTGTCAGATCCCACTTGGGGTAAAGAGTTCTCCTGGGAGGACGTAACTTTAGCATTGCTTTTAGGAAACGGTCTACTAGGGGCTCCAGTGCCCAGCGTGTGTCTGTTAAGACTGATAAGGCAGAAACCTGAACTTTCAGCGTGTTAAGACCTAAGCCTAGGTCCAGGCCCGACTGCAAGTAGAGTAGAATATTGTGAACTCCAGGATCCAGCGGATTGAACTGGCTGGATTCAGCAAGCTGGGTGAATTTCTTCCATACCCTGTAGTAGGTGGCATTGGTAGATGACTTCCTGGCTTGCAATAAGGTCTGTACAACTTTATGTGAGCACCCTAGGCTGCCCAGTCTCTTCTGCTCAAGTCCCGGATCTCCGGATGTGGGTGGAAGAAGTCGCCTTGAGATAGGAGGTTGTCTGAGTGGGGAAGCGGGAGTGGATTGCGCAAAGTCATCTTGATTAGAAGCGGAAACCATGGTCTCCTCGGCCAGTATGGGATGACCGCCAGGATAGTGACTTTTTCTAATGTCAGCCGCTGGAGGAACCTCAGTATCAGGGGAACCGGAAGAAATGCATACCCCGTCTGGAAGTTCCAGGGCTGGATCAGGGCATCCACCCCTGCTGACCTTGGAGATGGGAACCTTGTAAAAAAACAGAGGAGTCTTGCCGTTAAGCAGGGAGGTGAAAAGATCTATCTAGGGAGTAGCCCACTGTTGGCATATCCAGCGGAAGACTTGTGGATTCAGTGATCACTTGATGTTGTTGTTGAAGGACCTTAAGAGGCGATCAGCTAGACTGATTCTCGGGGGCTGGGATGTAAGCGGCCCGGAAATCGATCAAGTTGTTCTCGGCCCAGGATATAATTGGGGCTACCTCGCTGGCTAGGGACCTGCGCATTCCCCCTTGGTTCAGAACATAGGCCACTGCCGCTCTGTTTTCCATCTGGAGCAATATGGACCTGCCCCTGAGCAGTGGGGCCAGATGTAAGATTGCCATCCATGCTGCCCTTAACTCTAGGATGCTGGAAATCATCCCTTCTGCATTGAATCGCCACCTCCCTTGCACTAGCTGGTTTTGGAAGTGTGCCCCCCATCCTAGCTGACTTGCATCCGAAGTAAGGATGGACCATGAGATGGGCCCCAGGGAATGGTGAACAAGAAGGTTGGGTGGTCTTGTCCACCACCAGGGGCTGGACTTCATTGAAAAGGTGATGAGTATTAATTGTCCCAGGTGCTTCCTTCTCCACTGCGCCAGAAACCCCGCCTGGAAGTATCGCAGGTGCCACCTGGCCCACTTCACCATTGGTATACAGGATGAAAGGGACCCTAGGAGGCTCAGACAATCTGATGCTGACATGGAGTGACTTCCTTACGCCTGCTTCACCTTCTGGATCAAAATCGGGATCTTTTCTGGTGGAAGAGACACAGCCTTCTCTGGGGTATTGAATAGAGATCCCAGGTATGTCATCTTCTGGGTAGGCCTCAACTGACTCTTTGCATAGTTGATAAGCCACCCGAAACTGGACAAAGTGTTCAGGACTAGCTGCACCTGTGCCTCCAGAGTTTCTCTGTGTTGAGACAGGATTAGGATGTCGTCAAGGTAATGCAGGACCCTGACCCCTTTGTCCCGGAGGGGGGCCAGGATGGGCACTAAAACCTTGGTGAAAGTCCTGGGAGCTGATGAAATTCCAAATGGGAGACATTGGAACTGGAGGCGCAGACTGCCCACTTTGAACCGGAGAAAAGGCTGAAAATGATGGTGGATGGGGATGTGAAGGTACGCATCCTGAAGGTCTATAGAGACCATCCAATCCCCTGGCTGTACTGACAGATCTACTGTGCTCAGGGATTCCATCTTGAAATGCTCTACCTGTATGTAACGGTTTAGCCTCTTCAGGTTCAGAACAGGCCTCCAACCTCCTCATTTCTTGGGGACTAAAAAGATTGGGGAATAGAACCCAGAGTGACTTTCCGAGTCGGGAACTGGCAGAACTGCCCGTTGGTGAAGGAGTATTTGAAAGAGGACCTGTCTCTTTTCTCGGGAGGTCAGATTCTTAGTGGGCTGGAAAGAAAAAAGGTGGATCTCCAGAAGTGTTCTTGCTGGACCATGGAGGTTGCCCATGGGTCCGTGCGACTTTCCACCCAAACCTGGGCAAAAGACCTGAGTCTTGCTCCTACTGGAACGGTTTGGGTGGGAAAGGAGTCAAGAAGACTTCTGGCGCTCAACCGTTAAAGTTGAGGCCTTAGGTTTTCCCAATTTAAGGAAAGTGGCTTGTGAGCCCTCCAGCCCCTTCTGTACTCCTTACCGGGACGGTATGACCTGGCATCCCTAGATCTTTGCTGAGTGGCTGGTCGCGAAGTGAATCTCCTTTTCCTACTCCTATCCTGAGGGATAAGGCCACTTGTGACCCGAGTAATGGCAGTGTCCATCTTTTCGCCGAACAGGGCCTTACTATCGTATGGGATGTGACACCATGACTGCTTTGAAGATGGGTCTGCTGACCATGGCTTTAGCCATAATGCTCTTCTGGCTGTGATGGAGTAAAGCATATCCCTGGAGGAGCACCTCAGGATATCGATGGCCGCTTCCGCCATAAAATCAGAGGCCAGTTTTAATTCATCTAGTGCTTTGATGATTCTGTCTGGATCTAGGCCCCGCCTGAGGACCGTCTCGATATTGTCCGCCCTGAGGTGATTCAGTTCGCATAGGTAGCGCTATACAAGTCATTCATTCATTCATTCATTCATATTTTAGTGGCTCTGGAGACCAAGGATAGTGCCACTGCTGGTTTGCATGATAAGATCTGAGTCGATCCTGCGATACAGCGGGTTCCTGAAAGAGACTGCATCCTCTAACGGCAGCGTTGTGTTCCTGGCTAAATACATGACGAATGCGTCCGCCGTTGGTACGGAGTCAAAGAGTTGGGCGTCTGCCTCTGCCAGCGGATAAAGCTTGAGAGGCCGGTTGTAGGCGACGGGTCTCTTGTCCACCTTCCACCACTCATCTGTCACCACTTCCTTAATTTCATCCATCAGAGGGAAATTTGCAACCTTTTTGGTCAGGTGAGGAAAATATATATATTTTTTTTTGGAGGAAGGCTCCGGGTCTTCCTCCCACTGAATCGCATCTTTTACTGCGGTAATAAATGGATTCACTAAGGCAAAATCAAATACTGATGAGTTTTCCTCAGCTGTACCTTTGAAACATGTTGGGGTGATCTCTGACTGCTGCGGGAGGCATGCGCAGAGGATGAGTGCGAGTGACCTCTTGACCTATCGTCAGAGTCTCTGTGGGAAGATCTTCGAGATGATTCTCGGTGCGGGCTGTGGAAATAAAAGCACAGAGATATTTCCAAAAAGCCCAGAGAAAGCTCTTTTTAAAACTTACCTTTGTTGCAGCCCTTACCTAGTGGAGTGTTGAGGATCTTTTTTATTATGCGGCATAATGACCCCTGGGGCAGCTAAGGATGGGAAAATAACAAATAAATATATATATATATATATACACACACACACACACACACATACTACCCCCTCAGAGCTCTACCTTGGTCAGGCTCCATACTAGAGAGAGAGAGAGGCAGAGGGTGGAGAAGACACTAGCAGGTGTTTTCCTAATGACAGCCTGATTAAAATGATTTTTCAGGCTGTTTAAATAGGAAGTCTCGGTTTGGGTGTACCAAGATGGCCGCCGTTTGGCTTCAAAGTGCTACTGCACATGTGCCGTGCATCCCGCTCTACCCCTGCCCCCCGAGAAGACAAAATTGTGCACAGGGAAGCGCGCAAAGCGTCCGGACACGCCGGGGGGGGGAAGCAGGAAGAGACTGTGCGTCTGCTGGCCATCCCTGGGAGCCAGCATGAGGAGGGAATCACAGCATGTCAGTCTGGCTGGAGCCGAAACAGGTATGCACTAAAGGATCCAGACAGGAGGCTCTGGGATAGGCAGCCAGGAGACTGAGGAGAGGATATGCTCCTGAGTCTCTACACCCCAAAAAGATCCACAGAAAAACGGGCTCCCATACTTATCTGGTGCATTTAGCAACCCAAGTAATGGGACTCCATACTGCAGGAGAGCATGAACCTGCAATGGTCGCACCATATGACGGTGAGGTAGGGCTGGACTGTGATCCTGCAGGGATGAGGACAGGAAAAAGAATACCTGAGGAGGGGAGTAACTGTTTCTTTTATAGAGTTACGTGGTCCTGTGGGTTAATCGGGGCGGAGCCATTAACCATTGGTATGCTGCCATGGAGGCACCAGGAAAGTATTTTATTACAGACACATCTTGCATAAAGTAACAACTGTTAAGACATTTTAGCCTTCAATGCCTTAAGCATATGTAGCACTAACCCCTGAATGAGCTGATGGTTTGATTTGGGCCTGCACTCTGCTAATGAACCCCCACTGACTTGACTCAGTCCCCTTGACACAGCTGTGGTGCGATGTGGAATGTGTAATGAAATGGTGCGAGACAACCCCACAATACAATATAGTAAAGCTGTATTATCACCGGGGTATCCAATGGCTCCACCTGCTGCGAGAAAACAATACTCCACACAATTGAGGTACTTAACCAGAAGTATACTTTACTGTAAATTGTGATAAACATACATTACAATAATTGTACTGTCACCTTAACATAAAATGACAGGACAATGAAACTGAACAACAATTCTACACAGTGGAACTGCAAGGGAGCTCCCCCTACTTTAATAACTAGTTGCGAGATCTCATTAAAAGTACACAGTCCTTAATCTTCTTGTTTTCTGCTAGCTATGATGGTCTTTTATAAATTGTAATCCAAAGAGTAAGGGAATTAGGATTGACTTAAAGGTGATCCTGTTACTGTTCCTGTAAATATTTCAGTAAGTATTCACTCAGGTATAGTGCAATGCTCAAAATGCAATGAAAGTTAGGCCTTATGCCTGCCTAATTTCAGTTCCTGTGAACTTCTTCTGTAGGACTACGGGTCCCAGCAAACGCTGTATATGAGTCTGACTAGATGCAAATGCATAATGAAACTGTGGGCCGCAACCCGCTCACCAACTGGATCTGAAGCTCTGTATAGTAGCTCCGGTCTGGTGTACTGTGGCTTGCTTCAATGCCGGCCAGCTCCATCACACCACTCCGCTGGGTGAAGCATGTCCTCCGATGCACAGACGAGTGTCTCTGGATCTTTCCCAATCCAGTCGCAGTGTCTCTCATGCTGTCAGAATGCTCACACAGTCTGTTTGAGTTGCGCTCCGAAATGGCTGTAGGCCACTCCTTCTGGAAACCTCCTCCCAGGTCCTCACAGGCAGGCCATGCGTCCAGAAGAGACCTAAGATGGCCGCTCAGGGTCCTTTTATGTCCTACCCAGCATGCAGTGCAAGAGAGGGTGTCCATGGATAGGTTACCTGGCATTCTGGGTAGATAGGTCAAATATACAAAGTAAATAAAACAGCCACTTCCTGTATTTAGTTCAGTGTTCTTTTAAAACAAAAGTCATCTGAGTCCACTTTCTGTATTTGGCTGCTAGATGGCACCAAATACTAAGCTGTAGAATTGTCAATAGACTTCCATTATAAAATACTAACATTGCATTAATAGACAAAAATATCAGCGCCACACTAAAACACTGCTAAAGTAACTTACTATCACACCATGGGTGAGGCAGCAATCAGTTTTCTTACATGGTGTGAATCAAATTTGTCCAATACTTTAGATTTTTTTTTCTATGAAACAATTTATTATTTTTTTTTATATAAAATATAAACCTGGCTGGTTTCTCAGTACTAAAATGCAACTTTGCGACTTCGTTCTGTTAAAGTGAGCCTGAACACTTTTTTCTGGCCCTTGTCTCTGGGTATTTCCACAATCTAATGATGTTCATTTTTACTGTGAGGAAAAAATAGATAATAGTTGGTCTAGAGCCAGGTGAGAGCCTCTACACATTAATTCGTAGTAGGGCAAAGGCAGGATTAAGTGGGATTGATAATTTTTCATTTTAAAAATAAAAATTTCTGCTCTCCAATAAACATCAATTTTTACATTGTTTTTTTTTTAGGGATTGGTACACGTTCCCAAGGGCACTGCCTATTAGCATAGAAATTGTCCATTACTTGTTTTTAACATTCAGCTGCCATTGATATCAATGGGGTTCCGGTACAGCACTCGTATTTTAGTAAAGTTTGCTGAACCTGTACATTCAGCTAGATATTTGTATACAATAGTGGATTTTGATGTTATTACTTTTATGAAAACTGTCCACTTTATAAATATATAAAAACATAAATCATGTTTTGATACTTTTAAAGTGAGCTAGATAGATAGATAGATAGATAGATAGATAGATAGATAGAAAAAAATTGGATAGATAGATTTTCACACTGCTATTTTTTTGCCATCCTGAAACTTATCAAGCATGAGGTCAGTTTTAACAATTCTGTTTGAAGCTACATATGCCTCCAGCACAATGTAGTGCACTGTAGAGAAGTAAATCCATCACCTGCACAATATGTTAATTAGCTTTCTGCTTTGTCTCTAACTTTTCACCTTTAGGTTAGCTGAACAACATGCTGCTTTAGGCAGAAGCAGCTGTTGTACCATACCTTAAATTAGGTTTGGATTCAGTGGTATTAACTCATGCTGGCAAAGATCCAAACTCCAGTTTGACAGAAGGTAAAAAAAAAAATAATAATAATGCTAATTGCCTACAACCTAAAACATATGGTAGTATATATTTATTTCTTCACACTAACTTTTTGAAATGAAAATATATTTATAAAGATGAAAAATAGACTTCTAAAATTCATATGATAAAACTGATGTCTTTATTTTTAAAACTGTATACGATTGACTCGTATATTATATATGAAATTATAATGAAACAATATAAATTGTAAATCAATCTGTTTAAGGTAGAAATCCAACATATACAGTATCTAACTAATCTTAAAAATGTCCTCTCTCCCTCCTAACACCTATTTTGACTAACCTATGCCACTACTGGTCCAGTCACATGACCTCCCCTGTGTTAGCAGACACTGGCTACAGGGGAGAGAAGTGAGTGCTAGACAACGGCTGGCAATTCCTTGTGATGTCATCCATATGCCTTCTATGGCCCATCCTTTGTTGGTGCTCCTGCCTCTCCCATGCAGTTCCAGCTCCAAGAGCATAATAATACACTGTTTAGAGACTAAGGTTGATTTACTAAAGGCAAATATACTGTGCACTAGAAGTGCACTTCAAGTGCACTGCAGGTTACAGTTGCTCTAGATCTGAGGGGAAGCTCTGAAATGAGGGGAAGCTCTGCTGATTTCTATAATTCAATCATGTGCCAGCAAAAACTCATGTTTTTGTTTTCTTGCATGCTCCCCTCAGATGCTAAGATCTAGAGCAGCTGCACTTGCAGTTCACTTGTGGGTGGACTTGCGGGTTCACTTGCAGTGCACAGACTATTTATCTTTAGTAAATCAACCCCATTATCTCATCAGTTCAGTGGCTTGTTCCTAAAGATTGTGTATATGTTCAATGAACAACTATAGAAATAAAACATGAGAATGGAATGGTTGCCAATGATAAGACGTTTTAATAACAATAAATCCTGACTAATGGTATGTATATGATCATATTAACTACAGTGCCTTGAGAAAGTATTCATACACCTTAAAATTTTCCACATTTTGTCATGTTACAACCAAAAAGGAAATTTGTATTTTATTGGGATTTTATGTGATAGAACAACACAAAGTGGCACATAATTGTGAAGTGGAAGGAAAATTATAAATGGTTTTCAATTTTTTTTACAAATAAATATATGAAAAGTCTGGCGTGCATTTGTATTTAACCACATTTACTTTGCTACCCCTAACTAAAATCTAGTGGAACCATTTGCCTTCAAAAGTCACCTACTTAGTAAATAGAGTCACCTGACACCTGTATGTCATTTAATCTCAGTATAAATAAAGCTGTTCTGTGAAGCCCTCAGAGGTTTATTAGAGAACCTTAGTGAACAAACAGCATCATGAAGGCCAATGAACACACCATACAGGTCAGGAATAAAGTTGTGGAGATGTTTAAAACAGGGTTAGGTTATAAAAAAGTATCCCAAGCTTTGAACATCTCATGGAGCATTGTTCAATCCATCATCTGAAAATGCAACGAGTATGGCACAACTGCTAACCTACCAAGACATGGCAGTCCACCTAAACTGACAGGCCAGGCAAGGAGAGTATTAACCAGAGAAGCAGCCAAGAGGACCATGGTAACTCTGGAGGAGCTGCAGAGATCCACAGCTCAGGTGGGAGAATCTGTCCACAGGACAACTATTAGTCATAAACTCCACAAATCAGGGCTTGGAAAAGATACATTGACTTCAATAGAAAATTTAGGGGTCGTTATACTATTAAATCATTCTTCACCTTTCAAACACACATCATAATTTTACATGGCACATGGGGTACTTCCTTTGTTATGCTCTGTAATGTCTACACCCCTACTGCAACCCTTCATAATCTCCTACTAAAACATTCTACAATGTCTATAAGCAGAGACCTAAACATGCTCTTATCAGCTGATCAAGACCGATTAAGACTTAAAATCCCTTCACTGCCAAGGCTTTGCGAACATCATCTAAATGATTTTGCTAACTCAGACACTTTTCACTCTATGGTGTGTAAACAGTGCATCATCCTGTGGTCAAGTGATACTCTTTCTGTTCTATGCCACCTGAAACACATACTAGAATAGATTATTTTCTATTGACCCTCTGCTACTTCAGCCCTTTTTTAACTACAACACAAACCTAATTACATGGCCTTGCCATGTGTTGATTGATATGACCTTCTCTCTTTAACCCCAAACCCCAAAACAATGCCATTTAATTAATTTCATACTTATGAGCATTCTAAAATACAAATACTAGACACTATTTCTACTACTATTTTCCGAAATCTGGGTGCCACTATCACATTCTCCACTTGTTGGGAACCACATAAAGCAGTTTTTTTAGGGAAATGCATTGCCACACAATTGAAACAAGACTTGCTACTTCAAAAGGTTCAGCTTGAGTCAGCACTCCATAAACTGGGAAACCACATGTCTCAAACACCAACCACTGTCATCTTACACAATTCAAGGCACTAAGGACTAAACTGAAAGAACTGACCTTAAATAGAGTAGAGAATAGGGATGAGCCGAACACCCCCCCGTTCGGCTCGCACCAGAACCCGCGAACGGACCTAAAGTCCGTGCGAGCTTTAGAACCCTATTAGTTATAATGGATGCGAACGTTCGAGATCAAAAGTGCTAATTTTAATGGGGCTAATATGCATGTTAATGTCATAAAAAGTGTTTGGGGACCTGGGTCCTGCCCCAGGGGACATGTATCAATGCAAATTTTTTTTTTAAAAACGGCCATTTTTTCAGGAGCAGTGATTTTAATAATGCTTAAATTGAAACAATAAAAGTGTAATATTCCTTTAAATTTCGTACCTGGGGGTGTCTATAGTATGCATGTAAAGGGGCGCATGTTTCCTGTGCTTAGAACTGTCCCTGCAAAAAGTGTAATTTTTGCAGGAAAGAAAGCTATTTAAAATCACTCGCGGCTAATGTGAATTGACGGCTCCCGTAACACAGAGAACAGTCATTCATTGAAAGTCATTCATAAAAAAAAAAGTCATTGATAAAAAATAAAAAAAATAAATAAAATAAAAGTGTAGGGGTCCCCCCAAATTCAATAACCAGGCCCTTCAGGTCTGGGATGGATATTAAGGGGGAACCCAGCCAAAAAAAAAAAAAATGCCGTAGGGTCCCCCTCAAAATCCATACCAGACCCTTGAGGTCTGGGATGGATTTTAAGGGGAACCCCAGCCAAAAAAAATGGCGTGGTGTCCCCCTCAAAATCCATACCAGACCCTTATCCGAGCACGCAAACTGGCAGGCCGCAGGAAAAGAGGGGGGGACGAGAGCGCCCCCCCCCTCCCGCCTGAACCGTACCAGGCCACATGCCCTCAACATTGGGAGGATGCTTTGGGGGTCTGAGACCCCCAAAGCACCTTGTCCCCATGTTGATGAGGACAAGGGCCTCTTCCCCACAACCCTGGCCGGTGGTTGTGGGGGTCTGCGGGCGGGGGGCTTATCGGAATCTGGAAGCCCCCTTTAACAAGGGGACCCCAAGATCCCGCCCCCCCCCTGTGTGAAATGGTAAGGGGGTACAAAAGTACCCCTACCATTTCACCAAAAAAGTGTCAAAAATTGTAAAAATGACAGGAGGCGGTCTTTGACAATTCCTTTATTAAAATCTTCTTTCTTCTTTCATCATCCTTCGGTTTCTTCATCTTCTCCTTCCGTCATCTTCTTCCATCTTCTTCTTCCATTTTCTTCTTCCTCCGATCTGCTTCTTCTTGCGCTGGTCTTCTCATCCTTCTTGTCCGGCATCTTCTTCCATGGGGTTGGCATCTGTTCTTCTGTCGGGCCGCTCCTCGCAATGGGAGGCTCCCGCTGTGTGAGGCTTCGCTCCGTCTGACAGGTCTTTTATAACGGAGGGCACCTGGTGACCCCGCCCCCCTCTGACGTCATGGGGAAAGCCATAGGGAATTCCCCATGACATCCCCGTGCGTCAGAGGGGGGGGGGTCACCAGGTGCCCTCCATTATAAAAGACCTGTCAGACGCAGCGAAGCCTCACACAGCGGGAGCCTCCCATTGTGAGGAGTGGCCCAAGAAGAGACACCGACGCCATGGAAGAAGATGCCGGACGAGAAGGAAGAGAAGACAAGCGCAAGAAGAAGCGGATCGGAGGAAGAAGATGATGGAAGAAGAGGATGGAAGAAGAGGATGGAAGGAGAAGATGAAGAAACCGAAGGATGAAGAAAGGAAGACAAGAAAGAAAGAAGATTTTAATAAAGGAATTGTCAAAGACCGTCTCCTGTCATTTTTACAATTTTTGACACTTTTTTGGTGAAATGGTAGGGGTACTTTTGTACCCCCTTACCATTTCACACAGGGGGGGGCGGGATCTGGGGGTCCCCTTGTTAAAGGGGGCTTCCAGATTCCGATAAGCCCCCCGCCCGCAGACCCCCACAACCACCGGCCAGGGTTGTGGGGAAGAGGCCCTTGTCCTCATCAACATGGGGACAAGGTGCTTTGGGGGTCTCAGACCCCCAAAGCATCCTCCCAATGTTGAGGGCATGTGGCCTGGTACGGTTCAGGCGGGAGGGGGGGCCGCTCTCGTCCCCCCCTCTTTTCCTGCGGCCTGCCAGGTTGCGTGCCTGGATAAGGGTCTGGTATGGATTTTGAGGGGGACCCCACGCCATTTTTTTTGGCTGGGGTTCCCCTTAAAATCCATCCCAGACCTCAAGGGTCTGGTATGGATTTTGAGGGGGACTCTACGCCATTTTTTTTTTTTTTTTTTGGCTGGGGTCCCCCTTAATATCCATCCCAGACCTGAAGGGCCTGGTTATTGAATTTGGGGGGACCCCCACGCTTTTTTTTTTGTTTTTTATCAATGAATGGCAGTTATCTGTGTAACGGGAGCCATCAATTCATTAGCCGCGGGTGCTTTTAAATCGTTTTTTTCCTGCAAAAATGACACTTTTTGCAGGGACAGTTCTAAGCACAGGAAACCTGCCCCCCTTCACAGGCAACCTATAGACACCCCCCAGATGTGATACTGCAATGCTTTGACACTGCAGTACTAACAGCACGCACACACTGAAACACAATATGCGAGGCCGCCGCCGCGGCAGGCCTCTTATACCGTGGGGCGTGTACTAATGCCCCTGAGCTATAATTGGCTACAGGCATCCTGCCTGTAGCCAATTATGGCTCTCCTCGCTGCCGGCGCTGTGATTGGCCAAGCATGCAAGGTCACAGTGCATGCTTGGCCAATCATCAGCCAGCATTGCACTGCGACTGGCGCAATGCATTGCGGACCGCTCGCATCACACGAATTTGATGCGAGCGGCCCAAATAGTTCTGGGCTCGCCGAACGGGTGAACGCCCGATGTTCGATTCGAACATCGGTTCGAATCGAACACCGGGCCCATCCCTAGTAGAGAACCAGCTTGCATCACTGAAATAATAACATTACAAATGGGGAAACAAGGTCCACACACTCTTAGCTCATAAACTAAAAGAAGATATAGCTCCCAAAACTTTATGCACTATTACAGATGTAACAGATAATCTCCACTTTGACCTGAATTGCTCAAATATTTGGAGACTAATATACCAACCTTTAATTTCAGGAAATAATTAAAGCCCTACCAGACAGCAAATCCCTGGGCCCAGGTGGCCTAACTTAGCTGTACTAAAAGACATTCCAATCTATACTTGGGCAACATTTGTGTAAGCTCTACAATGATTTTCTGCAGGGATAACCTGCATCCACAATGCATTCAAATATTATAATAATTTCCAACAAAGGGAACTTCCAACCTGTAGATTTTCAGTAACATTTTAGTGAACAGGCTATGGCAGTTTCCCCCAGCTCTCATAAACAAGGATCAAGGGGGGTTCCTTCCTTTTCACCAGTCAGCAGACAACATATGCCTAACCATAGATCTAATTGATATTTTACAATGACAAGGTGAAGAAGGGATTGTTCTTAACTTAGATGTTGGAAAAGTGTTTGACTGCCTTATTTGACCCTTTACAGATCTCTGTAGCTCCTCCAATTCCTTTTCTCAAAAACTGGATATTCTCTTCCATTTCCCAGAAGTAATGCTTGCTCATGAAAGATATACATGCAAATGCCCCAGCAGTCTAATATGTAAACATTTATTGTCAGTACATAAAAGGTTACACTCACTTAACAGAAAACATCTTATCAACAAATTATATCTCTCTATCTTCTGTTTCTCGAAAGCTTTCCTGGGAGAACTGCCCATCGTGGGGATGTCACACTTTGCACCTAAGCACTTTGCAACATATCTATATGACTAAATGAGAACAAATTCTAAATAAACATTTTACAGTAGAATTTTGGAGTGCAATCTGTCAGTGATCCATAAAACCTTTATTTGCACTAAATACGAGGAAAACCAATTTAAGTTCCTTTTCCGACATATGCTCAACCCCATCATCTTTGATCAGTGTTTGAGATGTCTAAAACAACCAGGAACAATATATCATATTTTTTTGGAGTTGCCCAAAGATACAGCCATTGTTGTAAAAATTAGAGGCTCTATGCTAGGTTATACACTTTTGCAAATAAAATCCCACTAGATCCATCTGTTAACGTGTTGGGACTCCTCCCACAGAGGGTGCGTATGACTGCCAGAAAGCTACTTCTGCATGCCCTTACTGCTGCCAGATGTCTAATTGCTTTATACTGGAGATGGACATGTCAACCTAATTTACATTGTCACATTCAGGAAGTCCGATTAAAGGAAGCGCTTACAGAAAAAAATGAATAACACTCTTGTGAAATGCTAATGGGTGTGGGAACCCTGATTCTGCATGGACACTTCCTCATCAGTTTAGATGGGCAACGTGATTCCGAGATTGACACAGACTTTCTGTCACTCTCTCTTACCTTCCCCCCAAACCACCCACTTCATTCCCTACTCACTTTCTGTGAAGTTAGTGTTTAATTATCTATATTGTTGCTTTTTATGTTAAATGTTCATGATTTGATGATACCCACCTCCAAGGCATGTTGTTGGGAACATATTATTAAAATTTTGAACACATGACATGTATGATATGATCAAATGATTTCTTTGAACAAGAAATTGTCATTCCTACTACTGTACTACAGATTATGTGTTTGTATTGCCTGTCACATTCTTGTACATTTGATATAGGATTATTTTTTAGGCTGAACTTGTAAAGTCATGTGTCTGTTAGTATGCCATACTATGTTGTGACTTTTGAAAACTTTCTAATAAAAATGCATTTAAACCAAAATAACTGACAAGATAAATATGAACCGACCATCTTCCAATCTCCTCTGTCATTGTCTTAAGAATAGGGGATAATTTGCTTTATAAAGAGACTAAACTTTAGAAGTAAGATGTATTCCTAGATAAGACATTATATAAAATCTGACCATGGAAAATAAAACATTGTCTTCAACAGATAAATCATGTTTAGTGGCAGAGACCATTTCAACAGTCAGAGAGTTATTAAAGTGGGATTCCACCCTAAAGTGGAACTTCCGCTTTTCGGAACCCTCCCCCCCTCCGGTGTCACATTTGGCACCTTTCAGGGGGGAGGGGGTGCAGATACCTGTCTAAGACAGGTATCTGCACCCACTTCCGGGCATAAACTCCCACGGGAGTTTACGCAGCTTCCTGTCCCGGGGCGCTGTCTGCCGGGACACACACGTGTCCCGGCAGACAGCGCTGATGATTCTCATTGTGCTGCGCGACTCGCGCATGCGCAGTAGGGAACCGGGAAGGGAAGCCGCTAAGGCAACACATCCTTATTCCCTCACCGAGAATGGCGCCGGCAGCAGCAGAGAGCCGATTGCTGGAACCTGTGACAGGTAATGTGTCCATTTTTTAAAAGTCAACAGCTGCAGTATTTGTAGCTGCTGGCTTTTAAAAAAAAAATTTCAGGTACAGTCCCGCTTTAACCATTAACCTTGAAATTGATGAGAACACACCTAAAAGTTTTAAAAGATTTGGCAACATCAAAATTGTATATGTTATAAACATAAGAATGTCATCAATGAAAAGCATGCATTTGTGTTCTACTGAGCTGCAGGAAATTCCCATATTATTAGTGTTATTCCTCTGTGCATTAGCTAAGGGTTCTATTGCCAGTATAAATAGTAACAGAAACTAGTGACAACTGTGTACCCTTGTAAATATTCAGCGGTTCAGACTTGAAACTTCTAATAAAAAATAGAGTTAGAGGTGTGCCATACAACATCCAAAGATGTTGTATGACATGCAACTGGTAAATACTTTGCCATAGTCATACATCAGTTGCCTCCTTTACCATTTTCTTACATTGGGAATTGGGAAATGTTATAGTATAGTGTTAGGTGACACTATAATATATTCATCTCGACCCTTTAGGCTTCATTTTAGTAGAGTCTGGTAGCATGCATCCAGTTGGTGTGATGTTTGGCTCTATCAATAACTTGTAATATGTCACCTGGAACAAATCCCATAGAGGTGTATAACCTAGGGTAATTTGCAATGAGCTTTAAAGTTTGAAGGTGATTGAGATCTTGGGTCCCCTAGTAATCTATCACTTATTTAATATATCCATGGGATTGTCCCTCCTTGTGCTTCCTCTTTCTTCTTTGTTGGGCTCTCACACCCACCCAGGGACAATTATCTACTGATGTAGCACTGCACATTCTTGAAATAATATATTGTACTTGACATGGACATTCGTTGTACTGTTCATTTAAGCACAAGAGACTCCATTTTGTTCTCACTGTTGAAATGTGTTCTGTAACCTTCACCTAACACACAGACACATCTCCTCTAGAAACTCTCTACTCCCCCCCTCCCCTATCCATGTTTTACTTTTGCAATTGTTCTATTCGCTAGCTTTTAATAATATATTTCTATTTGTTTAGCTTTTAATAACGTATTTCTATTTGTTAGTTTTTAATAACATCTCACACAACCCCTTTCTTATCTGTGTATAAAATAACATGTAATAATAAATTTCGTCAGAACGGACATTTTAAACACAGTGATTGATTCCTGTGAATCTGTTCCTGCAGCTGCAGAATTAACTTTTATTTTAGAGTCCCAATCAGAAATTAGTCATAACAGTTTTGGCGAGCCAGCCAGGAGGCTGTAGGTTGATATGGAGCTGTTAAACCCCTTCTATCCACGTAGATAAGTGGAGACTATTCTTGTAAATCTGCAGATTTGCTGTACTATTTGTTTTAGAGGCAAGAGGGTATAGGCACTAGTAGAGAAGACTGGCCAGTTATTATGGGCATTAAAATAAGTAAGGGAATGAAGGGTAAGAGGCCTTCAGATAATGCCCAGCGCAAGATGAGCGCTAGAGAATATATGAACCGAAGGTACGGTTCCGCCTATACTGAGCCCCTAGATAAATGGGTAGAATGTACAAAGGGAACAGCTAAACCTTTAAAATCTGAAGGGACTTTTGATTTACAAGTATGGCAAACTTTTCTGCACAATTATGGCCCACTACTGTGCAGGGAAGGAACGTGGAGAATAGCTTGCACATGGGAGACAGAAGCTAAAGTAGCAAATCAAACTGGCTTGACGGAGATGTTTAATAAAAGTACTGCCCAGTTTGGCTTTAAGGGGTCCAAGCACAAAAGCAAAAGAATTAGATTACATGGAACACACAAAAGATGAGCTGGGCAATATAGTAGAGAGCAGAGGTTTAACAGCTCCATATCAACCTACAAAGAGGGATTTGGCTCATATCCTAGAAACGGATGATTGGCATAAATCAAAAGGCACATATGCAAAACTAGATCTCTCTGAACTTAAGGCTTTGGCCAGAGAAAGAGAGATAGAGTCTGAACTTCCAGGGCAAACCATAATTTCCAAATTGTGGCAGCAAGATGAAGAGAGAAGGAAGGGAGAAACTGCCCCTTCTGCCCCGGTCACAGAGCAATCTGCTTCAGTTTATCCTGTCAGAACCCAATTAGTTTTTGAAGGTAATGCTGTTGACAGTAAGTCTCAAATTTAATGGCATGTACCTTTCAGTCCCCAAGATATGAGAGCCATATTAGAGGGATTGGGAGACCCTAGAAAGAATCCAATTGGGTTTTCAAACAAACTTAGTGCTGCACAGGAAGCATATGAGGCTTCTGCTACTGACATTCATCAGCTTCTTATTAAAGCAGTGGGAAGCAACATGTCTGGCTATATACTTAAGGAATGTGGTGTAGACATCAAAAATCTAGGTAAGATGGTTAGTGGACGGGAGGTTTGTGAGAAATTGAAAGAAAAATTGCCCCAAATATATGGACAAACCAGACATGCTGAATTTATGAATGCTAAGCAAGGGAAAGAGGAAGCAGCAGGGGCTTATTGGAGGCGGTTAAGCGATATGGCTGAGGAAGCAGGCATTAAAATAGAGGAAGAGAAGGTGGGAGAAACTGCAAGTCCATCTACACAACTGGTGAAACAAAGGTTTCTTGATGGTTTAATACCCCAGTTGAAAGAGAAGTTGTTCACAGCAAGGCCTGAGGCAGGCAATATGTCTATTCGAGATGCCCTGCCTATCCTGTTATCCATAGAAAACAGGATTAACCAAAAAGACAGCAAACCCAAGGTTATGTACATGGGGAAGCAGAGAGGAAAAGGTAGAGGAAGAGGCAAAGGCAATTTCAGAAATCATGGCTATCGGGGACCAATCATATGCTACAATTGTGATGGGGAAGGACACATAGCTAAATTCTGCCATCTTCCTGACCGTAGACTAGAAAAGAGCTTAGAAGCATCTCATGCTGATCCCAGTACAAAAGCAGTGGATCAGGCATAGGAAAATGGCATACCAGTATCAATCATGTTAAATAGAGGAGACAATGGTCCCGAGACCAGAGTAAAAGTATTTTTACAAGAACTCCCCTATCCTGGAGGAGAAACAGAATTAACCTGTTTAATCGATACTGGTGCAAGCCGAAGTGTTTTTAATATAGAGGACTTACCTCCAGGATTATTATCTACAAATGTTATCTCTGGTGTTGGCCTAACCAGGACCTCTACTGATTTGGTCGAGTCCAAGCCACTTAAACTCAGGCTAGGACAGCAAACAGAAATTGTCACTAAAGTGTTAGTTTCAGACACAGTTCCTACCAATCTTCTGGGAGCTGACATTTTGAACCAAATTTTAGCAAACATAGACTACACTCCTACAGGAGTCCAAGTGGTCAGTAGTCTGTCAGGAGAAGTTTTAAATTCTGCCTGTGGAGTATTTTTAATCCAAGACTCCACTCCGCCTTTTCCACCAGAATTGAAAGTGATTCCCACTGAATTATGGGCCACCAGCAAATATGATGTAGGTCTGCTGGATTGCACCCCAGTCATGATAAAAATAAAATCAGGATCCCATCCCCCACAGATTAAACAGTACCCACTGAGTATTGCTCAGACTGAGGGGATAAAGGATAAAATCACTCAACTGAAAGCAGCACGGGTTGTTGTACCAATTAAGTCCCAAGTCAACACACCCCTGTTCCCAATTGCAAAGAAGCCAAACAAGAAGGGTGGGCAGGTGACATACCGCATGGTGCATGATTTGAGAGCCATTAACAATATAATTGAGGCAGATACCCCGATCGTGCCCAACCCCCACACTTTACTAAGTGTAATACCTGCCTCCAGCACCTACTTTACAGTGATTGATCTTGCAAATGCTTTCTTTCCGGTGCCCCTGCACCCAGATTGCTGGCACCTTTTTACATTTACCCACGATGCCCAAAAGTTAGCATGGACAAGATTGCCCCAAGGCTGTGTGAGTAGCCCCTCTGAATTTAATACTGCGTTAAAGCAAGTATTGGACCAATGGTCCCCCTCACACCCAAACACAGTTTTGCTTCAGTACATAGACAATTTGCTTATTTGTTCTGATACAAGGGACATTTGTAGCAAAGAAACATTAAGCCTTCTCATGTTTCTCTATAACAGTAACAACAAAGTTAGCAAAGATAAGCTACAATACTGCCAAGAGAAAGTGATCATCCTGGGTCACTGCATTTCACATGGAATCCGTCACCTAACCCCAGATCGAGTTAAAACTCTACAAACATTTGAAAAGCCAAGAAATGTACGGCAACAACGTGCCTTCCTGGGGTTAGTGGGATTATGTAGGGACTAGATTCCGAATGCATCAGAACTTATGGCTCCTCTATATGAGGCTACTACTAGAAATCCTTTCAACCTCACATGGGACAATGAATTGCAGATGAAGGAGCTTATTAAAATTTTGTCTGAAGCTCCCGCCATTGGACTTCCTGACTATACTAAAACTTTCTCATTGTTCTGTCATGAAGTCAATGGATTTGCTGCAGGTGTACTCACCCAGCTACATGGAGACAAACAGAGGCCTGTGATGTATGAATCGGCCTCATTAGACCCCGTCATCAAAGGCTCCCCCAGTTGTATGCGAGCTATAGCAGCCTGCATTTTGCTGCTAGACAAAGTAACTGAGCTTGTACTAGATTCTGCTCTGATCCTGTATGTACCACATGCAGTACAGGAAAACATGAATCAAGTAAATAACAGACATGTGTCTGCCAGTAGATCTGACAAGTGCCAGTCTGCTCTTTTTGCTCCATCGAATTTAACAATCAAACGATGTGTTACTTTAAATCCGGCAACTCTTCTTCCTATAATTGATGAGGAAGATGCAACAAATGGTACTGATGTAGAACCCGAGAGTTTCTCTCATGATTGTATGGCTCTGATGGAGGTAGAAAGGGCCTCTGTCACACCAGCAAAAGATGAGCCTTTATCAGATTGTGACACACACTTATTTGTAGATGGTTCCAGATTTTACACTGATGATGGTCAGCCACACACAGGGTTTGCTGTAACCACTACAGACACCATTTTACATCAGGAAGCATTGATACCCCAGATGTCAGCACAGGAAGCGGAGTTGTGTGCTGTAGTCAAAGCATGTCATCTCCTAGAGAATCAAAGGGGAAACATTTACACTGACAGCAGATATGCATTTGGAATAGCTCACGATTTTGGGCCTATCTGGAAAGCACGGAATTTTCTGACTAGTGCAGGGAAGCCAGTGAGACATGCAAAACTCATAGAGCGGCTATTTGAGGCCTTTCAGAAACCAGCAGAAGTTGCCATCTTGAAGGTAAAAGGGCATGCAAGGGGAAATGACATGACAGCCAGAGGAAATGCTTTGGCGGACCAAGCGGCAAAGGGTGCTGCCCTTATGGCATTTGGAGTCACACCCACTGTAGGGGTCGCCCAGGTAGCGGGAACAGATTCCCCTCATCAAGAGCAGTGGGATGTAGAAACTCTAATTCAGTTGCAGAACCAGGCCCCTGATGAAGAGAAGGATAAGTGGATAAAATGTAAATCTACCCAAAATCAGCAGGGCCTTTGAACATTATAAATGCTTTATACTCAACCCCGGAAGCCCAAATAAAAATGCAGGGGTATTATTCAAACCCCTTCCCAATCTTTCGTGGCACGAGACAGGGATGCCCCCTATCACCGCTGATCTTTGCTATGATTATCGAAACTCTGGCCATTGCCATCAGAGCTCATCCTGATTAGGGATGAGCCGAACACCCCCGGGTTCGGTTCGAACCAGAACCTTCGAACGGACCGAAAGTTTGCGCGAATTTTCGAACCCTATACGTTATAATGGACGCGAACGTTCGAAATCAAAAGTGCTAATTACAACGGCCAATATGCATGTTAATGTCATAAAACAGGTTTGGGGACCCGGGTCCTGCCCCAGGGGACATATATCAATGCAAAAAGAACTTTTAAAAACTAACGTTTTTTCGGGAGCAGTCATTTTAATGATGCATAAAGTGAAAAAAAAAAAGTGAAATTTTCCTTTAAATATGGTACCTGGGGGGTGTCTAAAGTATGCTGTGAAGTGGCATGTGTTTCCCGTGTTTAGAACTGTCCTTGCACAAAATGACATTTGTAAAGGAAAAAAAGAAGCCATTTAAAACCACTTGCGGCTTTAGGTTTGTTCTTAAGTAGAATCTGAACAGGTACATTATGAAGTGTAGCTCCATCCCAAAAAAATCTATTTTTAAGCTTTTTGGAGAACATAGGGAGGGGTTATCACCCCTGTAACATTTGCTGTCTTTGCACATCTGTTCAGAACATGTCACCTAACTTTCCGTCCCAATGACAAATGTTTTTGGAAAAAGTGGGGTTTTAATTGAAACAAGGATTGGTGATAAAGTATCAGTAGAGAGGAGATACCTTTTTCCCAAATTAAATCTAACAGGATAGAATTTCCCTTCCTAGGGGTAGATTTCCTCTCACTTCCTGTTTTCTCTTTCCATTTGCAAGTAGGAGTCGTTTGTAAGTTGGATGTTTGAAAGTAGGGGCCTGGCGTATATAAAAAAAGAGTGTGACTAAAGGCCTATTGTCCACTACTCGGCGCCTGATGTTTGAAATACAGTCTATATCTTAGCTAGACACACCTATAAAAACAGTAAAACTATATATAAAAATCAGTGAATAATTATATATAAAAGCAGCTGTTTAAATTAATACAGAATATAAAAAATGGATAGTAAAAATTTCCAAGCGGTAATGTTCCTGAAAAATAGATACTAAAAACAGCGCTAAAAATTCCAGTGGCAATAAATACTGAAACGAGATATTCAGTTCACAGTCAGAAAATAAAGTGCAAGATGAAACTGAATAAATAAATAAATGTTCGTTTTGTGCAGAAAATGGTGGTAAGTGGACAGTTCAAAATCGCATCAACGTGACTTCCTCTATGTTCAAAATGTAGACCAGGTGATATCCCATGTGACTTGTTTCACCACGTGCGGAGAAAATCCCCCTCAGGGGTTTAAACTCACCAGAAATACAAATTAAACAGGCATGTCAGGTAAAAGGTCATCAACTGGTTAAACTGCATCCACTATTCCACAGCAAAGATGGACACCAAACGGCCTGGTAACCTTCTTAACCTCTCAGCATCACAAAACACCACTGCATCAGGGGTCCAGGGGGGAATTGACTCCAAATAAACTCGCCATAAAAGATAATAAAGTATTGCACATAGCGTAATTCTGTTTATTTTAATACATAAAACCACCCATAAAAACACCCATATACATAGCAGCGTACATTTGAAATTCTTTCAGTTATGCAGAAAAAATCACTTGCGTTTTTAGGGTAGTTAGAAATACCCCACAGCGGCATCCATAGCGCTTCCTGTAGTCTGTGATGTGTCTCTCTAGACACAGAGACAGCTTCCTGGTGGCGGTGGAGCGCAGCTGGAACGCAAGGCGTCACTTCCGGTCAGCGTCGTGTAGGCCACGCCCTTACGCGTTTCGTCACTTCCGACTTCTGTTGAAGTCGGAAGTGACGAAACGCGTAAGGGCGTGGCCTACACGACGCTGACCGGAAGTGACGCCTTGCGTTCCAGCTGCGCTCCACCGCCACCAGGAAGCTGTCTCTGTGTCTAGAGAGACACATCACAGACTACAGGAAGCGCTATGGATGCCGCTGTGGGGTATTTCTAACTACCCTAAAAACGCAAGTGATTTTTTCTGCATAACTGAAAGAATTTCAAATGTACGCTGCTATTTATATGGGTGTTTTTATGGGTGGTTTTATGTATTAAAATAAACAGAATTACGCTATGTGCAATACTTTATTATCTTTTATGGCGAGTTTATTTGGAGTCAATTCCCCCCTGGACCCCTGATGCAGTGGTGTTTTGTGATGCTGAGAGGTTAAGAAGGTTACCAGGCCGTTTGGTGTCCATCTTTGCTGTGGAATAGTGGATGCAGTTTAACCAGTTGATGACCTTTTACCTGACATGCCTGTTTAATTTGTATTTCTGGTGAGTTTAAACCCCTGAGGGGGATTTTCTCCGCACGTGGTGAAACAAGTCACATGGGATATCACCTGGTCTACATTTTGAACATAGAGGAAGTCACGTTGATGCGATTTTGAACTGTCCACTTACCACCATTTTCTGCACAAAACGAACATTTATTTATTTATTCAGTTTCGCCTGGCGTATATACTCTGCAGAAATTTGCCCTATTAGATGTTGGTGTAGCCACAAGACTGGTGGGCACAGGAATGGGCCCTGCTGTGAGTTAATAGATCAAGATTTGTAATTGCATGCACCTGTTGAACAGGGCAGAAAAATTGGGGGTGGTGGTGGTGGTGGACGGTGTTGCCACAAGACTGTAAGCTCTCACAGTTACTCTTGGTGGGCGCAGGAATGGGCCCTACTGTGAGTTATTAGATCAAGATTTGTAATTGCAAGCACCTGATGAACAGGGCAGAAAAATTGGGCCTTTGGCGGTGGTGGTGGACGGTGTTGCCACAAGACTGTAGGCCCTCATAGTTACTCTTGGTGGGCGCAGGAATGGGCCCTGCTGTGAGTTATTAGATCAAGATTTGTAATTGCAAGCACCTGATGAACAGGGCAGAAAAATTGGGCCTTTGGCGGTGGTGGTGGACGGTGTTGCCACAAGACTGTAGGCCCTCACAGTTACTCTTGGTGGGCGCAGGAATGGGCCCTGTTGTGAGTTATTAGATCAAGATTTGTAATTGCAAGCACCTGATGAACAGGGCAGAAAAATTGGGCCTTTGGCGGTGGTGGTGGACGGTGTTGCCACAAGACTGCAGGCCCTCATAGTTACTCTTGGTGGGCGCAGGAATGGGCCCTGCTGTGAACTATTAGATCAAGATTTGTAATTACCCGCCCCTGTTAAACAGGGGCTGAAAAATTGTGCCTTAGGCACTGGTGCTGGTGCCACAACACTGCAACCCCTCACAGAGACTGTACTTGGAGCACAGCAGTCACACGTGTTGCGAAGCATTTTTTTAAAAAATTGTAAGTACCCGCCCCTGTTAAACAGGGGCTGAAAAATTGTGCCTTAGGCACTGGTGCTGGTGCCACAACACTGCAACCCGGCCCTCACAGATACTGTACTTGGAGCACAGCAGTCACACGTGTTGCGAAGCATTTTTTTAAAAAATTGGAAGTACCCGCCCCTGTTAAACAGGGGCTGAAAAATTGTGCCTTAGGCACTGGTGCTGGTGCCACAACACTGCAACCCGGCCCTCACAGATACTGTACTTGGAGCACAGCAGTCACACGTTTAGCGAAGCATTTTTTTAAAAATTGTAAGTACCTGCCCCTGTTAAACAGGGGCTGAAAAATTGTGCCTTAGGCACTGGTGCTGGTGCCACAACACTGCAACCCGGCCCTCACAGATACTGTACTTGGAGCACAGCAGTCACACGTGTTGCGAAGCATTTTTTTAAAAAATTGTAAGTACCCGCCCCTGTTAAACAGGGGCTGAAAAATTGTGCCTTAGGCACTGGTGCTGGTGCCACAACACTGCAACCCCTCACAGAGACTGTACTTGGAGCACAGCAGTCACACGTGTTGCGAAGCATTTTTTTTAAAAATTGGAAGTACACGCCCCTGTTAAACAGGGGCTGAAAAATTGTGCCTTAGGCACTGGTGTGGTGGCATGGATCATTGAGGAGGAGGAAGAGGATAGTCAGTGAACATAAGAGGACAGTCACTCAGCATCAGCATAGGCAGTCTTGAAGGGATGTGACATTAAAAATTATTCGGTTATATCCGCCTCAGGTGCCTGGTAGCTGGTGGTGATCCAAGACTGATTCATTTTGATGAATGTCAGTCGATCAACCGAGGCGGTGGACAGGCGCACCCTATGATCAGTCACAAATCCTCCAGCAGCACTGAATGTGCGTTCGGAAAGAACGCTGGAGGCAGGACAGGCCAGTAGCTCAATTGCATACTGTGCAAGCTCTGGCCAGTGATCCATCCTCAGGACCCAGTAAGCCAGAGGATTTTCGGTGGGAAAGGTGTGCAAGTCTGACCTTGCCCCAAGGTATTCCTGCACCATGTATATCAGACGCTGGCGATGGTTGCTGGAACCGATCATACCTTGGGGCTGCGGACTAAAAAATTGTCTGAACGCATCGGTCAGACGTCCACCTTCCCCACCGCTCCTTCTGCCACTGACCGAAGCCTCAGCAACTCGTCGCCCAGGACCAGGAGTTTGTAGCCTCCCAGTTTCTGGGAACGCGTTGCACAGACCTTTCTGCAAGGCCTCCCTGAGATGTCTCATCCTCTGCTCCCTCTGCGACGGCAAGATAAGGTCCGCAACCTTACCCTTGTACCGCGGATCAAGGAGAGTGGCCAGCCAGTAATGGTCCCTCTCCTTGATCCGAAGAACACGAGGATCCTTCCGCAGGCTTTGCAGGATCAGGGAGGCCATGCAGCGTAGGTTAGCTGAGGCATTCGGTCCGGAGTCTTCTGGGTCACTGAGGATGACATGATCGCCAGCCACCTCCTCCCAGCCACGTACAAGTCCACTGGTTTGTTGGGACTGTACATCATCCCTAAAAGACTGCTGCTGCTGATGCTGAGTGCCAGGCTCCACCTCCATGCTCACACAATCCTCCTCCTCCTCCTCCTCCTCATCCTCTTCCTGTGTGATGGTTGGGACAGAAGGAACACTGTCCGGATAAAGGGGGCCTTGAGAGGCAAGGAAGTCCTCCTCTTCCTGCCTCTGTTCTGCCTCAAGTGCCCTGTCCATTATCCCACGCAGCGTATGCTCCAACAGGTGGACAAGAGGGACAGTGTCACTGATGCATGCACTGTCACTGCTCACCATCCTCGTGGCCTCCTCAAATGGTGAGAGGACAGTGCATGCATCCCTGATCATGCTCCACTGACGTGGGGAAAAAAAACCAAGCTCCCCTGACCCTGTCCTTGTGCCGTAGTCGCAAAGGTACTCATTGATGGCCCTCTGCTGCGTGTGCAGTCGCTGCAGCATGGCCAACGTTGAGTTCCACCTGGTGGGCATGTCACATATTAGGCGGTTCTTGGGCAGGTTCAGCTCCTTTTGCAGCTCAGTCAGCCGAGCACTGGCATTATAAGATCGGCGGAAATGCACACAGACTTTCCTGGCCTGCCTCAGGACATCCTGTAAGCCTGGGAACCTGCCCAAGAACCGCTGCACCACCAGGTTGAGGACGTGAGCCATGCAGGGCACATGGGTGAGCTGCCCCTGTCGCAGGGCGGAGAGGAGGTTGGTGCCATTGTCAGAAACGACCATTCCTGGCTTAAGCTGACGTGGCGTCAACCACCTCTCGGCCTGCCCCTGCAGAGCTGCCAGAACCTCTGGCCCAGTGTGGCTCCTGTCCCCCAAACACACCAGCGCAAGCACGGCATGGCATCTTTTTGCCTGCGTACTTGCGTAGCCCCTTGTACGCCTACGGAGCACCGCTGGTTCCAAGGACAGAGCACTGGAGGAAGAAGAAGAGGAGGGGGTGGAGGAGAGAGGTGTGTCACAACCAGTAGCAGTAGTCGCGTTTTGGAGGCGTGGTGGCGGGACAACCTCCAACACTACTGCACCTTGTCCTGCATCCCTCCCAGCTGCCAATAGAGTGACCCAATGGGCCGTGAAAGAAAGGTACCGTCCCTGTCCATGCCTGCTGGACCATGAGTCAGCGGTAATATGCACCTTACCGCTGACCGCCCTGTCCAGCGAGGCATGGACATTGCCCTCCACATGCCGGTAGAGAGACGGAATCGCCTTCCGCGAGAAAAAGTGGCGTTTGGGAACCTGCCACTGAGGAACCGCACATTGAACAAACTCACGGAAGGGGGCCGAGTCTACCAACTGAAAAGGCAGCAGTTGAAGTGCTAGCAATTTAGCAAGGCTAGCATTCAACCGCTGGGCATGTGGATGGCTGGGAGTGTACTTCTTTCTACGGTCCAGCAGCTGGGGCAGGGAAATTTGCCTGCTGCAATCGGACGTCGGTGTACTGCAAGTACTTGGTTGTGACACACCTAATTCTACACCTTCAGTCCTCTCAGAGCAGCTTTCAGAGAGGACTGAAGGTGTAGTGGGGATGGAGATCCCAGCTGAGGAGGAGCAAGGAGAGGTCCGCTTAGTTCTTTGGTGTGGGTCTTTTATGTGTGCCTGCCAACGAGCTGCATGGCAGGTCGCCATATGTCTGGTCATGCTTGTCGTGCCCAAGCGGCTGATGTTTTGGCCACGCGAGATACGCTTGAGACAAATATTGCAAATAGCAGTGGTGCGATCTGCTGCACTCGTCTCAAAAAAGGCCCACACCAAAGAACTTTTCTGATAACGTGCAGAGGCAGCGCCCTGCACAGGCGGAGCTCTGCGGTGTTGTACAGTTGCTGTGCTGGCCTCTACCTGGCCTCCAGGGGGCATCCTGCCTCGTTGGACATGTGACGCCGCATCCTCCTCCTCCTCGTCCTCCTCCTCATCCTCTCTCCCTTGAGGCACCCACGTGGAGTCAGTGACCTCATCATCCCCTCCCTCTTCACCACTAGAGCAAACCTGGCAGTAAGCTGCAGCTGGTGGAACAGTACTGCCAGATTCCTCAAGCTGGGTATCGTCATGCGAGCCTTCGAATCGTTGGGCATCCTCCTGGAGCATGTACCCAACACTGTGCTCAAAGAGTTCGGGGGACTCCTCAGGAGGACATGGTGGGTCTAGGGAAGGGGTGGCTGATGATGCTCTGTCAGTACCCTGAGCCTGGGTGAGAGAGGATGAGGAGGATGAGGAGGGCTTGGTCATCCATTCTACCAAGCCTTCAGCATGATGCGGCTCCACATGTCCAGCTGCCGAAAACAAAGACGCGCGTGTCCCATGGCCACGTGCTGATGACGATGCACGACCACGTCCACGTCCACGGCCACGTCCACTAGAAACAGAGCCTGCCTGCCCTGTGTTCCTGGCTCTGCACGCTCTGCCTCCCCTTGGCTGTCTTCCAGCCATTGTAGTCGGTAGTCCTGTGGGTGCTGCTGAGAAGAATATATAGGAGCTCTGTGTGATGCCACTAACACACTAGAAGTCCTATGGGTGCTTCTGCAAAGAAAATAGAGGAGCTCTGTGTGATGCCACTAACACACTAGAAGTCCTGTGGGTGCTGCTGAGAAGAATATATAGGAGCTCTGTGTGATTCCACTAACACACTAGAAGTCCTATGGGTGCTTCTGCAAAGAAAATAGAGGAGCTCTGTGTGATGCCACTAACACACTAGAAGTCCTGTGGGTGCTTATGCAAAGAAAATAGAGGAGCTCTGTGTGATGCCACTAACACACTAGAAGTCCTGTGGGTGCTTCTGCAAAGAAAATAGAGGAGCTCTGTGTGATGCCACTAACACACTAGAAGTCCTGTGGGTGCTGCTGAGAAGAATATATAGGAGCTCTGTGTGATGCCACTAACACACTAGAAGTCCTATGGGTGCTTCTGCTAAGAAAATAGAGGAGCTCTGTGTGATGCCACTAACACACTAGAAGTCCTGTGGGTGCTTCTGCAAAGAAAATAGAGGAGCTCTGTGTGATGCCACTAACACACTAGAAGTCCTATGGGTGCTTCTGCAAAGAAAATAGAGGAGCTCTGTGTGATGCCACTAACACACTAGAAGTCCTGTGGGTGCTTCTGCAAAGAAAATAGAGGAGCTCTGTGTGATGCCACTAACACACTAGAAGTCCTGTGGGTGCTTCTGCAAAGAAAATAGAGGAGCTCTGTGTGATGCCACTAACACACTAGAAGTCCTATGGGTGCTTCTGCAAAGAAAATAGAGGAGCTCTGTGTGATGCCACTAACACACTAGAAGTCCTGTGGGTGCTTATGCAAAGAAAATAGAGGAGCTCTGTGTGATGCCACTAACACACTAGAAGTCCTGTGGGTGCTTATGCAAAGAAAATAGAGGAGCTCTGTGTGATGCCACTAACACACTAGAAGTCCTGTGGGTGCTGCTGAGAAGAATATATAGGAGCTCTGTGTGATGCCACTAACACACTAGAAGTCCTATGGGTGCTTCTGCAAAGAAAATAGAGGAGCTCTGTGTGATGCCACTAACACACTAGAAGTCCTGTGGGTGCTTCTGCAAAGAAAATAGAGGAGCTCTGTGTGATGCCACTAACACACTAGAAGTCCTGTGGGTGCTGCTGAGAAGAATATATAGGAGCTCTGTGTGATGCCACTAACACACTAGAAGTCCTGTGGGTGCTGCTGAGAAGAATATATAGGAGCTCTGTGTGATGCCACTAACACACTAGAAGTCCTATGGGTGCTTCTGCAAAGAAAATAGAGGAGCTCTGTGTGATGCCACTAACACACTAGAAGTCCTGTGGGTGCTTCTGCAAAGAAAATAGAGGAGCTCTGTGTGATGCCACTAACACACTAGAAGTCCTGTGGGTGCTGCTGAGAAGAATATATAGGAGCTCTGTGTGATGCCACTAACACACTAGAAGTCCTATGGGTGCTTCTGCAAAGAAAATAGAGGAGCTCTGTGTGATGGGACTAACACACTTCAAGTCCTATAGGTGCTTCTGGGAAGAAAATAAAGGTCTGTGTGATGGGACTAACACACTTCAAGTCCTATAGTTGCTTCTGGGAACAAAATATAGGATCTCTGTGTGATGGGACTAACACACTTCAAGTCCTATAGGTGCTTCTGGGAACAAAATATAGCTCTGTGTGTGTGATGGGACTAACACACTTCAAGTCCTATAGGTGCTTCTGGGAACAAAATATAGCTCTGTGTGTGTGATGGGACTAACACACTTCAAGTCCTATAGGTGCTTCTGGGAACAAAATATAGCTCTGTGTGTGTGATGGGACTAACACACTTCAAGTCCTATAGGTGCTTCTGGGAACAAAATATAGCTCTGTGTGTGTGATGGGACTAACACACTTCAAGTCCTATAGGTGCTTCTGGGAACAAAATATAGCTCTGTGTGTGTGATGGGACTAACACACTTCAAGTCCTATAGGTGCTTCTGGGAAGAAAATATAGCTCTGTGTGTGTGATGGGACTAACACACTTCAAGTCCTATAGGTGCCTCTGGGAACAAAATATAGCTCTGTGTGTGTGATGGGACTAACACACTTCAAGTCCTATAGGTGCTTCTGGGAAGAAAATATAGCTCTGTGTGTGTGATGGGACTAACACACTTCAAGTCCTATAGGTGCTTCTGGGAACAAAATATAGCTCTGTGTGTGTGATGGGACTAACACATTTCAAGTCCTATAGGTGCTTCTGGGAACAAAATATAGCTCTGTGTGTGTGATGGGACTAACACACTTCAAGTCCTATAGGTGCTTCTGGGAACAAAATATAGCTCTGTGTGTGTGATGGGACTAACACACTTCAAGTCCTATAGGTTCTTCTGGGAACAAAATATAGCTCTGTGTGTGTGATGGGACTAACACACTTCAAGTCCTATAGGTGCTTCTGGGAACAAAATATAGCTCTGTGTGTGTGATGGGACTAACACACTTCAAGTCCTATAGGTGCTTCTGGGAACAAAATATAGCTCTGTGTGTGTGATGGGACTAACACACTTCAAGTCCTATAGGTTCTTCTGGGAACAAAATATAGCTCTGTGTGTGTGATGGGACTAACACACTTCAAGTCCTATAGGTGCTTCTGGGAACAAAATATAGCTCTGTGTGTGTGATGGGACTAACACACTTCAAGTCCTATAGGTGCTTCTGGGAACAAAATATAGCTCTGTGTGTGTGATGGGACTAACACACTTCAAGTCCTATAGGTGCTTCTGGGAAGAAAATATAGCTCTGTGTGTGTAATGGGACTAACACACTTCAAGTCCTATAGGTGCCTCTGGGAACAAAATATAGCTCTGTGTGTGTGATGGGACTAACACACTTCAAGTCCTATAGGTGCTTCTGGGAAGAAAATATAGCTCTGTGTGTGTGATGGGACTAACACACTTCAAGTCCTATAGGTGCTTCTGGGAACAAAATATAGCTCTGTGTGTGTGATGGGACTAACACACTTCAAGTCCTATAGGTGCTTCTGGGAAGGAAATAAAGGTCTGTGTGATGGGACTAACACACTTCAAGTCCTATAGGTGCTTCTGGGAACAAAATATAGCTCTGTGTGTGTGATGGGACTAACACACTTCAAGTCCTATAGGTGCTTCTGGGAACAAAATATAGCTCTGTGTGTGTGATGGGACTAACACACTTCAAGTCCTATAGGTGCTTCTGGGAAGGAAATAAAGGTCTGTGTGATGGGACTAACACACTTCAAGTCCTATAGGTGCTTCTGGGAACAAAATATAGCTCTGTGTGTGTGATGGGACTAACACACTTCAAGTCCTATAGGTGCTTCTGGGAACAAAATATAGCTCTGTGTGTGTGATGGGACTAACACACTTCAAGTCCTATAGGTGCTTCTGGGAACAAAATATAGCTCTGTGTGTGTGATGGGACTAACACACTTCAAGTCCTATAGGTGCTTCTGGGAAGGAAATAAAGGTCTGTGTGATGGGACTAACACACTTCAAGTCCTATAGGTGCTTCTGGGAACAAAATATAGCTCTGTGTGTGTGATGGGACTAACACACTTCAAGTCCTATAGGTGCTTCTGGGAACAAAATATAGCTCTGTGTGTGTGATGGGACTAACACACTTCAAGTCCTATAGGTGCTTCTGGGAACAAAATATAGCTCTGTGTGTGTGATGGGACTAACACACTTCAAGTCCTATAGGTGCTTCTGGGAACAAAATATAGCTCTGTGTGTGTGATGGGACTAACACACTTCAAGTCCTATAGGTGCTTCTGGGAACAAAATATAGCTCTGTGTGTGTGATGGGACTAACACACTTCAAGTCCTATAGGTGCTTCTGGGAAGGAAATAAAGGTCTGTGTGATGGGACTAACACACTTCAAGTCCTATAGGTGCTTCTGGGAACAAAATATAGCTCTGTGTGTGTGATGGGACTAACACACTTCAAGTCCTATAGGTGCTTCTGGGAACAAAATATAGCTCTGTGTGTGTGATGGGACTAACACACTTCAAGTCCTATAGGTGCTTCTGGGAACAAAATATAGCTCTGTGTGTGTGATGGGACTAACACACTTCAAGTCCTATAGGTGCTTCTGGGAAGGAAATAAAGGTCTGTGTGATGGGACTAACACACTTCAAGTCCTATAGGTGCCTCTGGGAACAAAATATAGCTCTGTGTGTGTGATGGGACTAACACACTTCAAGTCCTATAGGTGCTTCTGGGAAGAAAATATAGCTCTGTGTGTGTGATGGGACTAACACACTTCAAGTCCTATAGGTGCTTCTGGGAACAAAATATAGCTCTGTGTGTGTGATGGGACTAACACACTTCAAGTCCTATAGGTGCTTCTGGGAACAAAATATAGCTCTGTGTGTGTGATGGGACTAACACACTACAAGTCCTATAGGTGCTTCTGGGAACAAAATATAGGAGCTCTGCCTGCCTGCCACGAACACACTACAAGTCCTATAGGTGCTTCTGGGAACAAAATATAGGAGCTCTGCCTGCCTGCCACGAACACACTACAAGTCCTATAGGTGCTTCTGGTAACAAAATATAGGAGCTCTGCCTGCCTGCCACGAACACACTACAAGTCCTATAGGTGCTTCTGGTAACAAAATATAGGAGCTCTGCCTGCCTGCCACGAACACACTACAAGTCCTATAGGTGCTTCTGGTAACAAAATATAGGAGCTCTGCCTGCCTGCCACGAACACACTACAAGTCCTATAGGTGCTTCTGGTAACAAAATATAGGAGCTCTGCCTGCCTGCCACGAACACACTACAAGCCCCTCTTTCTCAATCAATCTTTGTAACTGAATCTATCTAACTCAATCTCTGTAAGTGAATCTCTCTACCTAACTAAATCCAGCAGAGTGTCACAGAATCAGCCTGCTCAATCTGCGCCGGAACAGCATGTGACCGGCGCAGACGGCGTGGCGGCCTTTTATAGGGGGGGGCATGTACTACAGCCCCTGAGCTGTAATTGGCTACAGGCGTCCTGCCTGTAGCCAATTATGGCTCTTCGAGTTTCCGGGGCTGTGATTGGCCAAGCATGCGGGGTCACAGTGCATGCTTGGCCAATCATCAGCCAGCAATGCACTGCGCCGGCCGCGCCGGCCGCAATGCATTGCGGGGCCGCTCGCATCACACGAACGTGATGCGAGTGGCCAAAATAGTTCTGGGCTCGCCGAGCGAGCGAACGCCCGGTGCTCGATGCGAACGTGGGTTCGCATCGAGCACCGGGCCCATCCCTAATCCTGATATAAAAGGGATCCAATGTGGCACAAAATCTCATAAGTGCGCCTTGTTCGCGGATGATGTTTTACTTTTCGTTTCATCTCCGAACACCTCTCTTCCAATTATTTGCAAGTTACTGGATGATTTTAGCAAAGTATCAGGACTCACGGTCAACTACTCCAAGTCCTTAGCGCTCAACATTAACTTACCACCTCAGCTGGTATCTCAACTTAAACTCAATTTCAGGTTCGGCTGGGGCGGACTCTGCTCTCCCTTATCTAGGAATCAATTTGACGGCATCTATAGATAGTCTTTACTCAGCCAATTTTCCTGCCACTTTCCGCAAACTGGAAGAAGACCTCACATTTTGGGACAAGATGCGCCTTTCCTAGTTGGGAAGGGTTAATTCTGTGAAAATTACCTTACTCCCACGTATCCTTTATCTCTTTCGATCCCTACCTATCCCCGTCCCTAAGGACTGCCTCCGTAACTTTCAGTCCAAAATTATGAAGTTTATCTGGAGACACAAGGGACATAGAATTTCCAAAGGAACTCTATACCGCAACACAAACCAGGGAGGACTAGGAGTACCAAACATTCTATGGTATTATCAGGCTGCTCAACTATCCCAATTGTCCGTAATCTATTCTAAAACTGCTCACCCAGATTGGATACACATGGAGAGGCAGGCCATTCCTAATTACACCCTAGACTATATTTTATGGTGCCCAACCAGGGACAGACCGGCCATACTAGCACCCACACTTTCACACTCTCTAACCCTTTGGGACTCCCTTAAAACTAACCCACACTTGATCTCCCGCTGGCAGCCTCTCTCTCACATTTTTAGGAATCCCCTCTTTCCTCCTGGGCAAGACATTAAGGCCTTTCGCTGGTGGTTAGACAAGGGACTTTACAGGATTGGTCACTTTGTATCCTCATCGGGACCCATCTCTTTAGCCCACTGCACCAGAAAACTTGACATGCCAGCAACGGAAAAATTTAGATTTCAACAACTTTTCCACTTTCTCAGATCCTTGGGCCTCTCTAATTCTAAACCCCCATCAATCACTGATTACGAGCTTTGGTGTGGCCAAGCCATGGAGCAGAGGGGGGGCATATCGGTGATTTACCGCGCACTTGTGCAGGCTGACTCCAAAACGCTATTCATGCGAGAATGGGAAACTGATCTACAACAACAATGGACCCTGGCTGAATGGCATAGGACATCAGTCGCTGCCTCAAAAGGTCTACTTAACACTGCATTGGTTGAAGCTAACTTAAAAGTCCTAATGCGATGGTATATGGTACCTTTGCGACTGGCCAAAATCTACCCAAATGCATCCCCCTTATGTTTTCGCAACTGTGGACATGTAGGTTCTATGCTACATATATGGTGGGAGTGTCCGAAAATTAGGAACTTGTGGAATAATATTTTCCATATTATTAGGAAGATTACGTTGATACCCGTCCCCAAAACTCCCCAGTACGCCTTACTTAATTTCCCCCAACAAGGGGTTCCTAAATTAACTCTAAATCTTATTAGGTTCATACTAATCGGAACCAAACTAACGATTGCCCGAGCTTGGAAGCAGCCCACAGTCTCCCTGAGGCTAGTCAAACGTAAAATTTCCTGGATTATGGCCCAGGAAAACATGGTTAGCATCTTACAGGATACGGTGGATAGACACACAGCAGTGTGGGAACCTTGGAATAGGTACATCTCTGGGTTCTTGCACGGCCCTGTGACACCAGCCTAATTGCGGGTGAGTAGGTACCACTTCTTCCTTAGCTATCTCTTGACTCTCTTCCTCTTCTTCTTCCTTCTCTTTTACTTCCTCTTCTTCTATTCTATTCTCTGTCCGTTTCTGTTCTCCCTTATTTCCCTCAGAATTGTGCTCTTCAGGTTAAACCTAGTACTGGAAAAATCAATAGAGTTTGAAATTGGCAAACTTATCTGCCAAGCGATTTACTATCGTTTTCTCTCCTCCTCTATTTGTTCCTATAAACCAAACACAGGCTCTCTCGTGAGCGGTAACCTTTGTGGTGTTTTTTTAGTTGTTATAGATCCACTATATTTTTGGTAACGGGGGGAGGGGGGTAGTTCTCTCTGGTACCCGGCACAGTTAGATCCCTTTAGGGGTGCTGGGACTAGGGAGTCTTCCCCCCACCCGAGAACTGCTCAGTTGGTAGCGGAGGAGAAACTGTTTTTGTTCATTTCAGTTGCACTCGCGTATTTGCCATCTTATTAGACCCTACATACTAGAACGGCAATTGCTATAACTGTTTCTGGGTCTTTTTCTTACCTAAATGATAATTTGTTACAAGTTTTGTCTGTCTGTACTGATACACAATGGTTATGTCTTGCTTCACTTTTTTGATATACTCAATAAAAATCTATTGAAAACAAAATCAGCAGGGCCTGTGGAGCGCTGACAACAGGTGGTGTCTACCCAGGAGTTTGTACCCAGTTTTAGCACAACTGGCACATGGCGTCAGTAATCTTGCTAAGGGCGCGATGGTGGCACTTACTGACTGCTATTGGATAGCACCTGGATTTAGTGCATTTGCAGCCAGGTTTTGTGCTTCATGTCTCACTTGTGCTCTGCACAATGCAGGAAGGCCTGTCCATGTTCCCCAAAAGCATTCTCCTAAGCCAGATTTCCCTTTCCAAAGAATTCAAATAGACTACATTCAGAGGCCCAGAATAGGCACCTATGAGTTCGCTTTAGTTTGCATTGACATGTTTTCGAGCTGGCCTGAATGCTGGCCAGTAGCTAAAGCAAATACAAAAACAACAGCAAAGAAAATTTTGAATGAAATAGTTTGTAGATATGGAGTTCCTGAAACTATTGAGAGTGACAGAGGAACCCATTTTACTGGGGAAGTAATGAAAGAGGTAAAGGGAGCTCTTCACATACAGCAAGCTTTCCATACACCTTATCATCCACAAAGTAGTGGTAAAGTTGAGAGACTTAATGGAATTTTGAAAAACAGATGTGCAAAAATTAAAGCAGATACGGGAAAAGGATGGGTGGAAGCTTTGCCATTAGCCCTATATTCTGTACGAATTACCCCTAAACAACCACATGGGCTGTCCCCCTATGAGATTTTATTTGGAGGGCCACCCAAAACAGGGCTATATTTTCCCCAACAGTTGCAGGCTTCTCACTCTAGTCTGTTAAAATATGTTCAGATTTTGCAAATAACATTGAAAAAAATACATGAAGGTGTTTATAAATCTATCCCCGACCCAGATTCTGTTTCAGGTATTCACAGAATCCAGCCAGGTGACTGGGTAGCGGTCAAGCGACACGTCAGAAAGCCACTAGAACCAAAATTTGACGGACCACATTTGGTGCTTTTGAGGACCAGTTCCGCTGTCAAGTTGGAAGGAAAGCCCACCTGGATTCACGCCAGTCACTGCAAGAAAATCCTGAAGTGATGATATCCTTTGAAAAAATTATGATAATGTTTCTTTTCTTTTTGTTGTTTGTGAGAACTGAGACATGGAAAAATAACCCTTTCATCCAAATGTTAAAATTGTATGCAACCCATAGCAATGCTAGTAACTGCTGGGTGTGTTCTCACCTAAATCCCCAAACAGGAACAATACCCATGATAGCAGTGCCTCTCAAATTCACTGATCTAAACAGGACCAGAATAAATAGCTCATACATGGTCTCCACAGCTAATGAGCACAGATAAGTGACTTTGATGGTTTCAAAACAGATAGGCACTCCACAGATTTGTTTAAACATTACATGCCCAGTTAAAACTACATGTAAACGGTTGGGCAATTCAGATTGCACCGGAGCAAAAATTACAGTTTATGGAGGAAACTATGGTCAATATTATCATATCCCAGATCCAGAACTAAATAGAACCCTTTATAGTACAAATTGCTCACAGTTCCCAATATGTCAAAATATTGGTTACCTGGGATTCCAGGTTATTGCTTCCAGTTATTTATATTGGGAGGTTAGCACCTGCTTTGGCTGTTCGCAAAGATACAGTGCGTCCAGATCAAAGTCCAGAATACCCTTTAGTGTTCAAAAGAGAGCTGTTCACTGAAGGTGACATGGCATGGTCATGGTTCCCTTCCTGGACAGGGGAATTGAAGCAATGCAAAGAATAAATAATTACACTAGAATTGTAGATGAAATTATTAACCTTACAACCACTGATATAGGTTTATTAAGTGAAGAAATGGCTCAGATTAAAAAAGTAGTATTAGAGCACAGATTAACTCTAAATTATCTCACTGCAGCTCAAGGTGGGATGTGTAAGTTGTTTCGCACTGACTGTTGTATATACATTTCGAATAATGAGGACATTATTAAAGGGCATCTTGCTAAGATAAGAGAACTACAGAATAAGGCCAGAGATATTGCTAAAGATGGATGGAACCCCTTTAAGGGTTTAGGAGGTGTTGGTGATTTTTTATATGGCATAGCAACATGGTTACAGAAACTAGGCGCTTACATTGTGATGTTCCTATTTCTCATATTTGTCATTTACTTCCTCATCAGGCTGTGCCTCTGTGTGACTACCCGTTGTATCAACAAATGGTCCACCAGCCCTGAGGAACCCGTTGTTATGAGAAAGCTAGGAGAGAACTGAACAGGACGCCGTCTCTCTGCGCCAATGTAACAGGAGTTACCAGCAATCGGCTGAATGTAACGCGGAGAATAATGGTGTTAAATAAACAAAAGGGGTGAAATGACATGGACATTCGTTGTACTGTTCATTTAAGCACAAGAGACTCCATTTTGTTCTCACTGTTGAAATGCGTTCTGTAACCTTCACCTAACACACAGACACGTCTCCTCTAGAAACTCTCTACTCCCCCCCTCCCCTATCCATGTTTTACTTTTGCAATTGTTCTATTCGCTAGCTTTTAATAATATATTTCTATTTGTTTAGCTTTTAATAACGTATTTCTGTTTGTTAGTTTTTAATAACATCTCACACCACCCCTTTCTTATCTGTGTATAAAATAACATGTAATAATACATTTCGTCAGAACGGACATTTTAAACACAGTGATTGATTCCTGTGAATCTGTTCCTGCAGCTGCAGTATTAACTTTTATTTTACAGTCCCATTTAGAAATTAGTCATAACATACTTTTAGTAAGTATAATAATGGATTATACTAGTGTATAATAGTGTAATACACTATGGGGTTGAATAACTAAAACTGGAGATTGTAAAAACTGGTGCAGCGCTGAAGAGAAACCAATTAGCTTCTTGGTTTTTGCATAACAGAACAAGCTGAAGATAGAAACTGATTGGCTACCAGTTTGTTGTTTTTTTTTTCCCCAAACGTTTTTATTGAGAGTTTTTACAAGAACAAAGAGTAATGCATGCAAAAAACTGTTTTCAATTTTTCATACAAGAGAGCATCTAATGAGCATATTGTTTGTAAAGGTAAATAAGACCTATCTGGATGGAAACAGATATAAACATTTCAAACATTGAGCAATGCTGGTAGTCATAAGGAAGGTCAGGGATGCAGTCCAGTACCCTCTAGACACCTCAATTGGGCTCAAACTGTGTCTAGGATCTAGACTACCCCCCCCCCCCCTGCTTCCTCTCCTTCTCTAAAGGTGTATTTTATGGTTGTGAACTGTAATGGATCGCAAAATTCATATCCACTAAACAACAAATGTAAATCTGCATATCCTGTAATGTGCCAGTCTTCATTTTGGGTGTAAGCTGGGAAGAAAAGATAAAGGAATGAAAGAGGAGGGGGTTTAGGGACTCCATTCTCCTCTGCTAGGTGGTATTGGGTGTTAGATATTCTATTCAATTTTTTAGGCCGATAGTCAAGCAAATTCATCTGCCTTGGTGAATTTGGATTGTGTCTCTTTGCTATTTGTTCTTCTATTATCTTGATAGGTAATTGCAGAATGTAAAAATGTGCTTCAATTTGGACAGTGTGTTTTCATATTTTTGGATTATGACAGTTCTTACCCGTCCAGTGGGCTGCCAATAGTGTAAGTAAGGAGGGGCTGGCCAAAGTAACACACATTATTTATACATTTAGCTCTCAATGAAGTGGAGAAGGTTACCTGTCCAAAACATCTACCCAGTCCCCCTCCCCCATAACATTTTTCCAATGGGCCACCAGAGAGGATGAGGAATCTGATAAGTTGACCTTATACTTTTGTCTTAAAATACTCATTTCAATAAATGTTATACTTATGTTGATCAAGAATGTTTGTGTCTAATCTGCTTGCAATGTTATGTGCAAAAGTAGTCATTTTTTTTCAGGGTCGTACTACTTTAATTATAAGGGGTTCAGTAGTATAGTGATGTTGGCAGTGGTGACGGCTTGCATTGCACTTGTAGTGAAAAGTAGTTTTGCATTTTGAAATAAACCCCAGTGTGTCAACATGTGCTAGCTCCCATCATGGGGGATCAATGGATGTGTTTTTGGGGTGAAACCCCTTCCTCTCACCTACTTTAGTTTGGAGGAAGGCGTTGAACCCACAAAACACGTACATTGATATCCCATGATTGCAGATAGCACATGTTGACACACTGTGTACATCTTTAAAATTTGGCTTTGCAATTCATTTAAAACTGTAAAACAATGACAACTTTAACATTTTTTTTTGTTTAGATTTTGCCTAAAATATCGAAGATGTTGCTGAGTTTTTTTTGAACATCATGGATGTTTTGTTTCATCTTTTACAAATCACGATTGCACACCATGATCTCACTGACCAGTATTTGTCCACTTGCACTGCTAAATTGAGTTTCTTCTTCCTCAACATCCACAACACCTAAAAATAAAAAAACACCATGTATTATAAATATGCAGGCATCCATATATTACCTGAAGCTGTGGTCTTAGACACTGACCTGTCGCCGACACCATTTCTACCACTTCACCCAGCACTTCCTGAACCTCTGTATCCACATCTACATGGTGTTCCCTTTGTTCATTTGGTGTGGGGTTACTGGTGTCCTCAGATGTCCCTATTATTTTCCCCCTATGTGAATACAAAAAAGGTATACTTAGCAGACAGATATGTTAGGCTAGAAAGAGTAATATGAAACATTGCTTGGAAGTGTCATCCAATTGTCTGTTTTGGCAGATTTCCAATCTGAAGACATGATTTTTTCACTTTAAAAAGCTGGAAACCTTACCTGTTTTGTGCATTTTTCACACATGGAGAGACCCCTAGTATCCACTGGAGCACCTGCGTGGGACACTATAACAAGGTTGTTATGGTGTCCCACACTAGTGCTCCTGCATACAGATGTGTATCTGTTTGTCAGTGCGTGTAGTCAGTTCGCATTTGTTTGTCATTGCGGCCTATATCTTGATATCTTGATATAGTACGCTTTGATTTTCACTGCTTATTGTCAGCTCGTTTCTGGTATTCAGTTCATTCTTTCAGGCCTTGCTGTTTATCTGTGCTTTCTGTTAGTCCGTTCTGACCAGCCGACCGTTTTGAAGCCATGGTTCGTGTATGTACTCGTCGTACAGTTCGTGCTGTGCGGGGGCTTGGTGTTGGGATTCTTACTTTGACACAAGCCCAGTCCATAAGCAGGGCGAGGAGGAGTTCATGGACCAAGAATTGGTTGCTTCAGCGTGACCAATTCTCGCACATGCCTTTGCTACGTGAGATCCGGGAGAATAATCCTGATGATTTCAGGAATTATCTCTGGATGACGGACCCCATTTTTCACCGTCTGTTGGCTTTGCTGTCCCCTTATATCAGCAGGCAGGGTACTTGCATGAGGCAAGCCATCACTGCGGAGCAGAGGCTAGTTGCCACGTTGCGGTACTTGGCGACTGGGAGAAGTCTGCAGGATCTCAAGTTCTCCAAAGGCATCTCCCCCCAGGCTCTGGGTATTATTACTCCAGAGACCTTTTCTGCCATCATACAGGTCCTGCAGAAGGACTATATGAAGGTACGATGTATCCTTTAACATCACATTCTATGTATTTAATGTTTGCTAATGTATTGTATTTCTTTCCTCATTCCCTGTATACTAGGATTGCAATCTGCTGTAATATTCTGTGCCCCTTTGTCCTCATGCATGCTGGAAGCTTTTAATGTTTTTTTTGTCCTTCATGCATATTTGCCTTCACTAACCTCCCCAGCATGCTCTCCTGGGCCCATATATACCCATAGCCTTGTCACTTAGCAATGTATTTTGTCAGCTCCATAGTATTGGTTTCCCCTAAACACCCCCTAAAATCAGTCCAAATGTTATGTGTGTGTTTAAATTCATGCAGAGTCCCCAAGGTTTTTTGGGGATTTAGGAACCCCCCTCCCCCAACTGCTGAGTCAGCTGATACCAATTCTCTATCTGCTGACTTTGCCAAACCCAATACATACTATACCTACCTCTTTAGTGGTCAGATTATTGTTAAATTCAGCAAAGCATGTAGTGCCAGGGCCTGCCTCAATACTTTCAAATGCTACATTTAAAAAATGTTTTATCCTATTATTATCTTGATAGGTAAGAGCAGAATGGTAAAATGTGCTTCCATTTGTTCATTTTGTGATATATTTTTGGTATTATGACACTTCTTACCTGTCCGGTGGGCTGCCAATAGTGTAAAGTAAGGAGGGTCTGGCCAAACTATCATACATTATTTAGGCATTCAGCTCTCAATGAAGTGGAGAGGGTTACCTGTCCAATACATCCCCCCTAATTTTTGACAATGGGCCATCAGATGTGGAGGGGGGGTGGGGGGGTGAGGAATCTGCTAAGGGGACATTATACTTTTTTATTTAAAATACTGTTTGCCAAAAATGTTAGACTGATCTTTTTTTTTTCAAATTATATAATCTTTATTTATTTTCTTCATTATTATACAAAATACATTCTTTACTTACATAGTACATACATTTAAAAAGGAAACAAAGGGACAAAAAAAAAAAAAAAAAAAAAAGAGAAAAATTCCACCTCTCACCCTTTGCAAGGAATACCCTTCAACCTTTAGTCCCTTTTATCCTTCCCAGCCTTCCCTCTTGACGCCCGACTTATTCCTTCTCCCCCTCTCCCCCCTCACCTCATAGTGGATTTTCCAATTTGTCCAACCATGGTCTCCACATAGCTTCAAACTCTCTCAGATTTCCTCTCCTTATATACACTGTTCTTTCCTTCCATATTGTTTCTGTTGTTAACCTTTTCCATTCTCCTACCGTTGGGGGTTTCTCAGCCTGCCACCTCTGCGCTATTAATTTTCTCGCCTGGAACAAACCTCTCATCACAGCGTTGATTACAGAGGGGCCACCATTTATCCCCTCATCCAATCCCAGTATACACAGTCTGGGATTCATTTCCAGTCTAACTTCTAATACGGTGTTCAGGGTGTTAAGGATTTCAGTCCAGTAACGGTGCAGTTTTGGGCACTTCCATACCATATGTGCTAAATCCCCAGTATCCTGGCACCTCGGGCACCTGGCATCTGTTCTCAATCCAAACTCATATAGTCTCTTAGGTGTATAGTATGTCCTGTGTAGCAGCATCAAATATGAGACCTTCTGAGCAGGCGAGACCGATACCACGTGTCCTTTCTCCAATATCCTCAGCCACTGTTCATCTGAGAACGTTCCAAATTCTTTCTCCCATTTCCCCCTACACTTAAGCTGTTCTGGATTTTCTATGCTACCTTCGCATATGTGTGAATAAATTTCTGCTATAAATCCTCTATTCTTGTTTTGGGAGCCTATTTTTTGATACACTGGAGAGTTGTTCCAAATTGGATCTTGACTCTTAAATTGACTATTTAAAGCGTGTCTAATTTGTAGATATTTATAGAAGGAATGTTTGGGTATATCATATTCCACTCGCAGTGCTGTAAATGTCTTCAATACCTTGCCCTCGTACATCTGTGCCAACTTATCTATCCCTTTTATTTCCCACTCTCTAATTTTCCCTATCTTTTCTACTTCCTGTAAGTTTTTATTATTCCAGAGGGGGGTGTATTTTGTCATACCCTCTAACCCTTTTACTACTTTTACTGCCTTCCACACTTTTAAGGCCAGTCTCACCGTGGGGATTCTGTAAAAAAAGGAGTTTGCCTCGAGGGCTTCTACTATTAATTTATGCGGGGTTCCTGCAATCATTAATTCCTTGTTGCTTCCTCCTGTCATAGTTCCTAGATGTTGCAGTTGGGCTGCTAGGAAGTAGCTCCGTGGATGCGGTACTGCCATTCCTCCCTTTCTTGTTGCTAGTTGTAGTGTTTGTAACCCAATCCTAGGTTGACCTCCCTTCCATATAAGTTCCCTAAACAACGTGTCTATCTTTCTGAACCATTTTTTATCTATCCATATTGGGCAGTTATGCAGCAGGTACAGAAGCTGTGGTTGCCATACCATTTTGATTAGGTTACACCTCCCTGCAATCGACAAGGGGAGACGTCTCCAGATTGCAATTTTACTTTTAAACCTAGCTAAAAGTGGTACTATATTATCATTTATATAATTGTTAGGGTTCCTTGTTATATATATGCCTAAGTATTTCATTTGTTCAACTACCTCTAGCTGTGAAATATCCTGTACGTTCTGGTTCCCTAGGGGATCTATAGGCAATAATGCAGATTTTTCCCAGTTTATGGTGAGTCCTGAGATTTTACCAAAGTCCGTGAGGATTTTCATCACCTGCCTGAGGGATTGCCCCGTATCCCCCAGGAAGAGAAGGACATCGTCCGCATACAGTGCGATTCTCTCTTCACCCCCTGCTCTTCGGAACCCCTGCATATTTGTGTTTGATCTAATTACACTTGCTAAGGGTTCCATTGCAAGCGCGAAGAGCAGGGGGGACAATGGGCAGCCCTGCCTTGTCCCTCTCTCCAATTGAATCCCCTCGGAATACTCACCGTTAACCCTAATTTTAGCACTGGGACCCTTATACAAGGTTTTAATCCATTTAATAAACGAGGGGCCAAATCCAAATTCCTTTAAGACTCGCCATAAATATCCCCACTCTAAGCTATCGAAAGCTTTAACTACATCTAACGCCATGACTGCCCTTGTGCCCATGTTCTCTATTGGTATCTGTAAATTAAGGTATAGTCTCCTAATGTTCATACTAGTAGACCTACAGGGTATAAACCCTGTTTGGTCAGGATGTATTAATCTAGAGATAATTTTGTTTAATCTAATTGCCATTGCTTTAGCTAATATTTTAGCATCCGAGCAGAGTAGGGAAATCGGTCTATAAGACTTGGTCTCTAATGGGTCCTTCCCCTCTTTATGCAGAACTATTATCGTTGCCTCTGTCATAGATGTTGGCAACTTCCCCTCCTCCTTTGCCCAGTTTAATACCTTAAGAAGTTCTGGCAGTAGGATTTTCCCATATTGCTTATAGGTTTCTGCGGGGAGACCATCTGGTCCTGGTGATTTCTGATTGGCCATTTCTTTTACCGCCAGCTGGATTTCCTCCAGCGTTAACGGTGCCTCCATTGCCTCCCTTTCTTCTTTAGTGAGGGCCGTAATTTCAGCGTTACTAAAAAATGTGTCCGCTTCCCCTTCCTCCATCGTCCCCCGCGATTTATATAATTTATCATAGTATATTCTAAAAGTCTCTGTAATTACTGACGTCTTTAATGAGATTTCTCCTTTCTCCGTCCTAATCGCTGGGACGGTGGAGGGAGGGGAATTAGCTCTCACTAACTGTGCCAGCATCTTCCCGACCTTTTCCCCTTCCCCATAAGCCACCTGTTTCTGAAACAGTCTTTTATTCTCTGATTTCCTAATAATTGCTTCTTTGTATTCCTGTTGTTTAGTTAGCCATCTACTTTGTCTTTCTGGGGTGGGGTCTTCAACGTATTCTCTTTCTGCTTTCATCAACTCTATCTTACTATTTTTTTCCCTTTCTCTTGAGGATTTTTTAATTTTTGAGACTAATTGAATAAGGATACCTCGCAGATAGGCCTTCAATGCATCCCACATTACTCCTCTTGTCACTGTCTCTTTGTTAAACTCTATAAATTCTTCCAGTTTTAACAGCACCTCATTTGGATCCCCTATTATTTCGAACCAGACTGGATTCATTTTCCATGTTCTGAGAGGTCTTTTCCCTTCTAAATTTATTGAGACAATCAACAGGGCATGGTCCGATACCCCCCTAGGCTGATATTCAATATCCCTTACTGTTTGGCATGCTTCTCCGTTTCCCAAAGCTAAATCGATCCGTGAAAGAGTAGAATAGGAACTTGAGAAACACGAGAATTGCAGCACCCCCGGGTTTCTCACTCTCCACATGTCAAACAGCCCCACTTCTTGTAAGAACTGGTGTAATCGGCTCTCATCTACCTTCTGCCTCTGTGTACCTAAGGGAAACCTGTCTAATTTTTTATTAATAACCTCATTAAAGTCCCCTACTGCTATGACTGGTATCCCAGCTTTGTCTGATAAAAATTCCATTAGGCTATACATCACATCAAGCTTAAACGGAGGGGGGATGTAAATATTGGCGAGAACATATTCTCGATTTTCTATTACACAATGCAGGAAAATATACCGTCCTTCCCTATCTATACTGGTCTGCCGACAGGTGAAGCCCACCTCTTTTCTTACCATCACCGCCACTCCCCTTGAGTAGGAGGTGTGTACCGAGTGGTATTGATGTTGATATCTTTTGCTCTGATTTAGTAATTTAGTATCTTGGGTTAAATGTGTCTCCTGTAGGCAGATCAATCCTACGTCACTCCTTTCCAGGGTCTCTACCACAGCTGCTCTCTTAGCCGGTGTACCCAACCCCCGTACATTCCAGGAACCGATATTAATTACCCTAGTCTGCATAGGCTATCAAAAAAGGAAAGCAATAGAGGATGGAATCCCTATTGATGCCTAGAACAGAACACCAAGGAGAGAGGGGGAAAAGGGAGAGAAGGGGAAAGGGAGAAAAAAATAAATAAAAAATAAAAAAAAATAGAAAAAAAAAGGTAACAAAGAGGGAAAAAAAACGAAAAAGGGAAGAGAAACTTTTAACAAGAGGGAAAAACCCTTGTAGAAGAGAAAGGTAAATAGAAAATCCTTTGCCTATCTTAATATTTCCCACTATGTGATAAAATGTGAATCTTTCTTCTATATATTTGTTTATCAGTGTTTTTTTTTTTTCCCCAAATTTTGCATCGTATCTTGATATGTCTATTTAAGTGAGAGAATGTGAAACTTTCCTCTAAGTATTTATCTATAAGTGTTTTTTGCTTGCCGCTTACTTTCATATGTGTTACATGTTTTTTCCAATTTTTACATCGATGACCCCACCTCCCCCCTCCCCCCATGTACCATTCTAGGTTATCCCCAGAGGCTTTTTTTGTGACCCTTACCAAACATCCCATACCTTTCCCCCTCCCCTCTCCCTCCCCCTCTCTTGTATACAAACCCACTCCCACCCTCCGCCCTCCTCCCTCCCCTACCCTACACACATCAAAAACTATATTTTTATCCTTACCCCAATCAGTCATATCCTCCCTTTCGTGCTATGTGACTCTCACCACCCTCCACTCCATATATATATACACATTAAGTTTCTCTGAAACACACATCTCTAAGAACACATCCCTTCCCATCCCTCTATGTTTATTCCCTTTCCCTTAACCTTATTGTCCCCTCGTTTTGATTATTAGTTGGTCTTTTCTATCTTCCAGCCATGTTGTCACACTTGCAGGGGAGTCAAAAAAAAAAAAAAGGTCTCTCCCAGAGCTACCACACGTAGCCGAGCTGGGTACAATAATGCATAAATAACATCAAATTTCTGGAGTCTACGTTTAACCTCTATAAAACCTGCTCTACGCCTCTGCAAATCGGGTGAAAAATCAGGGTATAGTGAAACTTTAACTCCATTAAAAAAAATGTTCCCCATCTCTCTAGCCCTGCGGAGAAGCGTCACTTTATCTTTGAAGTTCAAAAATTTCATTAACATAGATCTAGGGTGCCCTCCTTGGGGTGGAGGTCTGGACGGGACTCTATGCGCCCTTTCAACCGAAAATTGTTGTGAGAATGTCTCTCTTCCAAATACTTCAATGAGCCATTTTTCCATGAATACGATCGGATCAGATCCTTCGCTCTTTTCTGGTAGACCTACCAGCCTCACATTATCCCTTCGGAGTCTGTTTTCTAATTCATCCAGTTTTCCTGCAAATTTATCCGACTGCTCTTTTAGACTTTTAACCTCTTGATTTAATGGATACATGTCATCCTCGATTTGGCTAATTCTCCCTTCAGTTGCTGTTATTCTGTCAGCCGTCTTTTCAAGCTCCTGGCGCATCAGGGACAGTTCATCTTTAATTTCTTTCATTTGGCTACATAATTCCCCTAGGGACTGTTTGCATATATTAACTGCCACCAATACGTCCTTTAATGTCGGCCCCCCCTTCTTCTGTTGATACTTGAACCGACGCCAGTTCTAATTTTCCAGGGGCTCCCAGATTTTTGTTGGTTGAGTTCTTTACCCCGCTTGGGGCTGCTACTAGGTTACTTAATTGTCCTTGGCTCTTTCTATCGGTTGGCATTTTAACTTGGGCTTGCTGTCCTCCTTTAGTGGGGGTGTGATCTGTATTGTGAGCGTATTTTTCCAGCTTTGCTGCAGCTGATGCCCCATTTGCTATTGTAGATTGGACCCCTTTTTCCTTGTCCTTATCTTTAGCTGATCTTAGTGATTGTGTCCCAACGTTTTCCTGGTTGGTCTGCTCATCTATTCTTCTCCTGGCTGACATATTGTCACCTTACACTTGTATTTTGCAGAGTGGTTGAAATAAGGGCCCGCCCAGCTGTTTAGCAAAGATTTAGCAAAGATTTGCACCGTCTGCGATTTTGCAGGTAGGGATCTTTTTAAATTGCATTTATATATAAAAGCCGTCCTGAGCTTGCCTTTAAAAGAAGGCAAATAGCTAATGCTAATAGCATATACTTGTCACACACAGCCTGTGTTTTTGGCGGTAAGATGGTCCTCAGATTGTCATTTAGGAAAAAAAAGAGCACAGCACATATATATCGCACAGCACGGTTTGTATTCTGGGCAAAACAACAGTCTTCAATTTTTAGGAGAAGGGCTCAGCATATATGCACCCCCCTGTAGTGCTTAGAAAAGGAGAAAAAAAAAAAAAAAAAAAGAAAAATAGGGGGGGGAAAACAGTCCTTATCCTCTAACGGTGTTGCCCGGCATAGCTGCACAGCATGACATATATATTTTTTTTTTTTTTTTTAGCAATAAGGATAGTCCTCAAAGAACCGGGGATGTATAGACAGCTCACGATTATGTTCTATAGTGAGGTTTCCTTTAGAAAGATGCTGAGTTTATAAAGAAGTATAAAGGAATAATAAAGGAAAAAGGGAGACAGGTGACGCTCCTCTGCTTGCAGCCAAAAAAAAAAAAAAAGGGATAAACCAGCACAGATGCCTAGCCTGGCACACAGCTTATATTTTCCCTTGCAAAATAGCAGTCCTCAATTTACCATTAAGGAGAGTTCAGATATGTATGCATAGCGCCCATAGAAACAGTCTTTCACTTGTGTTGTAAAAATAAACAAGTACCTATGCACCGCTCCTATTATATTTTCCTCTCACCTTCACCTTCTCTGTAGATTTTGGGGGGGTCTTCAAAGGCAGAGGTTTTTCCAAAGACATCCAGAAAGAAAGCCCCCTAGTCTCCTTAGGGCTTTTCTCCCCTCCTCCAGTGTCCTGTTCTTCGGTCGGCCGCACCGGCCGCACCAGCTGTTTCAGGAAGCCGGTCTATCCGTTTGAATCTCCCGCCGCTCTTCCTCCCTTCAACACGGGCGGCGAGCAGGAGACAGCGCGTGACGTCACCCCCGGCTTGGCTCTCGGGCTCGGCTGTCTCTGCTACTGCAGTGCTGCGCCAGGCAGCCCAGGCTCGGGCTGATCTCGGAAGGCTCTCCGGGAGTCCAGGACCACACACAGAGGGCTAGAAGGTTAGTAGGGGTGGGAGCAGACGGGCCTCATGGAAGCATACTCCAATGTTTGATCGTTTGATCGATCGGGTGTCGGGTGGAGGGTGGAGGAGCTCACACAGACGCTCGCACACTCCTCACTCACCACTCCTCATGTTTTTTTTTTTTGGCCTTTATCTTCAACAGTGTAAACCCACTTTCTTTGCGAGATGAGGTGACAGTCTCTTCTTCCTAAAAAAAATCTTCTAATGTTGTGGGTCTGCTACATACAGCTAGTTTTTCTAGTTAAGGTATGTAGTGCATTACTGACAAAAAGATTACGCCTTTTCAGCACCATGACAGAATAATGTGGAGTCCTGAAAATGGCATGATTGTTGGTAAATTACAAAGCACTGTGGGTGTTATTTACTAAAGGCAAATCCACAATACACTACAAGTGCACTGCAAAACTGCACCTGAAATTGCAAAGTGGATTTGCCTTTAGTAAATTACACCCATTGTCACAGAAAACAACTTTACTACAAATACTGCTTTTGGGGTATTGAATAAGGAAGCCACACATTGTTGATAATGAACATTTTTACTTCAAGCACATTCACATATGCATTTCCAAAAGGCTTTTACAACAAACCAACATATTTTGTGTATATAACATTACATTGCTAACATTAATATAACTTGGCGTTTTTGTGTAAACAGGCATGTTTTTTTTTTTTTATTCTTTATTTATTTCATTGAAGGGGTACAGCACTAACAAAGTAAATACAGTTTATGCTTTTACAGATATTCGACATTATTATCCTTCCATTTTTAACAAATTATATTTTCATCTTATTTCGATTGCTTAAAAATTCTTACTGTCCCTTTCTTCCCTTTTTATTTCTATTTTATGTTCAGTTCCTAACTAACTCGGTTCCCTATGCCTCTTCTTGTCTTATGAGCCCTAATCCCTTGGGTACTCTAGAGGTCTATCCCCTCCTCTCCCTTATGAGCCCTAATCCCTTGGGTACTCTAGAGGTCTATCCCCTCCTCTCCCTAAAAAAAAAAAAAAACCCCCCAAAAAAAAAAAAAAAAAAATTGGATAAAAATTTTCCCTTCCTCTCTTCCCCACCCCCCCCCCCCCGTCCGCCGGTGGAGGGCACCCCCCCCCAACCCCCCCAGTCCACCTCTATTCCCATTCCCCCTTATCCTCCTCCATTAATTTCTTCCCTTCTTCTGTTTGTAGATATTCCTCCCATGGGGCCCATATTTGTTTAACTCGTTCCCTTCCCTCTATGGACCTTGGTATTAAACTTTCCATTATCTGTATTCTTCGTACTGTATTAAGCCACATAGGAATGCTAGGGGCCTGTGGTTCTTTCCAGCATCTGGGGATGCAGCTCTTCGCTGCATTTACCAGATGACATACAATTGAATTTTTATATTCCTTAGTTGGGATCTGTGACAGATGTAATAAGTAGAACGCCGGTTCTAATGGGACGTGGGGCTCTATTAGTCGTTGGGTGATTCTATGTACTCCTTGCCAAAATTGTTTGATTACTGGGCATGTCCAAAATATATGTAGAATCGTTCCTCTACTCTGGCATCCCCTCCAGCAGCTCTCTGTAACCTCTGGGAATATTTTATTCATCCTCGATGGGGTTAGATACCATCTTGTTAATATTTTGAAATTTAATTCCTGCATTTTTATACACCTTGACGATCTCATTGTCAGGTGTATTATTTTCTGTTCCTGTTCTGGAGTAAAAAAATTTTCTAGGTCTCTCCCCCATTTATCTAGGCTCCCCAATGTATATCCCTCTGGTGGGGCTATCAGAAGCGCATACATCTTGGAGATAGTATGGGTCAGGGGCTCTTTCTCCTCGCACAATATCTCAAACTTTGTTCGGGGTCTCTCAAATTCTCCTACTGGCCCTAGAGTTTCTAAGAAGTGTCTCAGTTGTCTCGCTTGCCACCAGGGGATTTCTATCAGTCCTCCTTCTTTTGTTAAGTCTTCTATTGTTAACCATCCCCCTGTCTTCAGAAAATGAGAGGCTTGGTAAATTCCCTTCTCCCTCAATCTCCTAAACACCCCGGTCTCTAGACCAGGCAGGAATTTTGGGTTCCCCAAGATCGGGTACAGTGGTGAATTCGGGGTGGAGAGTCTTTGTTTCTGGATAATCCCTGCCCCTATCTGCAAAGTAGGTCCAATCAGGGGATGTTCCTTTAGCTCTCGCGATGTCTCTGCGTAGCACCAGATGGCTCTATTCAGCGGTATTTGGCTTACTTGTTTTTCTAGCAAGATCCATCTTTTATATTCCCCGTGTCTATTCCAATCCGTTATTCTATTTAAGTGAGCCGCTTGATAGTACTTGAATAGGTCCGGTGCTGCTATGCCCCCTGAATCCTTCGGCATCGCTAGTAGCTCTCTCTTTATCCTTGGGTGCTTACTTGCCCAGATAAATTTAGTAAACTCTGCCCGTATTTGACTGAAATACTTCATAGGAATATGGATAGGCATTGCCTGGAACATATACAAGAATTTTGGTACTATATTCATTTTTAAGATGTTACTTCTCCCGAACCAGGAATGCGTACCCTTATTCCATCCATCTAGTAATTTCTTTACTTCTCTAAGCAGTGGTGGGAAGTTTAACTCGAATATATCTGTTAGTCTTGGTGATATTTGTAGTCCCAGATATTTCAGGGCCACTGTTGTCCATCTAAATTTAAAATTGCTCTGCAGATTATTCTGCGTGGGCGCCTCCAGGGATATCCCCATTGCCTCCGACTTGCTGTAATTTATTTTAAAACCCGACAGAGCACCGTAACTCTCTACTTCTTTTATCAGATTTGGTAATGAAATTTGTGGGTTCGTTAATGAGAAAAGTAGGTCGTCTGCATAGGCAGAGACCTTATATTCCTGTTTTCCCACTCGTATGCCTTTTATGTCCGGGCTCTGTCTAATTCTATTGAGCAATGGCTCCAACGTAAGCGCAAATAATAAAGGCGAAAGGGGGCAGCCCTGGCGGGTCCCATTGGATATGAAAAAGTTTTCAGAGTATATCCCATTTACCTTCACTCGAGCTTGGGGGGAAGAATAAACCCCTGCTACCCAGCGGATAAATCTGTCTCCCATCCCGGTATACCTTAAGACCTCCATCATATATGTCCAGTTAACCCGGTCGAAGGCCTTTTCCGCATCCGTATTCACGAATACACTTGGTATTTTCTTTTGGTTTACATACTGGACAAGGTTTAGCACTTTGATCGTGCTATCTCTTGCCTCTCTTGTTGGGATAAACCCCACTTGATCCCAGTTAATCAACTGGGTCAGGTGTTTCTGTAACCTAGAAGCCAATGTCTTCGTGAATATTTTTAGATCCACGTTTAATAGAGATATCGGTCGGTAGTTGCTACATAGCGAACCGTCTTTCCCTTCTTTCGGGATCACCGTGATGTGCGCTCTTAAGGTATCCGGGGGGGGGTTTGTCCTTTGTCCTAATTCATTAAACATTTTGACCATATGTGGGCCTAGATTTTCAAAGAAAACTTTAAAATATTGAATCGAAAACCCATCCGGCCCTGGTGCTTTTCCCTGTTTAATTGTTTTAATCACCTTAAACACTTCCTCCGTTGTTATTGGTTTCTCTATTTCTCGTCGTTCCGGAGACGCAAGTCTTACTAGTTGTGATGTCGAGAGGTATTCTTCTAAGGGCACGGGTGGCGAGGTCGTTTCTGGTAGGTTATATAAGGTCGAGTAGTATTCTCTAAACTCGTTTGCAATCTCCTTCGGGAGAACTCGTTTCTGCCCGTTCTTTGATTTAATGTAGGGTATATAAGCGCGTTTTTGTTGTTTTTTTTTTTAACTTATTTGCTAATAGTTTACCGCACTTGTCTCCCGAATCGTATGTCATTCCTCTACCTCTCTGTATTACTGCCTTTGCTTTGTACCGCAGGAGATCAGCCAGCTCTCTCCTCAGGGATGCTAGTTCCTTTCCCACCTCCCTGTCTACTGATTCTTTATGTATGGTTTCCAGTTCCTGTATTCCTTCTAGCAGTTTTCTTATTTGTTCTTCTCTGGCCTTTTTTATTCTGGAGCCGTGTTTAATCAAGATTCCCCTAAGGACTACTTTATGGGCTTCCCAGACCATTCCTGGGTCACTCACCTCTTTGTCATTTGTCTCAAAATACCATTTGATTTCTTTTATCAAATCCTCTCTTATATCTGGGAAATGTAGTAAGCTTTCGTTTAAGCTCCATCTCCAGTCTACTGGTTGGATTGCCCCCTTCAGGTCTATCCTCAGAGTCACCGGTGCGTGATCCGACCAGGTTATATTTCCAATTGATGTTTCTTGCACCACCGGCAGTAACTGATGTGGTACTAGGAACAAATCTATCCGGGAGTATGATTGGTGTGGATTTGAGAAGAAGGTGAAATCTTTCTCCTCCTCGTGTAATGCCCGCCACGTGTCTATTAATTGGCATTCCTGTATTTTTTTTTTAATATTTCTCCTAATTCCCTTTGGTACAGAAGATGTTCCCGTGGAGGTATCTAATATTGGGTCCGGGGGGGCATTGAAGTCTCCCCCCACTATCAATTTACCCTCTCTAAAGTCCATTAATTTTGACAGAGTTTTCTCCAAAAACCTATCCTGGTGTACATTTGGTGCATAAATCGTGGCTATAGTCACCTTTATACTGCCTATAAATCCCTTCACAAACAGAAATCTCCCGTCTATATCCGCACATTTCTCTAAAAGAGTCCATTCGAGTCGGTTTGAGATCAGGATAGCCACTCCTTTTATTCTAGTCTGTGCATTCGCATGATATACGCTTGGGAACTGTCTACTTTGCAGATAACGGCAGGTTCCCAGTTTCAAGTGTGTCTCCTGCACCATCCCCACGTCTGTTTTTAACCGTTTTAAGTCATCTATTAGCATCCTGCGCTTCTCTGGTCTATTAAGCCCTTTCACATTTAGGGAGGTTAATCGTAGCTCCCCCATCTCCTCCCCGTTCTCAATCCCTGCACCCGTCTACTTATTAACCCCAGGGTAGGTGGGAGGTGACGGGGCAAGAGGAGCGAGACCCAACCCCAGCAGCCGCCGGCCGGAGGGAGAGAAGAGGGAAAGAGAGGGAGAGCGAGCACCCCTCCCCCCACCCTCCAGCTGATCTCGCTTCCTTTCTTATATTTTCTACTTTCATTACTACTAGATCTATTTCTAAGTCCCCCGCTCTGCTGCAACCTTGTGCTATCTCCAATCTCCTTCTGTTTATTTCCCTTTATGCCTCTTAATATACTTCCTTTTAGAGCTACTAATCGTTATATATATTTAAGCATTTAAACTTTATGTATCATATATATATATCATATAGCATTTCCCATCAGTTATCCTATCACATCATTTCCGGACCAACTTAGCAGTTCAATTTTAGTAACTAAGTCATATAGCATTTCACATCACTTATCCTACATCGTCCATTCCGGACCAACTTAGCCAATCAATTTTTGTAGCTTCAGTTTTCCATGATTCCATAATATATGTGATTTTCCATAATTCTGTCAGATCTTCTACTTTTCCCACTCTAATTTCTCTACTTTAATCTTCCCCCTTCACCCCTTCTGCTCCCTGTCCATTATCTTTTATTCGGTCCTGGCCAATGTTTTTAATTTCTTCCTACTCCACCCTTCAGGTCCCCCCCCCGCCTGCCCCCCCCCCAACCCCCCCCCCTCCTATTATCTACTTATGTACGTTGTCTCCATCTTATTTACCCAAGTGATTTATCTACTCAACCCCTTGAGTGTATTTGTGTGTAATTGTGTATTTGTGTGTTTGTGTGTTTGTGTATTTATATAATTATATATTTGTATATTTGTGTACTTGTATATTTCTATGTATAAAGTGTGCTCTACGTGTAATCAATTAGTGTCTTATTCCCCTCCCGTCTCTCTATATCCCTCCTCCCACCTCCTCCCCCCTTCAACCCCTTCTAATCTTTGGTGTGATTTAAAAAAGACATAATAAAAAAAAAAAAAAAAAAAAAAAAAAAAAAAAAGAAAAAAAAAAAAACAAATAATCAATACCAAAGCCGAGTACAGTCAAACCTAAAGGCCCCTTTCACACTGGGGCGGTTTGCAAGCGCTATTGCGCTAAGAATAGCGCCTGCAAACCGACCCGAAACAGCTGTTGCTGTTCCTTCAGTGTGAAAGCCCGAGGGCTTTCACACTGAAGCGGTGCGCTTGCAGGACGCTCAAAAATGTCCTGCAAGCCGCATCTTTGGCTCGCTATAGGAGCGCTATATTTACCGCTCCTATAGCGCCCGGTCCCATTGAAAACAATGGGGGAGCGCGCCGAACCCGCCCGCAAAACGCCGCTATAGCGGCGGTTTGCGGGCGGTATTGATGTTTCGGTAAAGCGGCGCTATATCGCTTTACCGCCAGCCCCCCACCCCCCCCCTTAGTGTACCCCTAACGTACCTCATTCTCCTTTCCCAAGAGAGTTCCTCAGGTTCCGAGGCCTCCCCTAATTATCTGTCATGCCGCTTACCTCTATTTCTATTACCTTTTCTTCTGGTCTGCTTCTAATTCTATACTTTCTTCTCTCCCTCTCTCCTCACCCCCCCCCCTCTCTCCTTTCACAGGCTATTTTCAATTCTATTGCCCCCCTCCCCCATCTTACTTCCTCCCTTTGCCCTCTATTCCCTCTCCCTATTCCTGTTTATTGTGACTGTTCATCCCGATACCCCCCAATACAGAGTCATATCAAATTCCTATCAGATTCTAACACATTCTAACACAGTCTCTGAAATATCTCTGTCTCCCGCCGGGCAGTAAAATAAAAACAAGGGAGAATAAATTTAGGCCGCTTCTGGTCCCAGTTGACCTGAAAAAAAACAAAAACATTTAAAGCGCACCTCGAGAAGTCCCAGGGGCCAGAGACGGACAAAAAAAAAAAAAAAAAAAAAAAAAAAAAAAAAACCGAGAGCAGGGGCCGGCGAGAGAGGGGGGCAAGTAAAAAAAAAAAAAAAAAAAAAAAAAGGGCAGAAAAAAGAGAACAAAAATAATAACACTGGCGCCCGAGGGAGCCGAGGAAGTAGACTGGCCCTTAACGGATCCAAAGTCCTGTTGAGGCCTCTCTGTCTGAGTCTCTACTTGGTGCGGGGTCCTGTGAGGTGGGTGGGGGGTGGACGGCAGGCGGGGTAGGGGTCTCTCAGGCTATACCTCCCTGAGTTTCATCCGAAAAGAAAAAAGAAAAAAAAAAAAAAAGGGCCCAGAGTGTCCGTCCCGAGGGTCCAGGTTGGCTATCCACCATTAAACACAGTCCAGATACAAATACAAACACAAAAAAAAAAAAAAAAAAAAAAACCAGCAGGGAGCGCAGGAGGGGACTAGACAGATTGGGGAAATGTGGAATCCAATTTAATCATATGTAGTCATTAAATTCTTTTCCATTCTACGTAGCTAAGCATGGTTACTTACAGTTCGAGTTCAAGGTTGCGCATTCGGGAGATCACTTACATTCCCCACCTGTCTCACTCTGCTGCAGTGGTCTCTCCCGGTTGCTGTCGTCCGCTAGCCTTTCGCTGCGGCTTCCTTTCTAATGGTGCCAGCCAGTCCGGGACCTCACACCGATCTATCTCCAAGAAGGAAAAAAGAGCCGGTAAATCTGCTTGGGACCATAGTGAAAACGATTGTGCGCCTTTCTTCACCTTCAAGGAGAACGGGTATCCCCAGCAGTATGAGGCGCCTGCTTTCTTGATCTGCTCCAACAGTGGCCTCAATTGCGCCCTTCTCTGTAGGGTGGCTCGGGATAGGTCAGGCAGGATTTTGATCATGGCCCCTTCATGTTCAATCTGGCCCAGCTCCCAGGCCTTCCTGCTGATCTGCTCCTTCTGGGAGAATCGGTGAAATCGGCCGATGACGTCTCTAGGTCTATGTGGGTCTGTTGAGCGTAGTCCTTGGGCTCTATGCAGTCTCTCAAATTCCACTTCTCCCGACGGCAGGCCCACGCTGAGTTTCTGACAGATCAGACCCACTGTCTCCTCTAGTGATTTCCCTTCGATCTCCTCCGGAATCCCTCTAAATCTCAAGTTGCTTCTTCTGCTTCTATCCTCGATTTCCTCCAGTTTTAAATAAATCGCAGACACCTGTGTCTGCTGGGAGGACTGGTCTTTCTCTACCCTGCTCACTCGAGATTCCAGATCAGCCGACACCTTCTTCTCCTCACGGAGGCCCTCCACTAGGCTCTGCATCTCCAATCTGATCAACTGTAGTTCGCTTCGGTTCCCCTCTTCCACTCGAGCCACCATTGCTTGCATCTCGCCCCTCGTTGGAAGCGCCTGCAGGATCGCTCTCAGGTCGTCCAGGCTTGCTCCTCCCTGCTCCTGCAGGATCGCTCTCAGATCGTCCAGGCTTGTATGCACCATCGGACAGTGTTCGTCGGTTTGTCCGACGGACAAAGTCTTATCTCCTGCTGGAAAGATTTGCCGTCAACCCGGTCCGATCACACCAAACCCGATCGTGTGTACGGTTGTCCGACCGGACAAAGTGCTACGCATGCTCAGATCACATTACAAGACCAAAGCTATTGGCTACTAGCCTCTACGTAGTCCTGTCGTAGGCAACAAACGTCACCACGTTCAGAATGATCGGATTTTCCGACAACTTTGTCCGACCGTGTGTACGCAAAACCAACATCAGACAAAGTATGACGGACATGGTCCGACGGACCTGGTCCGCGGATTGTCCGACCGTGTGTATGGGGCTTAAAGCCGCCTTCCTTCAGCTGGAGGGAGTGGTGGGTGCACTGCACGCTCTCTCTCACTCTCTACTCCGCCATTGCAAAGACACGCCCCCCCTCCCAATGAGAGATTTTTAATCTAAAATTGTTTTTTCAAACAGAAAATGTCTACTAGCTATTTTGTTGTGTTTCAGATTTTACCTAAAACATCAATGATGTTCTTCATTTTTTGTTGAACATCATTGATGTTTTTGTTGATCTCATCTAAATCGCGATTGCACACCATTATCTCCCCGATGAGGTTGTGTGCACTTTCACTGGTAAAATGCGATTCTTCTTCCACAACATCCACATCACCTAAAAAGAAACCCAAAAAAACACTATGTATTATAAATATGCACGCATACATTGATTAGCTTACCTGAGGCTGTGGTCTCAGACTCACCTGTTGTGGTGACAATTTCGATAATCTCGCCTTCCTCCTCCTCCTCCTCTGCTTATGGTGTTGGTATTTCCCCTTCTTTGGGAGGTGTTTGGTCCCTGGTGTCCTCAGACGTCCTGAGTCTTCTCTCCCCTATGAGAATGTACAAAAGGAATACTTAGCACACAGATATTTGAGGGCAGAAATAGGAATATGAAACATTTATTGGAAGTGTCATACAATTGGGTTTTTTGGGCCGAGTTCAAAGCACAAAACATTATTTGGGAAACTTTCTAAAGCTGGAATACTTACCAGATTTGTGAAAGTTTGTCAGATGGAGACACCCCTATAGTATCCACTGGAGCACATGTGTGGGACATGCTAATAAAAAGGGTGTTCTGGTGTCACAGTACTAGTGGTCCACAGTCCAGATGTGTAAACAGCTACTGAATGTCCTCTCCTTTACACTGAATAAAATTTCTATTACCAAGCCCTGTAGACAAGCAACTTCCTTTGACTAGAGATAGATAGGCCTGGACAAATGTAGTTTCCTGCAACTTGATGAAACATCATATTTCAAGTGGCCGAACGATCAAGGTTTATTACAAACGATTCAACCCACGAACATGAAAGTGGCCATTTTAAACTGTACAACATTAAATCAAAGCACATGGAGCAGTATGCAACCAAGAAAATGAATATGAACACACGACAACTACTTACTTTTTTGAAGAAGTCGCTTGATCTTTCTGTACTAATCGTGCTCCCTCAGTTTCAGGTCTGACCAGCGTTTCCTCAGTTGATCCTTGGATCGTCGTACCCCAAATTTCTTCTGCAGACTCTTCACAACTTTAGCCATGATCTTGGCCTTTCTGACATTTGGGTTCGGGTAAGGCCCATACTTCCCATCATAGTCGCTCCTCTTCAATATGTCCACCATCTCCGTCATCTCTACAAAAGACATATTTGAGGCCTTAAATCTTCTCCTCCGGGATCGGGATGTTTCTGGCTCCGGGCTTTCTTTGTCCTCCTCCTTGTTAGTGGAATTATCATGCACCTGCACTGTCTCCGCCATGTGCTCTCCCCAGTGTGCCGTAAAGAGAAGGAGCGGGGAATAGAATAGACTAGAAAGATCGCCAGGGGCGGGCGGAGTTTCATATAGCACTGTATATAAAACATCACACGTGTGTGTCGTATGCACGAGCTGGGAGCAGAGGGAGAGAGCGCCGATCGTGCGAATGAAGGTACAATTTTAACTTGGTATATCATTAGCCTATACTGCTTCTAGATTGAGGCTTCTTTTGGGAAAATATTAGGAGAGTTTAGCCTGACATTATTATGGTTTGTCTTGTGTTGTGTCTTGCAGAGCAAACAATGGATCCATTTGACCTGCCCTTTTTCCAGGTACTGATCATTGATCAGCTCAGGGCGCTGCCCTGGCTGTGGAATATTACACACCCCGATTATAAGGACCAAACTAAGAGGAAGGCAGCGCTGAATACACTTGTTGATTTGTATCAGATCATGGTCCCCACGGCAGACATCAGATATGTGAAGTACAAAATTCATGCCATGAGGACTACATATCTGATGGAGCGCAGGATGTTCCGGGAGTCCCTGCGATCAGGAGATCCAAATTACATTTATGTCCCCAGGATGCTGTTATATGACAGTCTGCATTTTCTGGCAGCCCCATTGGAACCCTTGCCAACACTCTACTGGCTTTCCAGGCTTACTTGCCCACCAGCTGAGGCTTCCGATGTCCAACCTGGGCCTTCCAGGCAGCAACATGTGGATGGGCCCAGCTTGAGACAGTTATAGCATTGTTGAACATATTTCTTGTCGTACATTTAATGATGTTAACTAGATGTTATTATTGATCAGTTAAGTTGTGATTTAACAAAGTGGTTGATATATCAATATACAGTAGTGACCAAAAAGGATTGGGACAAGAAGGAAAAATGCTGGCCTCAGAATTATAGGATGTTCTATTTATTAACATTCAATTTGCACCACTCATGAGCTGAAAATTGTGTGATTGATGAACAAAGAACTAAAACTGTCCCATTTTCATACACAGGAAGACCTCAGCCGGGAGGAGGCTGTGGCAAGTGCCACAACTATAAGATCAGAGCCACAGCCTGGAAGGAAGCCTGAAGGGAAGTGCCTAAAGAAGACCAGAGAGTGATGGCATGGGTTCAGTCTGGTCTGCCAGAAGATGCAGCCTCTTGTCTGACAACATTCTGGGGACATAGATGTCATCTGATCTTGCTGATCGCTTGGATTTCTGGACCAGACTTCTCTCTGTCAGATATGTACTTCTCATGCCACCAATTTTTAAATTACATATTTGATGTCTGCCCTGGGGGCCAAAAGGCTGCCCCAAATTGACCAGTTTATCCAGCGCTGCCTTCCTCTTTATTTTGTTTAGGAGACCTAATAAAGGTTTTTTGTTTTAAGAAATACTTGCCTATGTGTGTTTTACTTCAAAAAGGACAGTTTATTTGTGAGTAGGCAGGTACCTTTCTAAAATACAAAGTCAAATTAACAAGGGGCACCAACACCAAACAACCTCCTAGAGATTCTAAAATAAACCAATAAAATAAAATGATAATAATGGTGTTGGGGTAAGTTGAGACACACAAAACACACAAAAAAAATTTAGAAGATGAGCAAAATGTCAAATAAAGGAGATCTTGAGTCCAAAAAACAACCACAAATTTAAAATATAAAAGAAACCAAAAATACAGCAGATCTGACAAATAAAAATATTTTAGTCATGAAATCATAAAAAAGAATAAAGAAATAAGTTTATGAGAAGTCTGTGTGAATATGAGCAGCAAAAGAACTTCATTCTTCTAGCATTCTAAAGAAAAAGAAAATGCGCTGCATTAACCAATTTTTTACATTGCAGCGTGATGAATGTGCTAGATCGATTACGAACGCTAGTTTTACCTGACCGAGTGCTCCCGTTTTAGAATTTCTTCTGAGCATGCATGGCACTTTGTCCGTCGGACTAGGCTACACACGATTGGAATATTTTGTTGTTGGGAAATTTTAGATCCAGCTCTCAAACTTTTTCCGTTGGAAATTCCGACGGAAAAAGTCAGATTGAGCCAACACATCCGATTTTCCGACAACATGGTCCGATCGGACATTTTCCGTCAGAATTTCCGACCACGTGTATGGGGGCTTACAGTAAATCATACTGTAAATAGTGAGGGAGTCCGTCCTATAGCATCTTGAGAGATTTTAAATCTGTTTTGTTTTCCTGGGTAGAAACATTGAGTGTTTCTTTGTGTGTCAGAGAACTCACAGTACCAATGCCCGTCTTCGTGCAGCAGTGGCTAGTCCTCATTCCGCTGATGCCAATGGCCATGCGCGGTTTCCCCAATGGACGAGTTCTGGAACGTGCGTGCGCACCCGCGCACCAGTGCGAACGTGTGCGCACTCGCACACCAATGCGAACGTGTGTGCGCACTCGCGCATGTACGTTCACTTCCACCAATCCTGGCGCATGGCGCCCTACATAAACAAGGTATTTGCAAGATGCCAGTGCTGGATCATCTTCAGCGTGTCCCTGAGTGTCTGATTACTTTCTACCTGTTACCTTGCTCCTGACAAACCCGGCTTCCTTTGACTATTCTCCTGGATCACCCCTGCCTGTTATCAACCTACTGTTATACTGACCTCGGCTTGGACTCTCTACTACGGCTCTGCTTCCTGATTCTGCACCTCCCCGCCAGCCCGTTGCCAACCTCTGCCTGTCCTTGACCACAAACTTGCCTTCTGCTTATGTACCTCGTTGCCAGCCAGTTGCTGACTCTTGCCTGTCCTGACATTGCAGTTTCCATACTTACCTGCCCGGCTTCCGCTGAACAAGTTCTGTTGATCAGTCCCCACACCTTCCTCCTAGAGGGTCCGGTAACTCCGAGCTCCAGTCTTCAGCCTGCAGGCACCTGCACCCTTTTGTTGCCCCAGCACTCCCTGTCCTCACTACCAGGGGTGTTGGGACCGGAACCGTGCACGAGGCCATCCTTAGCATTTCGGACTCCACTGTAAGGTACATGACATGCATGTGTATATATTTTCCTAATCCTCTTTTGTTAAGTCTAGGGAGAGTTCCTGTTCCCATTGCTACTCACTTTATCGGACTCAGGGTTGTGATTGGAGAACAGCATTGAGTATGTTTCGGAGATTACATGTATTTGTGGCTCCTGTTTGCTGCAGATCGCTTCCAGAGTGGGAAAAGTTTAGGGTTGGTTAAGAAATATCAGACTTGGACGTAGGACCAAAATGGAAATGTATGTGTTATCATGCGTGCGGATAGTGAGTGAAGGGTTATGAACTGCCCTTTGTCAAAGAAATGTTCTGCACTGATATCAGTGTGTGGCCAAACTTCTATCAGAAATGTGTCAGACCAGGGGGAGAATTGAGGATTATAGCATATGGGGGTCATAGGTCCTGGTATTGAGGAGATCTGATGTGTTAAATTTTGAAAGAAAAACACAAATGTTTTTTTTTTTTTTCTAAATTGTCGCTCTTTTTTTGTTTATAGCGCAAAAAATAAAAAACGCAGAGGTGATCAAATACCCCCAAAATAATTCTCTATTTGTGGGAAATAAAGGATGTCAATGCTGTTTAGGTACAGAATTGCACAACTGTACAATTGTCAATTAAAGTGACGCAGTGCGGTATCGCAAAAAATTGCCTGGTCAGGAAGTGGGTAAATCCTTCCGGGGGGTGAAGTGGTTAATTTTCTTATTTTCTT